>OZ026836.1:2158540-2553530 GCA_964023205.1 Lutraria lutraria | reverse complement strand
GACATGATGAATAGACATGAAATAATATCATACAATTACCAATAACTGATCTATATTATGCATATAGACAGGTTAGCTATATAATGTCATTAGCATAATTATGGTATAATGCATTCTCATATTTTCTTCACAAAATAGGTTTGTTTTAGCAATACAATGACCGCCAGAAAAAAAATATGACAGAATTTAAACAAATCACGAACATGGAAAATGCATTTAGTCAATGAATTTGATTTTCATACCTAATTTTCTAGGCTAGCACTAGCCAAAAATTATTAGTAGCCAGACATTTAATCACCTGGCTATAAACCCGGATTTCTTAATAGCCAGATCGGCATTTAATAAACCAAAAGCAAATTGTTGGGCATGTCAACCAAGACTTATTGGTATATACAGCTAGTTTTAGTTTTCTCTGCATTTATCAAATCAGGTCACATTGGCTAATTATTAGGCCAGTTCAATTACCACGAATATATGGCTTTATGTGCCTGTTACTGCACTGACACTTTCCATGGTATTCTCTGGACTTCATGGGCAATGTAGTCACTTGGTTTATTTATGTATTGACATGCTGGAACTATTTAGATGTTGCTTTTATATGTACTCTATCAGACATGAGTCTTTGACATACTTAAACAACAGCTAAGTAATTGATATTATCTAGATGCATTGGCTATCTAGGCATGAGTTCAAATCACATTTTATTGCTCAGATTTTATCTTGAAACAAATCTATACACCCAAAAGCATATCAACATGACTAGATCAATTATTTGTGAGTTGTGTTGTTTGGTACAAAAAGGAGATGAATCTCTTTCACAAAATTGCAGATGGAAACTTCAATTGTTTGGCTCTTACACCTTTTACTTTATTGAGCTGCAATATTATCAAATTGCAAATGGTGATGTCAGTATGAACTTATAATAATCAATCCAACATAAACTGCATTATGATTTTCATAAGACTAACAGTAACACTGCTGCCCTGGCAAATGATGATTTCATCATAATGTGTGCCATATTATCATACATCAAGGATAATATACCACATTTAACATTAACAAATAGAACAGGTTTACACACAGTGATTTTTCACCTTCTATAACAGAGGCCTATTAAAGGCCTCTTCCCAATTGAAAATTTCTTTAAAAACATGCAGTTTTCCCAAAAATCCAAACTTACACCAGCTATTTCATTTCCCAAATCAGCAATATTAGCGATAATTCTTCCCAAAATCAACGGGCTAAGGCCTCTTCCCAATGAAGAGAGAAAAAACACTGACACAAATTACTCAATAAATGCTGTTATCCGAAATTACTTGTTCGAAATTCGTATACTTAACGAAAGTATAAGTTTAACAACCATGCTTGAAAATTAACGAGTTTTTTTATATTTTGTTGATCATGCTGCTAAATTCAACTTTTGTAGTAAATTGTCAATAAAAACTTACAAAACACGAGATTGTTCAGTAAAGCAATTTTCGGAAAATACAACCCGGACTGTACCAGTATGGTACGGACTTTATTCATTACCACTGACGATGCACGCGCGATTATTTGATAGAAGAGTCATCTGCATTATCATTATGAATGACCGCCTTGGGCAATTAAAATTGGTGTTGACAGATGTAAACAATCGACATGCATCGTTTGTCACACATATTACTGCTGTCTGCAGTGTAAAAAAAGCGTATTTGAGATTAAAGTATTGGATTACCAAGGCCTGTTAGAATCGCCAAATAGCTAATTGTCTGGCTATCTTTATTGCCCATTTGAGAATTTTAACTCGCCAGATGCGACTTTGACTCGCCAATGGCGATTTGGCGATCAACTAGCGCTAGCCTAGAATTTTATATATACCAGTACTATTCCTTCATATGTTTTTAGTATTTTAGAACTCATAATGACTTTGTTTGTTTGTTTGTTTGGATGTTTGTTTGTTTGTTTGTTTGTTTGTTTGTTCAGCGACAACAATAGAGAACTAATACGGATGTTTATTTGTTTGTTTGTTTGAGTTTTACGCCCATCAGTCAGAGTCATATGAGGCGGACAGTTCACCTAACCATCATTCCTGCATGGGAAGAACCAGTACTAGACTCCCATCCTCCATAAGCAACTGCCTGCTTTCTCACATAACAGAGACATGGTTGGTAGCTAGGCTCCAACCCACCAAGACCCTCTATCAGTGAGAGGTTAAAGTGATTTGAAGTCAGCAATGCTAACCACTCAGACGGGCCCGTTTATTGGCTAATTGTGAGAACAGTATTGTCCTACATAAAGGCCAATAAAGTGTGATAACACTAGCCAAGCCTCAGTTAAGTATGTTAGTTGTAATCACTTTATTTCATTAATGTAACTCACTATGTATAATTTAAACAAGAAGTCAGCTGAGGTCATTATCTAGTTCAGCGACAACAATGGAGAACAAATACGGATGTCCTTCCAGAAATGGAACCAATGGTTTGCCTCAAAAGCAAACTAACATTACCACTGTAAAGGGACACCTCATGAGTTTTATATACAGAAGCCTTGTGCTTGGTTAATGCAAATTTATGACATAATGAAATATATTTCATGTGAAATAGAACCTTATGCAAAACATTTAACACCACAGCTAAATACAGATACTGCTAGACGAAAATAGACACAAAACAATTTTTTGACCTAGCTAGGATATTACTACCAAAGGAAAATTACTGTATCATGTTTATATTTTACATCCAACAGAAATCCAGCTTGGTATTGATTGGAAAGTATAATAATGAAATAAATTACTCACCATGCTATCTCTCATTAAAAACAAGGGAACATCACAAGTTATCAGCGGTAAATCAGACTGCCTCCATTTCTATTTCCATGCATGGAGAGTGATTAGTAACCTATCTTACTCTTAGATGGTGTGGAGGCAAATAAGTCATTGTCTGCTTAAATCAGATCTCCAATGACTTGATCAGGACAGTGGTGATCAAAGACATTTGGTAACTAAAGGTGTATATATTTTGTTTGTTCCTGATAAATGCATCATGTAAATAAGAACATATCCGTGTCAAGGAGCTTGATTTTGAGTTATCTGCCCTTGAATGTGATTTTTTGGCTTAATGGTAGAAGGAATTGAAAATAACATTGAAATCAGTAACTTCTAATGAGAAACTACTTCAATACTTAGGGAATCATGATTAATTTTGTAAAGTCAGCTGCAACAAAAATGACATTAACCTAAAATAGTTTTCCCAATCTAAAGGATTTGAAAGTTTGACTGTCCAATTAAAACATTACAAGAACAAATTTAACAAATTATAGCCCAAGATAATTTCAGATTTTTTTATCGGCAAAATTGTCTCCAACAAACAGAGCAAACGTCAAGAAAATTAAAATAGCATTCTGAAATAAGATATACATATTCTATAAACACTTTGGGTATTTCATGATTTACATCTGTGAAGGTATAAAATTTTCCCCACAGTCTACTCAAAGTACTACAGTGAAATCAATAATACAAGCAAGCTGAATAATGCAAGATAAATTAAAAATTCCTTCAGTGACACACAAACCATTGTTTCGCTGTCACATTATAGAGGCAGCTAGGTACTGCATTAAAAAAAAACATTTAAAAAATGGCTGCCTGAAAATAGGACAACAAAAGGATGAAATCAGAAGAAGAGCGACACTGTTAAAATTCGAAATCAGACACTATGAACTGTAATCACTGGTTGTTTTTATTCTAGAGCCATAAGTTTGAAATAATTAGCTGACAAACTTTTTAATATGACAAGAAGATTAGTTATAGTGACATTCTATGGGCATACCTACGGAATTTGTGAAGCAAAATTTAATATTCTACAAAACATGACTAAAAAAAGATTCTAGGAAATATCATCTAGGTTTAGATGCAAAATTTAAAGTTCACATGTTATGAGATTTTATAGTCTTTAAACCAAACTGAGACAAAAAACTTTTTATAAGGAGGATTAGATCTACATAAAAATTGAATGCATGATATTTCTGCAGAAAGTCTCAAAGAAAGAAGTATAAGATTCAGCATTTATAGCCATCAATAATGGCAAAAACTTAGGTAAATGAAATAAAGAGGAAAGCATGTCCTTCAACTTGATAAAACCAAATAAATTATTTACAGGTCTATCCTTGTATACTGGAGAGCTGAAAATAAAAATAAGTTTGTTTGGAGTGCACTGACCTAGTCATGAAAATCCTAGCACATAAATGTTTTTGCCATTACTTTTACTGTTATTATTATATATTTTTTAAAAATCCCGACCTACCTACCCTGTACTAAAATTCTAGGTCTGAGCACTCAAAACAAACTTATTTTTATTTTCAGCCTAAACATGATTGATAATACTTGATTCTTGCATCCAAACATCATGTGAAACTATACAGCATATTATTATTAACTTAGCAGTACAATAGATATACATCTGTATTGTATGTCAGTTGATTAGGTGGAACTATTACTTGAAGATATTATATTGCTAATTGTCATGCATCCTCCAACTTATAAATCAGTGTGTAATCAGAATGATTAAAGACAATAAAAGTCAACAATCAACACAATATTTTAAGACCTACTTAAGCAACTGTTTAGAGGCTGCAAACTAAATATTAGCCTACCAAGTAACACCAAAGACAGAGTCTAATGAAGTTGAACACTTGCTTCCAACGGAATGCCTTTGATTATAGACAAGAGTCAATCAAATTAATGAATACAGCAGTCATAAAAACATCCTAAACATCATTAAAGTGCATTTGCAAAACAATGATGCATCACTGCCATGGAAATTTTGAATGAACTTGATTTTAACCTTAGTCCATTCAGTACTGTAGACCAATCAGTACTGTAGACCAATCAGTTTGGCTGTCTTGGAGGATAGAAACACACCTTCCATAATAGTGAAGGCATTGTTATCAGACAAAGCACAGTTTGATGGCTTTTGGCTCTATTTACATAATTCCTGAAAGCATCCATCTCCAGAGACAGGAACTTTATAGTAACTTCTACCCAACCACACATAATCTAGTCAAGCTGATAATTTGATAATCACCTATAGTAACAATAATAGGGCTTATCTTATTAACTTTAGTAATGAATAGAGGAGACCTAAGTTAACAATTCTGTAAAATCATAATCCTCTGATCCAAACATAATGACCTGGGTTCAATCAATAAATGTAAAAGTCAGAGAGAAAGAGAGACAGATAAGGGAAAATTAGAAAGATATGTGCGTGTGTGTGAGAGAGAGCATAGCAAATCAAAGATTCACAAATAATTAAAATCTCAGTAAAAAATATAATCGAAACATGCCACCTGAGTTCTTTAATCTCAATGTATGGTGTGCATAATGTCAATAACTTTCAACATACTAATATCATCACATGAAAGTAAAGAGAATCAATTTATTAAGTTATCAATTAACTATTAAGGGTGTTGACCACAGTAAAATAATTATATACAAGAATTCAAAAATAGAAGAATGATGCCCATGGTAACAATATGTTTAGTACATTATGTACATCTTCCTTAAAGTAAAATAGTTGAAGAATACTGTATACCACGCCTACAGTATATTTTTAATTTCAAGTGTGAATAGAGAAACTCTTCATGTAAACAGTACCACTTATTTCAAAAGGACAGTACTTGGGGGGGATTAAATTAGGCCATTTAATTATTTAAATGCCTTCCATTTGCAAAAGATAATTTTTATTATACAATTTAAATAAAATAATTGTCATATCAAAAAAATAGGGAATAGATTATGATAAGACCTAAAGCAGACAGAAGGGGAAATGTATGCAGAGTTTGTTTATGAGAGAATATGAATTCACATAAAGTTAATAAAAAAGCAAAAATTAAAAATCCCTTTGACCGCAAATAAACATGCATACACAAATTAAACACAATATTAACAACATTGTTATCTATGTTTCTTAATAAAGGGGCTTGTTGCTTCAATATTTTTTCTTTCACAAAAAATATTTTACCATAATTTTGTATTGACTAAATATTTCTTAATATTTTTGTGTAAATTCAAAAATTAATTAATTTCATAAAAGATAACTGATAATTTAATTTAGTAAAACCTTTTGTTTACAAATACATGTAGTTTACAGCTATCAATTACTTTGACCTAATGACACACTTTTTACATACATACACAAACATTCAAAGATTGTGCAAAAACAGCTTATGAATTTGATACCAATACACCTACGCAAATACTGAGATAGTGGATGATAAACTCCGACGGTTTACCAGAAGCCATAGATAAAAACATAAAAAAAACTTGTAAAACTATCAAATAACGTACCTTGACACTGAAATCCTTGCTTTCCAAATCCCCTGAAAAAAATAACGTAAAATCCATTTAACTTTGCCAGAACTCACGTAAATTGACAGTTAGACTAACTGTCAAGCTAAAAAATACAGGAAGTAATATCGCGAAAACAAGTGAATATTCAAAGGTATCAACGGAATACGAGCATTTAATTCCACAATGCATGAATATTCTTACCATATAAAATCCTTACAATGACCACAAAATGTTGGTTGCTTGAAAAATCTCTGAACCATTTTATGATCCTTAACAACGGCGACATTTTTCTGCCTTAAAGCTCCCCTACGTTGCACACCCTTACTGACTGGTTCGGCCATTTTTGCTGGCTGTCAGCTCGCGATGCGAACGCTGAGTGCTGAACTGTGTATTGGTTTTATTTATGCGCCTGACGGGGCGTAACGTACAAACCGAAACTAGATTCACTAGAGAAGGAAAATCGATCTAACAATGTATATTTGTTGACCGTTCTAGTTAATTTTACTTTAATTGTGAATCATGAAAAGAATATTGCTTATTTTAGTTTGCCAAGTGATGGAGAAAATCAATATTATTGCGTCCATCTTGCATATTGAGAAAATTCAATTCAAGCGAATCAACGAATTGGCTACAATTATTGCTCATTACGGTGCTAAATACATTATTAAACAACATAGACGTATATTTATTTGCTAGGTCATAAATTGGTCATGAATTTACAATTAACATTCGAGAACTTTCTCAGAATGTTACTTAAGCCTGATTCATAGTAGCAAATAGTTCAAAACTTGTAACATGCTACTTAGGATAGATGTTTCAATAAGTTAACATAAAGTCATGTAGACATGTTGTAGTCACTAACACAATGCTTATTTTAATTTTACAGGGACACTATAATGTACTGACAGTGTCCCTGATTTAACCAATTGATTTATACATTTTTGCATAATATGTGCTGGGCTTATTACAGTCCTTGTTATAGCTATAAGCGTTTTGTAAAACTTTGTATATTTAAATACTGCATTCATTTTTCATATCTTTAAAAAACAAGTTAAAGTACACACTTTTTTATTTTGTCAGTGGTAATTACGCTGAATGGTGTGTTGGTTCGAACATTTATGAAACTTAGAGGCAAATTTTGTCACCACGTTTATAACTACCAAGGACTTACGTATGTATATAAGTCCTTGTAACTACGAAATACAAACTTGTTAAATATTGACAATTTATTAACTATAATTATTTAGATATACTCTTAACTACTGACACTTGCTCCATTAAACCATTACAATATAAAACGGCTGAGGGCGCTTATTTTTTTAAAGTGACAATACTGAGATCTGAGCGGTATATTGTCGTCATTAGTAAATAAAAAAATACGGTACGATAAATTGAAATTTGGCTGAAGATATAAAACTTCCAGCTCTTGATAAAAATTAATCTTTCGAAACGTGACATACCAGATGCATGTATATAATTGTGTACATATGAGTCGCGATGTGAATATCACAAATCGAGTGCTCAGCGCAATACTGTCGTAACTTGTTCTTATTTCAGTATGAGTTACGACACTGTTGCATTGAACCCTCGAAATGACGAACTCATTTTTATAACGTATAATTAGCTCCAGAATATCTGTATTGTGATAAACGCGTTTATCTTAACATGGAATTGAAACATTTTTTTCGCAACTGGTAGGATTTGTGGTTGTTGTTGATCAAATTCATATTCGCTGATCATTTAGCGTTTCGACCACAGATAAACAGAATTTAAGCAAATAAAACATCGGCTTCGTCCGAATTATTCGTCATGTTTACCTATAAGTTGCTTATCAAAGATGGATCTCTTGTTATCAATTTGTGCTATCACACACGTCTATATTCGGAGATTAGCTATTACAACTGCATCTGTACTGTATATTTTTCCATGGGAACTTTGTAGACACAAATAGATTTTATTAGCAAAAAAAAACTTGAAGTGTGCTTGTTTGTGCGTATCTATATATTGTACTTACTGAAATATGACATTTTTCACGTCTGAACGACGTTTATGGATAATTTGTGCATCACTGAAAATCTATCCGAGCATGACTCCATCATTGCTATGGTTCGATATCAAGTTATCATATCCACAATATTTAACGTTGTTGTATTTATTTCACGCATCATATGTTACTTTAAATAATATTATAAAAACACTTTAACAGTATAACCAAATCATCGTTATTTCTTGGAAAGTAGCATAGATTCTTCAATTTATTGACGACATAATTTATTATGATCATTTTAAAAGAGTTATTTGCCCTTACTGAAAAATAGAAAATATCAATTTCTGAAAATATGGCACGGTGACCATTGCCGATGAATTGAATTGGTATTGTGTTTTTGCATCTTTTATTGAAATGGATTTTTCGTGTTCTTTAATCTCGAAAAAATATACTTCAATGCAATAACTATAATGGATATCATTGTTTTTAAAATAAATCTCACGGTAAATCATTTCCCGGTCATGAAAACCTATAAAAACTATGAAGAAAACTAGAAACTACCCGCTCCCTTTTGAAATATAAAATTTGGACATTATGTGTATAAAACCTTAATAATATTTCCTATTACAAAACGTTCCATCTTTAGCGTTCCTATTTGGTTTTGCAAGTGAGCTTATTGTACCAAAGTACTGTCATATTTGTCTACAAAGACCGCTTTTGGAATTACCAAAACGGTCACTGATCAACAGAGTATTAAGTTAATTGATAAAAATACATCTTTTGTACACGTGATATACATGTATGTCTTCAATGGAACTAAAAGCAAAGGTTTAACATTATATACATTAAATCGTTCATCAAAATTGCTTCATGAAATATGTATGTAATATGAATATCTCGAACAATGATAACTCTTTATATACCGTGACTAATACACCTCAATATACCAGCCACTTTCGTTTTATGTACTTATAGTCTGCATATATCAATCAATTATTACTTAAATAGCTGCTATATATTTAAACCAAGTCTTAAGAATGAATAATGTGTCTGCAGATAAGACAGATCAGATATTGCTACAAACACTATTGAAAACGACTCTAAATGCAACTAGGCTTACCGTAATGATTTACGATTGTGACTTTCAATTTTAGAAATCCTCCCACATTCTCTTTACATTTTGTCATTCACTTTGTCTCAGGTATATTTAGAACATACCTCATAATTCTAGACATTTATAAAGAAGAAATTCAGTTTTGTAATACTAAAGAGTCCAATCAGATGGTACCTGTTGTTTTTGTGAAGTTGGATAGTTGCTGATTGGTGCGTTATCTTGTGAAGGACGATTTCTCGAACACATGACAAATATCAGTGCACATGTTAATGTATTGGCTGATTACTTTTTAATCATGAACAGTTTGTTCTAAGTCAATGGGCGACAACTGATTTCTTCATAACTGCTATGCTTTTAGTTCCATATTTCTAAGATCTGTAACATGTGTGTTTATTGACATGTCTTTACTTTTCTCAGGAAGAATACTTGTTCCACATCAAGGAGTACAATTCTTAACAAATGGCTTACTTAATTATACCCCTTATATTTGCACGACACTCGGGAGCATCCTAGTCTCATTAGACCCAAAGTTGCAAAGCATCCAATTTCCGCTTTCAGCCCCCAATATATAAATATAGGGCTCGGTAGATTTCTGTCAGTATATGTTCTAGTTCGGATAAAATGATCATATGAAAATAAAACTACAGGCTGGAATAAAAATAACCGAGATTTAAAAAGAAAATACTCGGTTGAGTTAGCGGAAGCTTGAAACTTTTCCAAAGTCATTAGCACCATTTCAAAAATACATTCTACGCTATATCTATAAAAGTACATATCCATGACAACCGACTGTGGGTGTGGATTTATCTTAGAACAGAATGCCATGCTTAAAATAATAAACCAGTAATATCTTCTTCGATATAGATTCTCTGGTTATCTGAGAGAAATCCAATGTGTAGTATATGTAACTTGTTTTAATTATCTATTAACAAAACCAACTGGATGCAATATACGAACGTTCATATATAAATCTTGATCAGATGTATTACCTCGGAATTAATCTTTCTTGAAAATGACTTATTCGCGAAGCATCAAACATACGAACGAACAGATCTAGTCGTATATCTATCGGGTAACATTATATAAAAGGGAAGTGGAAATATTCAGTTTTAATAATTAGGCACATGATCGGTTGAAGAAACTCAGACTGTGCGGGTCAGGTGTTCAGAACGAGCGAATGCGTTTCAGTTTCCTACTGAACAATGGTATTTTATGTGTCGGTCGTTGATTGTGATGAAAGTATTAAATGTTGGAATCATATTCAGAGAATTTTAACAAAAGCATTAACTGTTTGAATGATTCTCACGGAATTATATGAAAATATTAACTGTTTATGATTCTCACGGAATTATAATGAAAACATTAGCTGTTTGAATGATTCTCATGGAATTACAATGAAAACATTGGCTGTTTGAATGATTCTCATAGAATTATAATGAAAACATTAGCTGTTTGAATGATTCTCATGGAATTGTAATGAAAACATTAACTGTTTGAATGATTCTCATGGAATTATAATGAAAACATTAGCTGTTTAAATGATTCTCATGGAATTATAATTGAAAACATTAACTGTTTGAATGATTTTTATTAGCCGTTTGAATAATTCTCACGGAATTGTAATGAAAACATTAGCTTTCTCATGAAATTGTAATGAAAACATTAGCTGTTTGAATGATTCTCACAGAAATAGGATGTCAGCATTAACTGTTAAGTCGGTCTCACGGAATTGAGATGATAGCGTTAGTTGTTTAAATGGTTCTCACGGAATTGTAATGAAATCGTTACTTTCACGAACTGATCATTATTTGTGTATGGTTTGTACTAACGGAATCTTCCGTCAATAACACTTCAGCATTCATATTGAATATGTTCCTCTCAGAATCAACTACTTGAAGTATAAAATAACAAAACAAGAGATAACTTGGTAAAATGTAATTGATTAGGACTAATATCCGTTTACGCTCAGAATTTTTTACGACTGTTTATTTCCTCGATTGATAAAAAACGATAACAAGTACTAATAATCCATTTTGTTGATGATTTTAGAGAAAACATGAAGAAAATAAAAAAGACAGTGTAGTCAGGTTTAGTAGTCCCTAAATGCAATAAAATACAGTTCGATAGCTTATCATGGATAAGCTAGATTCACCCGACTAATGAATAGAATTGTAGAAGAATGTTACATTTATTGTAAGACAATATGTGTTCAAAAGACTAGCGCAAGTGTATATCCCGGTGGAGCTGTTTAATTCTTTATTAAAAAATATCAGCAGGCTCGCACAAGTGTATCCCCAAAGGAGATGCTTACTTTTTTATTTAGAAATATTAGACTAAACGTGGAAAGAATATTTATGACAAACAACTGGAATTGTTCATCACTAATTTACAATTTCGATAGTTCACAGTGCCTACCGGGAATATCTGAGACAAATGTTGAATTCTGCAAAAAGGTCACAAAATATGAAATGGCAGACGACGAAAGAAAAAAATATGAAAGAGAATCCTCTGACGGCATAACATTTCTGTCTGAAATATTGCTGATTGTTCTGAAATATTGCTGACTGTTCTGAAATATTGCTGATTGTTCTTCTATTAAGTAGGATTGAACGTGTTTCGATTAATGATGTACAAGCTTAAGGTGCCCGACTTGAAACCTACACAAACTGACACAGCTGATATGTTCTTCTGTGCTCACTAATTGAACACAACAGCACGCTGTTTAACCTTCCAAAATATCAATTAAATAAGTCAGTTGCTTTAGTAAAAGTAATATACACAGGTGCAAACAGAAGATATTAGGCTATATGAATGAATAATTGCGACTTAAACAATGTTTATAAGACAGAATTATCATGAGTAGCCGTTGTGAGTATATCAAAGTACTGAAAGCACTCATGAAAAATGAACTTATATAGACTTACACTGCACCATGGAACTGCAAGAGTTTGATAATGAAGACGTATGACATTTGTACGTAGGTCGGCTTCAAAATTCATGCGCACCGAGTGTGTGACGGCTATGGGAAGCTGAATTATCGTTCAGTTTCCAAAAACTGTACAGTCTCTCTCTCAATATCTCTCTGACTTGCGCCTCGAGTCAGTTGTACTGACCAGCTTGGTAAATAACAAAGAATGATAGCTAATTAGACTCTCCCGGACTCTACAAATTGTGTTCATGATATGTGTTGTGTTCATTGTCAACCACCAGGTCGGTGAATTCGCCTGTCAAGTCCGTTCAACAAGTGTTATGTCTGGGTAAATCAGGTGAAAGTGAAGGCATGTCATTCATATAGCTGCTTTTTTTCCGCAAAAATATTGATTTGTTGCACGCGTGTTTTGTGGCGATGACGTGCGAGGAATTGCATTAGTGGCAACCATAGACATTTATATAACAAAGAATCAACTGTTATATCTTCGTCTCAATAAACGATTGATGGATAATACATTTGTATTAGGAATGCATGTCCCTCGGGACTCAATGTATAATACATGTACTTACAAAAACGCTGTATCATAAAATGTGACTATCGTATAATATAGTTTGTGCTAGGATTTACAGTATTTACAACTGTCTGACACAACCAACTAATCTCAGAGTTACATATAAATGGGCCAAAAAAATGGTCGTAACCCACACAGTACCGTACGTTGGTATTTAGAAAAGTTACGCGTTATGAGCAGTCACATACACTAAAATTGCTTGAGTTTTTTTGTTGAATATAAATGGATGAATTATAAATCCTTTATTTGATTCGGTTTATATTTCTGAATCAAAGCACTGAGAGTACTGTCAGCAGCGAAGTTTAAACGTGTTAGATAAAGCCATTGAAATGCCTATGTTATCATCATTATGAATTAGAATTTGAAGATCGAGTATTTATTGTCTCAAACTTTTATCCATACTGCGAAGTCTGTTAAGTATATACTTATACAAGTGGTACTATTTTTCAACGCGGATGTATGAGGCGTCACTAAATTGTAAGTAGTGTACAGCTACAGGAGCTATCGCTCCCAAAAATATCATATTAGAGAAAAAGAGGGACATTAACCAGCTAAGTATAAAGACTATACAAATTATCAACCCAGTCCGACCTTAATGTGTAGACATCCATATTTTTATTGCGCTTACGTCTCTCCTGTCTTCACTAAGTGGTAATTAATGTAGTAATGGTTATGGTACCGTGATTTGTTTACAGTTTATCCTCCATGGATCTATTGAATGAAGGTGTTTGTGGTAATGGAGGTCCTATAATGATGTCTGTACTCACACTGTCAAAAGCGTCAATCTGATAGCATTGATTTACTTACGAAGTGTCTACAAGCTAAATAAACTGCCGCACAGCAGGATTTTATCTTTTTATGTAGGAGTGACATCAAATGGTTGTGTCTATGAGTGAGATTCCTGTCTTTGATTTATTGACATTGTCTTAACAGTCTGTATATCAGTTACAAGACATTAATGGCATTATTCTGAGAGAATTTTAAGCTAAGAACTGAAGTGGTTTTATAAAGGTAATGTAAACAAACAACATTTAGTACAAAATCTTCAAAAGTGTTCAAGATAATCTCCCTCTCTCTAAGTCTTCACTCTCTCTAATTTACCCCACCTTCTATCACTTTATCTCACCCCTTTCCCCTGTGTTTAACTCCCATTTTCACCTCCAAGTATTCATAAAATCACCAATCTCGGAGCTCTCCGTAATTTTCATGCATTCGTTCTGCTAATACGGATCTCTTTAACAGTACAAGCACATTTCCATAAGCTGCAGTGATTTAAGTGAATAAACATTAATAGCAAAATAAATTATCTTCACTCACCATTGAGATTCACAGCTTGTGACAATTTTGTAAAAGCTCGGCTCTGATGATATTCAAACCAAGGACCTTTGGATCATGAGTCCAGAATCCCATGACTATGCATACAGCATTAAGGTTTATCTACAGATTTAGTTTATTTGATTGATTTCTCATCCATCAGATTCAAATTCATCAAAACGTACAAACTACAGTAAAACCCTGGAAAAATGAACCCAAGGCTTCTGGACTTGGCCAAAAGTCCAGTTTTCTGGAAGTTCCAGTTATTGGAGAACTTTTGATAAATTCCAAAAATAATGGGATTTGAAAATTCGTTCGATTTTCAGAATTGCAGTTTTCTGAGTCCACCGTTTTCAGGACATTTAATGTATATTGTAAGAATACAATATTTTCTCAGCTGGAAATTCAATATGTGATATTATTGCACACTATGCATATTTTCAATAAACAAGGATTGTACATTTCTCAACATTATGTCAAACATTGAAAGCATTTTCGTGAAAGTGCAAATTTTAATTCCCAGTTGATTAGCAAGCAATGTGAAGATTAAAATCGCCAACTTAGGTTTCTGGAATGCACTAACAATTATGCAGACAGTGCTGCTTGCCAAATTCATCATTGGTTGATGTATTCTATGTGATTTTTGTTCACAATGGTACGTGTTAAAAGCCAGATACATTTGTACTTGTATTCAGTTGGAATTTGAAGCGGAGGCACGATATACATGTAATTTGAATCAGCATGGTTATTACTCGGTTTCCTGTTTCAGTGGATTTTATGTGGGTTTAAGCGGACAGATCACCTAGCCTGTTTTCCTGGGCTGTATTCTAACCAGTACTAACTTACCATCTAACCAGTACTAACTTACCATCTAACCAATACTAACTTACCATCTAACCAGTACTAACTTACATTAACTTACCATCTAACCAGTACTAACTTACCATCTAACCAGTACTAACTTACACTAACTTACCATCTAACCAGTACTAACTTACCATCTAACCAGTACTAACTTACCAATACCAAATGAGTTGGTAACTTCTCAACATACAGAGGAAAATCAATATTTTGACAAGAGTATAGCATGACCATGAGGCAGACCTGGATCACTAAGTTACAAGTCCAGCGCACTATATAACCACTGGACCACAGCCGAATCAGCATGGATAACTATTTAACCCGAGGACAGTACATACATACAGTACAACCTCTCCAGAGCAGCCCTCTCTTGAGCAACAACCTCCCTTTAATGACAGCATGATGATTTCCCACTGCATGATTGAAATATTAATTTCACCTCTCTAGAGCAACAACCTTTCAACAACAACATAATTTTGCGGCTTACAAAGGGTGTAACATCAGAGAGGTTACACTGTATCACCATAAAAATCATCAAAGTAATACATGTAGCATGAATGACCAAGTTTTACAAATATCATCAATTTATTCACATACTTTTTTACAGTTATTTACAAAATAATACAATGTATTTACAAACACAAAGCAGGACAACAGAGGTAGAATACTAGATTCAAAAATAAATGAATGCCAATCAAATTCTTCTAATATAAAGCTGCAATTAAATATACAATGTACATAATTGATAATACATTTGATCTATGGAACTATCTGTAATATAAAACACAAGTTCAAGCCAATACATGCTGATTGTTTCAAACATACTAGTGTTAAAATGTTTATTTGTTCAAACTTGTTCATCTGCTGTGCTCAGTAAATCACAAAAACTCACTCTGAGCACAAAGTACTCATGTGAGCTAAAAACTCATTTTGTTCACAGAAAAATCTCACTTAATATTAAGACAAATAAATTTCTTACAACTTGTAAGAAAATGCATTATTCACAATATTTGATCATATATTGAAGTTCTCAGCAATTTTAAAAATTGTACAATACATGTACAAGAAAATATATTAAATATAAGGACAAATTTTATAGAAAAGAAATTGTATACTCATGCATGATTTGAATTAAGAAATTCCGGTGGATTTATTTAAATTTTAACACAAACTTACCAGGCATTTATCAGGTGGGATTTGATCAATGATAACATTAAATTAATGGTGGTGGATATAGCTAGGTAAATATAGAATACAGCAGTAATTGTACAGTGTGTATTGTCAAGTATAGTATACCTAAACGGATGTAAAAATATAAAACGATAGTAATATGATCTCAATTCATCTCAGATATGAGAATTCATAACTTTCAAGCATACAAAACAGCTAAAAATTTAATTTCATCAAACATCAATGCAGCATAAACTTTATTAAAATTTATCTAAAATATGAACGGCTAAAAAGGTAACACATTTTCTCACCAACCTATTAGTAATAGGCAATTCATTTTATAAAACAACAAAACAAAATGGTCTTAAGCTAAAATCATCGATTTTAAATTCTGTACTAGGAATTTTTTGCGTTGCAAAATGTTCTTCAATTCAATAAGATATTATGTTTTGTGAAAAAAGTATCTTTGTGACTATTTAGGTGACATAAACACTACTTAACAGTACATTAAAAAGGGTAACTTAATAATATATGCAATTTAAAAAAATACTAAAGATTAAGAATCAAATAGAACAGTTATACCAATATTACAAAAAAAAGAATAAATTCAACTGTCTCATTGTGTTTATATGGCAAGCTATGTATAAAATGTTTACAAATCTGATTACCTGAATGTATACTGTAATGTAGCACATACTGTAAAATAAATACACTAACAAATATATCTATATACAATAAACACTGTCACATGACATACGTAAAGTCACATGACACACATAAAGTCACATGACAGTGATGCTGCTTGTTATTAATATATTACAAGTGAACATGGTACATTGTTAAAACAAAACCTTGACGAAGATATCACACATTACCACACAGTTATTTTTGACGAACTTTGATTTCAGGGTCGTACCAACATAATGGCTGAAAAATTTACTTGTGATTGGACAAAAAACGGAGTATTTCATTGATCTTGCAGCATAAAAATTGTTTTCAATTATGATTTACTTATTGTAGTGAACAAGATAAAAGCAGTGCTGAGTGCACATCAATGAACACGGAGAAGTGTGCACAGGAGTCAAATTGATATTAATATATACCAAATGAAACAATTACAAGTATTTTAGATGTTTTTGACATTAATATTGTTAAGTGTTATTAACCAAACCTTTCACTTAGTATATATTGTGCACTTGTGTATGTGCCGGTGGTCACGTATATCGCAATAAAAAATTGAAACTGATATTTAACATACATACATGTTTTATGTTTATACAAAACTGAGAAGTTTTCAATAAACAAATTTTCAACAAATGAACATGTAAGGGGCTAAAACAAGTGACAACAGTATAAGTTTTTGTAATTATAAAAGTCGGCATAAATAGTGAAAAGTTAAACTTCACTTGAAACACAGGAAACTTCTAGATACAGATACATCTTATTACATCAGCTCAAATGTTTCAATAAATACAGTGTTAGAAGATAAAAAACATCATTATTTACAATGTACACAAGTTATTATAAAATAGCCAAATGTTTAAAGAAACAACAAGTTAAACCTTAAAAGGTTAACAATGTTAATTCTTCCAAGAAATCTGAACTCACAAAATGGAAACTGTGAGCTAACAAAGAATTAACCTTTAATTTTCCACCAAGTAAAGATTACTTTACATTTATTTTACATGTACTAGTAATCTCCACTGTACTTTTATTTCAAGTCCCAAATACATTTTCCAAGTAACTGGCCAGTTAAATAAAAGATAACAATGTGTTATTATTACATTATATCTGATACAACAAAACAAACTATATAAAAAAATCACATACCACACAGGTGGAATAGACACAAGCCAGAATAAATACCAGTGAAGCAATTTAATCACCTAATAGACAATGTAAGTATTTTAACAACAATTTAAACAAATGGAATATAACATCAACTCATTTAAATGTACACTGGCTTAAAACAAATACTTTGCGACCTTTTCTTGCACAATGCATATACTGAATATACATTTTCAAACTTCAGTATAATCCAGTCTATGATTGTTTCAAAATGGGAAAAGTCATGCATATTTGATAAGCTTTGATAATACCAATGACTAATCATTCCATACTGTGAAATCATTAATAACAAAATCCCCAGATAATAACAAGTGCTCTAGGATTTTTACAATTTTGATAGAAATCTCGATGGGATAACAGAATTATTTTACACTGAATGATTAAAAAATAAATCAAAGACAACCATGAAAAGTCAGTTTACTGAGCTAGAATATACTATAAAGGAGAGCACTGAAATTACAAAAACAGACAAAATGATGTCAAATCAACAATTTAACTTACAACACTGCTGTCAACCACTACCTCAACAAGCATTTTCAATACTGTCTTTTTCCATAAGAATATGGTACCAATGTCTCTATCATTAACAAAATGTCAATTACAATGTTGCCAGAATACCATCTGATATACTACTATCATAATGCCAATCTCATTATATCTAATAAGTGAATTAATCAATTATTCAGCATAATAAACGTGCTATGTGATATATTATAACATTGTTTCCCAGTAAAATAATGTGATCAATTTTAGTTTGTTGACAGAGCAGTCACACATTTGTGAAGTGAAATGCAAATTCTAAATTTTGTCAATAATTGCTGGTATGATTAATAGTTGAATTAAATGAGGAAGACAAATGTTGGTGCATTATTGAAAAATGTAATTAGATGCTGACAGATTTAATCAATTTAAAATGTACATTTTAAATTATGAGTTAAAACTATCTATAACCTATTTATCAAAACATAAACAATGGGAAAACAGACTAATTGTTCTTAAATTAGTGTCTTAAATGCTATAGAAAAAGTGTACAGTTCATATTTTCCAAAAAGCCACAGTTAACCTAAACAAGACTGCAAGACAGAGACTGATCCTGGTATAATACAATATTCATAATTATGTATTATACAGAATAACAACCAGGTCTTATTACCAGTAAACCAGAGTAATAGACATCAAATTATTATATTAATACAAGTGAACAGATATAGAAAACAGAGATCAACTACTATAGTCACTTTCTAAATTATTGAACATTTCAATATGCTATGCAGTTCAATGTTTATGCCAAATACAGAAGAATAAAGAAAGATTCAATGACAGACAGTCTATAAAACAAATTATAATGAATTCAGCAAAACTTACACCCTATCATTATAACTTTATGTTTTACACCATACAGTAAAACAAGCCATTTGTTTCGCATTTGTAATTAATAAAGCATCAATGCCTACTAATATGTTTATTTTCAAGATAGATGATAATTGTATCCAAAGCTTCAGTCAAACATAGATTAAGGTACTTGTGCAAATTGTACCAATAAAAAAAAAGTTAAAACAGATATTAAACTATCATGCCAAACCAAAAATAATGATATCATTATAAATATCTGTTTGCAAATCACTAACATAATTGATGTAAAAATAAAACACTTAACTTTAGCCAATAGATACTCTAGTTCTGATGTTTAAGAAATAACAACTTGAAGATAAGAGATACCAAGGGACACAACTCTATCTAGAATACCAATGAAAGTGTCACAAATATGAACATACAAACAGTACAGAATAGATGACAATAATTAAAACCTCCTTTTGTTAGTATAAAAATGTGAAAACCATACATTGAGATCATCTTGTCCATACAAATTAAAAGACAACAATTAAAAATCAACGTAGCACCAATATTAACTGTTACACCAACAGAGAAAATAGGAGAGTTATAAAGAAATAAACCAGGTATAAAATCTTACTAAAAATGTACTGAAGATAAAAAAAAGATATAATAGGTATTAAAAAACCACTGTGAAGGCCAATAAACATTTAAAGTGAGAATAAAGATCATTAGGAAAAGGCTAACATAAAAAATGCCATTTTACTTAATTCACTAATCAAATTGTAAGATTGTAAAAATATCTTGTTTTGCCAGCAAGCAGGCCTGAGTCAATTCAGACCACATAAATTGCAATATATGTAACATTCAAGCCATTTGTGACATAGATAAACATGCACCAAATTATTGGCAGCATCAAATTTAATGCTATACTAAGTTAGTAAGAAAAATCTTACGTCATGCACCGAGTAATAAACAACAAGATAATATGATTCAGACTGAAGTAAATCAATGTTAACCAAGGGGCACAACTCCAATACAACCAAAATTCAAAAAATTAAATCAGAGATAACAAGAAGTGTTTGTGAAACACGAATGCCCCCTTGTGACCTTGACCTACTGACCTCAAAATCATTAGGGGCCATCTACATGTGATGACCAACCTCCCAACCAAATCTGAAGAGCTTAGGCCCAATCGTTTTCTAGTTATTCATTGGACAAGGTTTGGTTACGGACCGACCGACATGTGCAAAACAATATACCCCTCCTTCAGCAGGCCACAATTCAAGTCTGCTTTGATTATTAAAGCAAACAAAAGATAATCATGACTTTGAAACCTGTCAAACTTCAGTCGCCATTAAAACAATATTTCATGAAAATGATGATGTACAAAATCTAATTTGAGAAAAAAAATTCCACAAATATTTGTAGAATACATATAACAGAATACACAAAAAACAATAGAAAACTGATTTAAATGATGACAAAAGAAGTAACATACTGGTACTAATATTAACTTACAGAATAGAACATTAATTCGATTATATAAACATTAATGAATATACACAGCATATATGATAATTCTATGATGTCAAACAGCTGTTTCGATGATTACTTTTAATGACACACACAGTACCACAGTATCTGCCCTCGGTTCAGATTGATGATACTGTGTCAATACTGAACTAAGAAATATTATGTTTCTAAAAAGAACAGTAAAAATTTCATAATTTCCTATTATTCTTAAACACAGTTTTAACCAACTAAACTTCAGCAAGATCAAAATCATTTAAAATCAAATAAGGATGTTAATATTAAAATTTAACACTGGCCTCGATATACAGGCAAACCTGTGTTAGCATTCACCTCCCAATAATGGCCACCTGTCAATAAAGGACATGTTTTATCTTTCCCTTGGGTGGCCATTTTTCACATGTTTACACACCAAGGAAGTGTAATTACTAAAATGACCATTCTAAAGATGGGAAAGTGTTAGAAACATAAAATTTCTATTTCATATAAAAACAACTCTCCAGACACACATTATCATGGTTGAATTGACTGTAATTTGGCAATTTTTTCACAAGCTTCCATTATTTCACCTAATTTAGCAAGTGTTTTCTTCACTCTCAAAGATGTTAATCTAGCTGCAGGGTTAGAACTCCAACACTCCATCATTAACTTTGTCATCACCTTCATATACTGAAAAAAATCAAGATTACAGTGATTCACTTTGATTTATAAAATCTGAATTTCAGTAGCTATTTATATCTTCATAACCTCTATCAATATTCTTGAAATCCTTTAAATCTAAAGTGAAATCTAGCCCCTCATGTACAACACATTCTTATAAATAAGCAATTATTGATTCTTCATTGAAATCACTTCATTGCATCCAAGAGCATTTACTTAACTTATTATTACACAGCTAGAAATTCAACTAGTACAAAATGCAATAAAACAACAAGACCCGCCTCTGTAGTCGAGTGGTTCAGGGTGCTGACTTTAAACCATTGTAACCTCTCACTGACAGAGGGTTGTGGTTTCGAGCCCAGCTACTGCCCATGTCTCTTTATGTGAGAAAGTAGGCAGTTTGTTTACGGAGGTTGAGAGTCTAGTACTGGTTCTTCCCAAGAACGATGGTTAGGTGAACTGTCTGCCTCATATGACTCTTGACTGTTGAAAAGGGGGTAGAACTCGAACAAGAGCTGTCAAAGAGGTGCTGCTTTGACACTAATAATACAATAATACACTATACGGCTATATTTAAGGGAACAAATCTGCAATGAGTGAATGGCTGGGTATGAAAATTGTGTCCTGCACATCTACACTTGATGGTGATAACATATTTCAAGTTTCATTGCAATCACTTAAAAAATATGGATGTAGTTTGCTCCACAAACTTTTATGCAGACGGACGGACGGACCGACCAACGACTGACCGACAGAGTGACTCAAATATACCTCCTCTCAAACTTTATTTGTGGGGGTATAAGAAAAAAACAAACAAAACAACAACAATAACTTACATCATCTCTCTGCCACCGACTTGGTATACTTGGTCTTAGTTTTTGTGAACATACAACTTCTTTCATATCGTCAAAACTGGGGTCAGATGGCACCAAATCTTGATATGGTATAGTCTGTTCTTCAACTGCCCCTATCATAGTCAACATACAGAGGTTAGAATCAAACAAGTGTGATGCAAGCGGTGCCAATGCTTGGCTATTCACCGCCTCAGTGAGATCTATCCACCTATGAAGTTTTTTGTTGCTACCTCTTATAGTTTCTAAGTTATGAGCTACATTAAAGATTTTGCAGACGCAGCAGTGATCACAATAGCTCGACTTTTTCTTCGAAAACAGCCCATGATGATGTCTTTATAACAATATACTGACATGGAAATATGACACAAAAAACAATGAGTGGGCTAAAACTTCAATTTTGAAGCTTGCAACAGTAAAGTTAGTTTGTACTCCCAAAGAAAAAGCCAAAATTATGAATTTCTGAAAATAATTATGGAAGAAAATGAGAAATATGTTTTTACTAGTAAAGAACTATCATATACTACTGCTGCTTCATTTTAGATTTCAATGAATAATAAACTTTGACTTGTAATATGTAAAGTCATCAACTTGTTTTACCAGTCCGATAAAGCATGTTATCTCCTCTGTCTGGCTGTCCAGTAAAATATTTACCTGATGTATATGCATTAATACTTGATTAAGTTTTTGGTCTGACAGATTTCCTTTCAGTCTGACAGAATTTTCAAGCTTGTCAGACCAAATGTCTGGGAGATTTTTTGCCTTTCGCGAATTATGGAGTTTATTGTGATATACATCCTTAAGTCAGAACATTTTGCACAAATATTCATTTCCTACACAACTGTCAGTTTAAGTCCAAATCAAGCTGAAATGTTGTATTAGTTTCAAATAAATATCAAATTGAAAACAAATACCTCCAACAATTGTTCTTTTGGAAACTTCCCATAAGCAAAGACCAAAAGAATACATATCCCCCTGTTTATATGCATCAAAAGAGAATCTATTGATAGACTCATCCAATACTTCAGGAGGCATGTAGCGTTTTGTTCCCTGTCTGGTATTTGGAGCTATATCTACTTCATTGGTTTCACTAGGAAAATAACAAGAAAATCTGATATAGTATAGTATAATAACTTACATAAAAGAAAATTTACTACATAATTGAATCTATGATTCACAACTATAAAAAAATATCAGATTTGTCGGTCAAATTTATGTGATTTCAAGAAATGAACAAACAGATTAAAGATAAATTAATGAATAATGGAAACACATTTAATTACTATGTGACTAAACTTCTACATTTTTTTGTTCATTCGGTGAAAGATTATTGCTATAAATGTAACAGAGGGCAAAGAAAATACAGAAAAGTAAATAGGTCCAGACATGCAAAGGTGATTTACTAATTCTCAATAGATGAATATTATTTGTCAGAAAATCAGATTTTTATAGTATGATATGGGAAAGACTCATGATGTACATTTATATATATATTTGGAAAAGGCAGTAATAGCAATTAAATATGATTGTCGTCTCGGCACAAGAAAAAGTATATGTAATTTTAAATCAAATTGGTCTTTGATACATAGTATGTATAACATAAAACTTTTAATTAATATGGAACAAATCGTCCATTTTTTAATTTACCTGATGTATTTAACAGCCAGACCCAAATCAGCTATACAACATGTACAATCCTTCTTTACAAGAATGTTTTTTGTTTTTATGTCTCTATGAGCAATTGCTGGTTTTCCTGAAGATACAAAACATTAACATTGAACCATCAAAAATAATATTATGCTGACTACTGGGCTCAAGAGAGTGGAACTGGGTGAAACAGGCGAAATAGTTGCCCAAAGCTTTATGACTTTGCCCCTAAAAAATGGTCCGGCGAAATTGACTTCGTCCTAAAATCTTGCCAGTTTTATCTCTGTATCCAATATAAACACAGACTTAAACAGTAAGGCATAATTATCAATCATGCTCTGAACTAGTGTATGTTTGATGGCAAATAACTTAATAAACAGTGATTATCAAGTTATATGCTATCAAACTTACACAATCCACTCGTCAGTAATTCAGTTCGGAATGAAGAAGTTTAGATAACAAATGATTACATCCTTAACTAGCATTATTTCAATATTTAGCTGTCAATTTCAGCAGTATTGTACACTAAATGTCAATCATTACCGCTATTAAGCTACAACAAGAATTATGCGTCCCATTTTATTTTGGTATTTTACCATCATGAAATGCAAAACAACAGGCATAATGTATCATAGAGAGTAATACGTCATAATTATGTTTGCAGCTTGTCATTTCTACCACTATGCGTGATGTAAATTTGATTTCTAACTTTGTTTTTGTTCTCGTATAATACAATGATGATTTGTAAGCAAAACACAAGTATAGATCAAACTAAATGTTAGAAACAAGGAACAAGATATGTTTTTGAAACACAATGCCCCCTCTGCATGACCTTGACCTACTGACCTTAAAATGCACAGGTCCCTTAGAGGTTGTCATGTGGAACCAACATATGAAGTTTGATGACTGTAGGTGAAAGTGTTTTGATTTTATAGGCAAGGTTAATACAAACAGACAAACAGGTCAAAAACAAGATAACCCTGATATAGCGATACGTGGGCATAAAAAAAGGCAGACTTACCTCTAGTACCAAATATTTCAGTATGTAAGTGTGACAAGCCACTGGCAATGGAATGAGCTATTTTTAGCATGTCATGATGATCTAGTGTGTTTTCTGTGAGGTAATCATACAAAGAGCCATTGTCATGATAGTCTGTGATTAAAAATAACTGGGTCCAGGAGCCTGTTCCTTTAATATCTGACGCAATAAAACCTGAAAATAGAAAAACTTTGTATTTAGTATATTATTATTAGCTTCAAATAAGATGTACCCATGAGATGGTAGTAGTGTCATTTTAAAGACTTTAAGCAAAACACTTGAATGTATGTTCTACGGACGGACTGTTTTACTACATGTTATTCTGCCACGTTACAGAATTCATTAAAATTGCATTAACTTTAAGAACTAGCATCGTCCTATACTGGCCTCAAAACAGCATTTATAAGTAAGCATACATGCAATAATATTACACAATACTTAAAGGGGCATGCCCTGGAACTGAAGCGTCTCGAATATAAATCAAATTGGTATCATTTGAATGCCAAAATCAATTAATGAAAGTCCTGTAAAATATTTACGAAATGTCCCGCTATTTGACTCAAAATACACATTTCAAGATTTACCAAACCTGCCGATTACGCCTTAGAAAATATTCGTCATTTTCATAACTCGACCCTTTCGGGATCTGTCAAAAGCGGAAAAAATGTCAACAAACTGTGAAATGGTAAGTATTGCTCATGTCATGTTCATTGTTTGCGACATAAAGCTTATCTATCGATCAATTATAGGTAAATATCATTGTTTTTCTGCTTGAAAGGCAGCGCGCACGCTAAGTTAAATTCTCAGACGAATCGGAAATATCGTTGTCGTCAATAAAAGGCTTGTAAGCCTTTTATTTAAACCGGCATATAAATACCCACGCGTGCGTTATAGGGCCATTTTTGAAGGCACATTCTTCTTTGACTTTTCGGTAATAATTGTTTTTACAAGTGATAAACGCATTTTTGGTGTATAAAACCCAAGACACAGCAGTTCCTGGGCATGCCCCTTTAAGATATATGAAACAGTCAAACTGAACCATGAGTTTAATATCTTACCAAGAATATTATCATGTCTCAATAGAACAGTTTGATATAACTCTGTCTCTCGGATCCAGCTAGCTTCTTCTGTAGTAAGAAATATTTTCACAGCAACATTTTCTCCTCTCCATTTAGCTTTATATACATCTCCGTATCTTCCTTTGCCAATAGATTTTGTTAATTGTATCTGTTTGGCTATTGTTCTCTGTACCTGTAAACAAAATGGGAAAAAGGTCCATGAACAAAGTAATTTAAATCAAGGTGATTATTTCAAATTTACAACATGCACTAAAATTGACCGCTAATCACAATACTGCCATAAAATATCACAATACAGAATATCAGACAATATTATAAATCTTAATATGTACAGCAATTAATTATACAATAATCTTACTATAAAGAGAAAGCTATCCTTAAAAAACTTCACAAATAATGAGGTAAACTCCAAGGCCATATTTGTGAACTATTATGTCTGAATTATCATTCAGAAATGGTTTGCATAATCAAATTGCCTACCATGATGGGACACATTACCAAAAAATAGAAAATCCTACTAAATTTACAGAAAAGTGCAGGAAACGAAGCTTCAGGTTGTATTTATATCTATCATTCAACATACCAATAATGGCAATCCAGATCCACTACCAGAAGAATGTTCTATCATCTCAGATAATGTCTCATCTTGTGGTAAAATCACCTCCTTCTCTATATCATTCAGCATCTCTTCTTGTTCTATTTCACGTTTCCTATACCTGGACATAATAATGAAGCCACATGATACACATTATACAACATTAAAATATTAAGTTCCTTTAAGGAAAATAAGAAAACATTTAGTGCTGGTAAAAAGTGGAATAATTACATGAAAAAAGACTTTGGAGAATATTTATAATGCAAATAGGTTAAACAGTTTTTTTTGGGGGAAAATAAAACTTATTTTCTGAGGGAAGAAGCAGTCTATCAGTGCCACTTTCTTAGATAAAAAAACCTGTAAACAATTAAATTCATTTTCTTTGTTTTTCATAGTTAGTTTCATATACACAATGTACTGGATTTTCTGTATTTGGGTCAGTTAAAAATAGGAAACGGTTTATGTACATAACCGAATAAACGACCAACTGAACTATACACTAGGTTACTGAAACTCAAGGAATTTTTTAATAATCTTCTGATAAAAAAACAATCATCAATTTATTGCTCTTCTCTATTCAAAACAGAATCATATTTACTTATCTGACAAGACATGTCAAATGTTTACTGGTTTGGCAAGGTTTCTCATGCTCAAGGCTAAATGTAACGATTGATAACCTTATCATAACACTCAAGTGCTCTTCTTACGACGAAGGTAGCTTTAGTCGCATTTCAAACAGTTCAATGGAAGATAAAAGATATTATAACAAACATTATGACAGTTAGAAAAGATAAAGTCAACTGACAAGGACTATGTAGACTTAATATAGAATATAAATGATAATATTGCACACTTATCATGTGTGGAGTATAACTTACCTTAAATACACAAATGAAGCGGTGACAATAAGGATAATGAGACATAAAGATACAGACACTAACAGAGCTATATGGGTCAGATTCTCATAACCTGGATATTCTTTTGGTTCATAATCTGAAAAGTAACATAAACAATAAGAATGACTCCATATACTGCCAGAATGAAATGACAAAATTTAATGATATTTAAACATTGAGTTGGCAAGCATAGAAAAGAAATGCAGTTTATGCTTCAGTACAGTAAAACAAACATGTGAGGTCAAATAGCGAAATATAGACAGGCTTTTCATTTAACACTTAAAATGGTATTTTGACCCTTGAAATAAGTAAAATAAGGATTCTAACTCCTGAGAATTTGTACCAAAGGGTCAAATTTGCTATTATAATTAAAGGAAATGTTGCTGACTCCTTAAATTATAAACAGTTAAGGGTCATAATTGACCCTTAACTTTTGATGTCAAATAAGAACCCTGATACTAGTGATAGGAAGGAAATATTAACTCAAGTACATGTATGCTAGAGAAGCTGAACATCTGACAAAAAAATCTGCAGCTGAAATTAATTTAATAAAGAATGAAATCAGTGATTACCTGGTCTCTGTGTAGTTGATCTTTCTGTATAGATAGGAACAACACCTTTATTACACTCATCCTCATCAGCACAGCATTCTATTGCTGTTGGTGTTCGGTGAGGTACCAGATTTGCCATACACTAAAAAATGTACATTAATGGTTAACATTATTAGGTTAATACACTAATTTAGATAATCAAACATCAAATAACTGCATCAACTAACAAAACTGAAAACAAATGAAAACTATATGAATTTTTACTTGAGGTTACTGGATTATTTTTTTTACATTTATAAATAACACAGATAGATAAAATAAACAATAAAACAAATTTTGATTCCTACTTAGCTTGTGAATAAATGTTCCAAGGAATACACATGAATAAGATGACTTAACCTGTTAAATAGGAAAATATAATATATTTCTAGATTATATCACTTACTTGCATCTTTGTTCCACCTTCAAAGCTAGGCAAACATCCATACACCAATTCATGTATTCTTTCCCCATTTTCGAAGACAGCTCTTATTGATGCAAAGCACATACTGTTTTCAGGGGCAAAACATGTGCCATTGACATCCAGACCCTCATGACAAGGACTACAATAGCACCTCAGACTTTCACCTGAATATGAAAGATAAAACTTCATATGTGATATATTTTGAAAAGTCATACTTTATAACAACCTGGCCCTGTGGTCGAGTGGTTAAGGTTGGCAACTTGCTGACTTTTAAACTTTCGCATAATAATTAAATAATATAGACGTAAAGTGATATTCTGATAACGAATCAGTGAACTTCATTCTGAACTTTTGCATTTTCAGATTTTTGCATTCCAAATCAAATCTATATTGAGTAATAAAAAACAGAAGGAATTTCGCTGGGACTGACAAACTATTTTGTACATTTCGCATTTTGCGACACAACTGTAAATTGATTGAGTGTATATAATGAGAATCTAGTAATGAAAATATGTTAAAACTAATAAAAGTTAATATAAAACTTAGATTATGTGATTTTAATTTTATAAATTAACAATTTTAATGTAGTGATTGATGGAATATTTGTATCTTTCAATGTTCAGCCATGCTGTTGAACAGTGAACTCTTTAGGGACATGGTTGAGTGTCTGCCTACAGGGTCCTGGGTTCAATCCCTGGTGAATACTGAATAACTGATGACCATAGATTTTCCTCACTCCAAGTTTATTTTAGTAAAGTAAATGTTATCTGGAGCACTTATATTGATAAAGTTTATCAATATTGCAGTGCTCCAGATAATTTTTATATGCAACATGAATTCACAAGTTTGTAAGTTGTAGGTTTTACTTTTCAATTTGCAAAGTCAGTTATCAATGCTGAAAATTTCAGTAACATGCACTAATGGTGACTTAATGCTGTTTTTACACCTACTACACGTTAATTAGATTCTTGATTTTACTTAAGTTACATGTACCTTTTTATTTAAGCATCATTTCGGTCTAATCAAAGGCGGTGAATTATTTTGGAAGTCGATAGCATTCAAAGAAAATTATATGCATTTTTCTGCTCTGAAAATCATGGTATGAAGATTAGTCTACTCTATTTATAGAATCAGTCACTGATTGGACTTACTGCAACAGATAATTGTTACTCAATTATCAGCGACTGGGAAAAACGCAGCTGTTATGGAGCGATATATGAAAGCAAAACGCTGCAAATGGTTTGATGCCAGCATTTTTTTTCCTTCTTTGGACGGGGCCGGTAAACGGACCCGTTCCCAATCTCTACCGGACCCGTCCCAATTCGAGCACGGACCTGTACCAATTTGATCAATATTGCCCTTTTCCCAATTTATTTTAAAATATCAATCAATATCGTCCGAAACCACCTAATAATCACAATCTCTAACACAAATTTTACTGCCGATAACGGCATTTTTATGTGTACGATGTTAGATCGAATAATTCCGAGTACGAAAAAAATAGGTAGACTGGTTTGCCGTATAATTACGATAAAACATGTGGCGCTTGGAAAGAAAACGAAACCAGTCGATTTCCCGAAAATGAGTCAAACCGAAAGTATAAATCACGACAGTATACATGTAATATTGTAAAAAATAACAGAAAGTGGCTCTACTTCCAGACATCGATTTTGACTTTATGTCTCTATTGCGCCCAGCTAAGAGTGTTAACCGATTTTCGGGTCGAAAATGAGAAGTTACGTTCTCGTTTCTTTACGTGTAGTGTTAGAGCAGAACACGATCAGCAGTGCATGACAACCAGGTAGACCTTACTCTACGCAATGCTAATTTAAGGCTCTTGATCCTGACTCTTAATAATATTTATGAGAAAATTGATGAATGTAACATGTTGTGAACTTTTCACAGGCATACACAAGCGAAACAAGAGTGTCAGATACTCATGTTTTTTGGGGGACTGACATTGGACCAAATTTGACCTCATGCCCCTTGACTAAAAAGAATGTTTATTCTCCTAAACCCCCCTAACAGTAGAATTTTATGGTCTTGAAATAAAGTTTTGATAAATAAGATCAATACAGTAGGCGAGCTCTTTGTTTGCAATCAACAAGGTTATAACCTATTGATAATCAAATGTAGGGAGTAGATATGTATGCTGTTTTTTCCCTTTTCTATGGCCCCACCACCTTTTCTCTAAAGGTAGGAGGCTTTCATGTGAACATGCTGTATAAATACATTACTATGATGGCTTTGACTTTTTTGCTTATCAATAAATGTGATCCAATGTTATTTTTCACATTTTTATGTGCATAAACCTATGAAACAAGATCATAAAAGTAACCTAGATTATAAAACTTATTAAAAGAAAGCAGAATCATTTAAATGTGACTTGCTAAAACTGTAATTTATTCACCTTACATAAAATTCCCAATTTGCCTTATTTCGCGACTTGAAATTCCCAATTTGGCACTTTTCACGACGCGTTCCCAATGAGGCGAAAAAAAACGCTGGATGCATACCTTGTAGGATGGGTCCCCACGGTAGGGGTGTACTAACAGAAATGTCATTTAAATGAAGAAATTGCTACTAATATACACAAAATATTAAACATACTCATTCATTCACATCTTATATATTCGGTGAAAACTTTCTGACTATCGAAATGTCAATGTTTTAAGTGTCAGAATCAGTACATGTTTGAAAGATCGTTGCGGGAGACAACTCCATGCAACTGGTAAACAAATGACTAAATATTAATTGCATCATTCGATTTTTCCCGCCGAAATTGATTACATTTGTTTATCATTTGTTGATGACATCATTAACTGTCAGATTTGTGTAATATTCCATTGCAAAAGAGACAAATATATAAAATGGAGAGTAAGGGTAGGATTTAGTTAGTAACTGACTGCAAATAGAGCAATGGAGGTAAAATAAATGAACATCAGAGTTCGTTCTATGTTAGCAAAATATACGGAATTTTTTGTACGCATTGAAGTGATAAAATTTCCGAAAAGTTACCTGTAAACATTCAGTCTGCTAGATGGCGTTATAATGAAAATATCGCGAGATTCGTGTTTACACCGGTATCATGGGGCTACCGGTATCATGGAGTCTGACTATACGTCCACGATTTTTTAGCAATGCATTTTCTCATTAAAAATTTGCATGATTACGTGAGTACGCATCTTATCTGGAGCACTGTAAACTATTCTTGACTTGAAATGCGATGACAATTGTTAAGGCAGCAACTTTTTTACTTAATTATGATGAAGTTAATTTCTTAATAAATAGATCTTGGAACTGGAAGGCTAATCATAGTCACTAATGACTGCATACATATCATTCAAGTTTGAAAATTTAATAATGTATTTTTATATACAATAGGACATTTTTCCATACAACAACTGTACTAATAAAAGAAAACACCTCGAACACTAGACAATAATGTTAGAACACAAATTCACCCCAATGATTGATGTAAACACAAAATCAACAAGCGTTTAATTCATCTTTTAGAGTAATTCACAGACAGTATGACGCGTGAATATACAGTGGAATATATATTCGAGCAATAAAGTATATACTTACAAAAACCAAATGAAATATAAACCAGAAATAATGAGAAAATCATATTAGAGAAATTTAGATTTCGACGACATTCTGTCGCCATTTTGTCCTATTCATGTGTTGTACGTCATCATTTATTGTGTTGTTCACATTCGGTTGTCTCCGTACAGATGGGAGTTTACGAAGTTTACCGAATGAAAAAGTATGTGGATATACTCCAGTACAGCCGTTATCAATCCCGTTAAGTTAAACATAGCAAACACACTATTATCAATGCTCTATTTACATGTTATGAATTGTCGAAACGAAAATAAAGAGCCGTGTTTCATTTTCATTTAAGATAAAACATACATAAAACAATGCTGGTAAAAAGTCCTTCAGGTATGCAGCCCCTGTACTATGGAACTCTCTCCCGGAAGACTTTAGAAAATGTAACTGCTTCAATCAGTTCAAGGAGTTAATTTTAAATTGGAATGGGCAAAATTGTAAATGTAATGCTTGAAAAAAAGATAATATTTTATAATTTGCTATACTGAGTACAGGGGTGGCACAACATGAATATATTTATTAAAGTCCCATAAGCATATACATTTATCGGTCCTAACAGTTTCTGTTTATTTTATAATGAACAGAGGAATCCGGTGTGTTTTCCTCCCGTGCATACTTTATAACAAGAAAAAATGTTTCAATATCATTGAAAAAAAAAACTATTTATAGAACAGCTGTGTTTTCCCGCAGTCATATTATGCACACATTACGTCACGCGCTCTATATATTTCAAGTTTACAAAAGCAAAATACACAGCGAAATGAGTATTTTTAGAAGAAAAATGGCTTGTTTCGTCGGTAATATTTATCTTGGGAAAATTTTAGCAAATGTTTGTTTTTACATATATTTTTTATTGCAAAAAGCTCATGGGGCTTTAATATTTTGTATATTTAACTAACTGCATGCTATAATGTATGATGTATTCTTTTACTCTGCCTTCTTTTTATTGTCATTAATTGTATATTATGCCTCATGTAACTGCTATTTATATCTTAATTATATATCTCATAAGTTTATTATTATTATTAGTTACTTTTTATTTTATTACTAGATGTTTTAGATGTGCTTTACTGCTAAAAGTCTGTATAATCTTTTTACAGCTCTTATATAATTTGTTATTGTTGTTTACTCTAGTTATATAGTCGGCTCAGAAGTTTTTAGTTTTTATGTTATACTGTTGTTGTCTTACCTACTTTAAATAAATCTTATCTTATCTTTCTTAATGTAAAGAGCATAATGAATACAGTTCATCCTTCTCACAGGAACACGAAGTGTTGGTTATCTAGACCTGGATAAGTATACGTAACAAGGCTATGATTATAGCATCATACGCAACGGGAGAGAGCTGGGAAGAATTAGTCCCACTTGTGGACGGCATTTCTGAAGCCGTTTAATGAGTCTACACTCACAACACTACACTGTCTTTTACTTACATTTAAACCCACCTTGACTATGTCTAATGACAATTCCGCCGATGAATTAAGGAGCCTCTTTGACTTATAAATCTCCCCCTACACAGAGGTTTTACTTTACATTTTATAGTCCCTGCTTTCAGTACAGCTTGGAACACTAAACATACATATATACGCAAAATATATATCAAAGTACTGAAAGTACAGATGGCATGTGATATATTTCATACCTATAGTTGTAGGAATAGTCAATTACAAAGATAAATATATACATTTAAAAAATGAATCTTATTTCTTCGTTCATTAGACAAGCAAATTTTATACTCAACTTTAGTTCCGTGATTCAAATCCGAAAGCACTGAGTCTGAGATCACCGTCAGAAGCGAAGTTTAAATGCTAAAAGCAATGACATACAGCAAGCTACTGTACGTTTTGAAAACCCAAATAAATTCGGTGCCTTCAGCGCTTTTATCTTTATACAGTTATTCTGTAAACTGTATAAACCATCTCTTTTTTCCTCAAATAGTTATTGTTCATTCCCGGCATAAAGTAGAGATATTGAACTGTAATGAGTGAAAAATTTGCGGATGTACTTTTTGGTAAAAATGTATTCATGTCCTTTACGGACTGAACGTGACATTCATTTATTGTGACATTTCATCCATACATTAGAGTATTACAGAGAAATAATGCGGAAACAATAACAGAAACTTGTATGTTTTTTTCGACTTATTACACAAAGGGAGATAATAATGAAGAAAATAGAAAATCGACATTTGAGTGCCCTCCCTTGTACTAAAATTATATAATAATGTGCATTGTCTGAAAAAGCAACAACAAAAACAAACGACGTTGTTTGTATGTCCCAGGTATTGAGGTTTAAAGCGAGAAGTGAGCATATTACTTCTCAATGTACAAGATTTCAAGATTCAAGATTTATTCAGAACATCAATTATATAACAATACATAAAATTGTGAATTAGGTCAAAGATGACCCCTGATCACAATATCAATATAAAATGTTTCTGCACAGTCGTGTTGCAGTCAAGGTAAAAAATACAGACGTAAGAATTATTATTATTTTTTATATAAGTTTAACCAAAATGTTATATATAGGGTCTACTTAGTGTGACCGTTACTTAAGACTGAATGTAACCGTCCATTTGACATTGACTTATATACTCAAGGTAGGGAAACAGTATAAACGTTAAATATTAATATTAATATTAAAATGTTTAACCCTGAAGTTGGTCACTTGTAAATATCATAAAGGTGTTCGGCGCATTGCTATGCCTAGTCTACTCCAATGCCCCACCCCCCAGAATACAAAAAAATGTTCTAGAGAGGTTGAAACTTGCAGAAAATAATCAAATATCAGAATATTGAAAGAAAAAAAAACTAACAAATATATCATAAAGTAAATTAATATACCATTTTTATGGGGTGGGGCGGTGGTGTAGCAGTGGCAGATTGGGGGGGGGGGGGGGGGGGGTAGCAACGCGCCAAACACCTGTGGTAAATATAGAAGACCATAATAAATAAATCAGATAGACTAGCTGTAAGTTTTATTGCAACGTATTTACTGTCTCTTTTCATGAATATTTATATATCACACAAGGATATGTGCAACATGCTCGGGTCGTACGTACTAAATCACACATCTGTTAGGTATCCACGGTGACAGCTTTTATACAAGTATGAATATCAAACACGTTTGAACTCACGTACTAATTTGGGATAAAAGTGAACCTGGCTTATCCGGTTTTGAATTTGCTCATTTTGATACAACACACGATATTTTAACCATAAATATGTATAAATTATCCGCCTCACTGGTTTTAAAATACATGCACAGGCAAACCATATACAATGTTGTAATATCAATATCGTCCCATTCAGTATTTTTTGAATAAACAAAACACGACCCCCTCCTCAGGATGACCTTTGATCTACTGACCTTAGAATAAAAAGGACGTAGAGGTTGTCACGAGGAACCAATTTCAACATAGTTATTATTGTAGGTGGAAGCAAGGCTTTTATTATAAGGAAGGTTAAAGTTTGGCCCAAACAAACTGACAGATAGGCCAAATACAATATACTGTATAGATCCGGGGGGCATCGTTAGATCGGGGCATAAAAATGATCCGCGTTGCTATAAACATACCATTACACGCAAAGAACATACACTGACATTAAAATTAGTAAATCAGTTGAGGGTTGATAGGTGGTCTAGGGGTAACGTGCTGGACTACTGAACGAAAAGCCATGGGTTCGAATCTCAGCCCCGCCTTCCGATATCTTAAGGACCCTTTTTCAGTGTCCCCATCCCAACTACCGAGCCATGTATTGTGTGTAAAATCATAGGAAAGAGATGTGGTATGTATCGATGCTTTAACACCAGGCTCGATAAACAACCTGTAAAACTATTCGAAATAAGGTCTGGATATGAATACTCTGTTCTCCTGTATCTTATCCCTCCAGTTTCAGGGGCGGCTCTGAGAAGACCATAGCGAATGTGACGTTAATCAACAAAAAGTTTGTTGAAATGGGAGATAACACGAACATTGTTTGGACAACATGGAAACAGTTTACTGGTAAACATGACAATCGAGGTACGATTTGATGAAGTTATACTGTTCTTCATTCACCTTGATCGTTTATTACGTAAAGCTGACATTTCAAGTTCTGTATAACCTGCATGTTTATGGTGTGACAATAACTGTTATACTACAATAATAAACGCCACACAACGTGCTCTTTTTGGTAGGATTTATAATTTATCGACATTCTGTTGATAAGTGTTGATTGAAGTAATATACTAATTTGTCAGAAATGAGCATAAACATTGTCTCATAAAATCACTACCGTGACGGCTAACAAACATAATATGCAAGCATTATATGAGTAGGTATACATTTTTTTGTAAACTAGGACTCGCTTCATAGACACTTGTTTATCATGAACAAAATGTATTACAATTCAATGCTTTTAAAAACGACACGAATGGAATTTTTCACTCTAGTCGTTTACTTTAAGTGAAAGATGTGCCGGATGGATAATTTTTTCATTCAATAGGGATATTCTATTTCCAGCTTTAGCTGACTCTCAATGGATTTAATTTCAAGTTAATACACTTGATGGTGACTGACCTGGGTAAAGTTTCCGCAACAAAACAGTATAATAACTATCTTTAATGTGTACCGTACTATTTTAAAGTTCCGAAACGAGTAATTAAACATCAGAACTTTGTCAAGTGTCAATTTTCAGTTTTATGGTTTAACAGCTTCACGGCCCAGTTGAAAAAGATAGTCAACAAGTTTAGTGGAATAAATTCGCTTGTACTAGGTGGTGAAAAATGGCAGAGGCTGGTACTGAGCAACGGATTTACGTGGTGGAAACCGCAACCGTGCCTTCTACATCAGACAAGGTATGAAGAGTTGATTCCTATACATATCTCTATTTTCTACACGCAACATTGTTAACTACATGTACTAACAATAATAATATTGTGACTATATCTTCGCGTGAAAACTAATCTGTTATACCCCAGTCACTCCGGTCTCGCGTTCTTTCTGCGTTCCTACGGCGATCCAGGACGCGACAGTGACGCCTTGGACGCCATGGGGTCTTGGTGAGAAAGCAAGAGAACGCCGCTGGGACGACAACGACGCAACAGGATACAGAGCGCGACGGCGTTTACTTTCGGCATGTTCAAAATGAATGAGTCAGGACGCCGTGTGGTCACCCTGCGGTCGCCATGCCCCCATCACACCAGAGCACGTCCGCATCACGCTCGCAAAGTTCCCATCACGTCCTGAAAATTTTGATGGACGTGGCGAGGACGGAGTCAAACCCGAAAAAAATGATGCACCCAGGTCTCACTACGTCCTTACAACGTCTTTGTCAGGTTCTCACTGCGTCCATCACGTTCCCAGTAAGTTCATTACACGTGCAGCTTCCCGTTGTCACCAGGTCTATTGCGTTTATACTACGTCCCAATTACGTGCTCACTACGTCCATGCAGACTGAAATGACTAATAACGTCCTCATTGCATTCACTAGCTCTTTATGCATACTGTATCATGTGTCCATTTATTTTAGCTGTCTTGATGGCAGAACAGAAGTTTTCTTTCTGCTGATAGCCATGCACTAAATTAAACACAGCATAATCTGTGTTGCTTCATGTTCTTTTTTCTTCTATTTCGTATTTAGAAAATGGCAATTTTAGCATCAAAAATGGCTTTTTGTCCTGGTACAATAACAAATTGCATTCATTTGTAACATATATTTGACTGGAAATGAAAGAATGTGGTATGTATCCAGTATTTATACCAATTGCTCAGAACCTGACAGGAACGTACTGGTCACCTGTTGCAAACGTACTAAAGACGTGACGGAGAAAAATTACAACCTGGTGTAGTCTTCTGTAACGTGATGTTGACGGACTATGGTCTTAGCATACACCTGGTTGAGACGTAGTGAGAACTTCACTGACGTAACAAAAGCGTATATATATAGTAACAACCCAGTGACAACGCGGTGAAAATTGGTTGCTGTCTTTTCAACTCCGCACCACGCTTCTTCTGCGTCAATGAAGTTCCAACTAGGTTTCAGTCACGTCTATGTTACGTTCTTACTACGTAAGCACTGCGTTCTAATTTGACCACGTCCCCGCCACGTTATTTTTTGACATGCCAAAAGTCCCACCACGTCCTTCACGTCCACGAAGACCATACCACGCTTGAACCAGTTCCTACTGCGTCCTCATCACGTTTATCAGGTTATTGCCACTTCCTGTTAGGACGTGGTGGACGTAGTGCAAACGTGGCCCTAGTGTGATAGGGGTATACGGAAGCGGTAAAGTCAAGATAGGAACGTTGTGTACATGCACAGACCGCAGGGAACATGACCCCAGTGTGGCGGATAACCGAAATCTGGATTTATTTTAGAAAATGGAAACAAAATATTGGCGTTTTCAATCCGACCATCGGTGTGCCCCTCAATTCGACAGTTTAAATTGCAGTAAGGACGCGAGTCCTGTGTGACGGGGATAATTCAAAGTTGCACCAAATGTCAACAGGTCTACTCATGTTTTATTGTTGAGTTAAGTGTGATCAATCTTAACATAAAATGTATAGATTTATTTCACTCAAAAACACTTCATTTGAACAGGATAGTCATAATGGTCAGACCATTGCTGCGTAGTACAAAGCTTCCATAGTCTTAACGACCAAAGGACGTTTGTAACACCGGATCACATCCGAGAAGTGCATCTTTTGAAACTACAGCATCATCATGACAAAGTCATTGCTCTTACGAATAATGTTATGAAATTGACACAACCAAGCTGTTTAATTTATTTAACTTACATACATGTACTAAATGCATGAAACAAATGATCGAACTTCTATTACCAATCGAGTTTACTTTATACTGTAGATTTGAATAACATAACATACTTTTGGCTCATAAAATATTTTAGAATTTATGTATATATACGACTTAAGCACACACTAACCTGTGTATTTTAGCTTTATTACCTTTACTCATTGTTATCTCACGATTCATTTATCATCATTGTTTATAGAAAACAATGCTGCGGAAATACAAACGTCACGCGAGACTGCTGTTGATAATACGAATAATAAAAGTTAATGTATAAATAAATGATGATTGCAGGTTACTAACATCGTCATTATCAGTTTAAAACTGTATCAACTTGTCTACTTTTATATAATAATAAAATCTTTATTTCTTGAAGGTAACAATACTTAAAATCACGTTATTAATATAAGGCAAACTGTACATTAAAAAAATATTTAAACATATGTGTACATATTTAAACACAATGCAAAGCAATGTAGTGTTTCACTGATGACAAGTAATCATAATAATATAACAAGTCTAAATATTACAGTCCACATAGTCTCTCTTATACATGTATATAATTTCTAGTTTTTATACATTATTTATACTTCCTCATTGCGTAATTATATTATACTTAAAAATACTGTAATTTAAATTAATCGGCGTTTCATTATCTTATTGTCATTACATGCTCACTGTTTCCGCGATTTTCAATAGCATTATTATATATGTAGCATTATTGTATTTTTTTATCAAAACTTTTTTTGAAAGATTTTTTTATTTTTATTAATCTGTGGTATCTTGACACAGTCTTGTTTTACTATCTTTCCGAGGTTTTCCATTATAAAATGTACCTCACTTTGTTTGCCATTTGTAAACATAGAAATCTTACCAATGTATACCTCGGTATGTACCTTAGGTCCCCTAAAAGGGGGGGGGGGGATTGACTGACAATGACTTATAGACAATTAATTGAGATCTAACCCTAACCCTAAAACCTTGTAAATGGTACCCTTAAAATTGTCACATAATTTCACGACCAAAACGATAGCAATACAAGCCCCCCCCCACACACCAAACCCAGATATGTCAAAAGTTGTTGAGAATGAATACGCATGAAGACTTTTCCTTTTTCCAGAAAACACAAACACGCTTTGTAATGCGATATATCTACTTTGACGCATTCGTCATATAAACGTATCTTTTTTTTCAAATATATTTGTTGACGATCAGACAGCATATTCAGAAATAAATTGTGTAATACATATCTTAATTTTAGTCAAATATATCAGATATAACCATGAGCACCGACCACCTTCTTTATATTTCTCCAAAGAGACAAATCCGTCATGTGATACCCCCTTTAAGTAATGTTAAGATGACATTTATGCCACGTTTTGAGACCGAAAAAGAAAACATTCAGAGCAAGGAATGTTATATCAATGTAACTTAACACATGCTAATATCAAATGGCTAGTTGACTGGACAATGACATAATCACGTGCTTTTACAAACCAGTCCATGTTATTTTGATATTGTGATTTCAATAACATGCAGTTACAATTTGGCACTACGACACACATATTTCTGAATATTGCATGAAATATATATTCAATCACTTTTTAAAGATTTTCAACTGCAAATGTTCGATAAAAACAAATCAACAACGAATGTGTTTTGTTCAGAGGCTCACTACTTCTTGTATGTTGATAATGGAACTAATATCACTTTATGCCATTCTTGTCATGCCCCTTTTCAACAGTAAGAGTCATATGAGGCAGACAGTTCATCTAACCATTGTTCCTGGGAAGAACCAGTACTAGACTCCCATCCTCCGTAAACAACTGCCTACTTTCTCACATAAAGAGACATGGTCGGTAGCTGGGCTCGAATCCACGACCCACTATCAGTGAGAGGTATCAGTGGTTTAAAATCAGCGACCTTAACCGCTCGACCACGGAGGCGGGTCAAATCATTCTTAGTAATGAGTATAGATGCTCAGTTTCACAGAACAGAACATGATTTTATTCAGTAACTTATACATGCTATAGTATCTCGTATAAAGACAACAAAGGTTTGGTCAAGTAAAGTCATGAAAGTGTGAAAGGACGGAAGTCACGATATTCGAGATATAAGACTGGTTAAATATTTGCGTGCGTCTCGGATTTCCTTCTGAACTGCATACACTTTTCGGGAACCTTGCTTTCGTTGTAGTGTGCCAAATCTATACGTTTTGACAGGTTTTAGAAGGGAAGCCGGGAACCAATAGTATTTGCGACCAGTCTATCTGGGGTATCGTCACGTCCGTCAATCGGAAAGATGGCGAGAGAGCTACCTTAATTGGTGTATTTATACACTCAATAGCGGAAAAAATGAAGATTTTACTTTTGACAGATTTGCATTGTTTGATGAGTTTGATTAAAAAATTAACGTCTATAAACGTATAAAAATCGCGGAATCGGATGCCTATGAGTGAAACATGTTATTCTGATTTGAAAAAGGCCAATGTACAATCAGTAAAGCACGAAAGGAGTAAGAGATGGTTGAAAAAACAACAACTAATTTTTTTTATTACTGAGACACATTTCGTCTTTTACATGATCAAACACCATGAAGCTGTGAAAGTATTTGAAAATTTTAATTATCTCTTTTCAAGTTGTAAATTCATGTCACTGGAGCAAAAAAACTGATAACAAGTTTAAAATAATCATGGATGAGAAAGTTGATTACGTCAAAAACGATAGAAAATGTATTTTGATGTATATACGAGTATATAACATTCAGTTTAACAGAATGTTGATCTTTTTACAAATACAGTAAAACTCCGGAAAACTGGAATTACCTTAAAATCGGACAATTTTTCAAGTCCTATTTTTTTCAAAATTCGTCAAAATATTTGTGAAAACCAGAATTCCCAGAAAAAAACATTTTTGATCCAGTCCAGGTTTTTAAGGGTTTTACCGTACTGTTCATATAAATATATAAACGAGGCGAGTGAACTGATGAACATCTGTTACCTAATTGGATGAGAGCATTTGGTTAATTTTCTTATCAATTAAGTTCACAAAATCTTAATTTTAGAATATATCCGTGTTTTAGCATGATCAGAATATAATAGCAAACTTTAAGATCTTGATAGACACTCACACCTATCCACACCATTACACACTCCAGGGATACTATATTATGTTATATAGCATCCATGCACACACCCACACCCACACAGACATCCTTCAAAACTCTTACACACACCCACACAGACATCCTTACACACCCTTATACACACACACCCACACAGACATCCTCCCACACCCTTACACCCACACATACCCACACAGACATCCTCCCACACCCTTATACACACCACACCCACACAGACATCCTCCCACACCCTTATACACACCACACCCACACAGACATCCTTACACACCCTTATACTCACCACACCCACATAGACATCCTCCCACACCCTTATACACACCACACCCACACAGACATCCTTACACACCCTTATACACACCACACCCACACAGACATCCTCCCACACCCTTATACACACCACACCCACACAGACATCCTCCCACACCCTTATACACACCACACCCACACAGACATCCTTACACACCCTTATACTCACCACACCAACACAGACAACCTTCCACACCCTTACACCCACACATACCCACACAGACATCCTTACACACCCTTATACACACCACACCCACACAGACATCCTTACACACCCTTATACACACCACACCCACACAGACATCCTTACACACCCTTATACTCACCACACCCACACAGACATCCTCCCACACCCTTACACCCACACATACCCACACAGACATCCTTCCACACCCTTATACACACCACACCCACACAGACATCCTCCCACACCCTTACACCCACACATACCCACACAGACATCCTCCCACACCCTTATACACACCACACCCACACAGACATCCTCCCACACCCTTATACACACCACACCCACACAGACATCCTTACACACCCTTATACTCACCACACCAACACAGACAACCTTCCACACCCTTACACCCACCACACCCACACAGACATCCTTCCACACCCTTACACACACCCACACCACACAAAGACATCCTTCCACACCCTTACACACACCCACACCACACACAGACATCCTTACACACCCTTACACACCCTTACACACACCCACACTAACACAGACATCCTTCCACACCCTTACACACACCTACACTAACACAGACATCCTTCCACACCCTTACACCCACCCTAACCACACACAGACATCCTTTCACACCCTTACACCCACCCACACTAACACAGACATCCTTCCACACCCTTACACACACCCACACCACATACAGACATCCTTCCACACCCTTACACACACCCACACCACATACAGACATCCTTCCACACCCTTACACACACCCACACCACATACAGACATCCTTCCACACCCTTACACACACCCACACTAACACAGACGCATGAATTTTTATGCGTGTACTACGTTTATCTACATCCGTCATCCAATTATTTAACTACATGTACATGTAGTTCCCGTTTCATGTTGCAGTGCATGTCTATGTACGCTCAGTTTCTATGAGTATTTTCGGTACTTGTAGTTCGATTACTTACGAAAACGTTATAGAAGATCACAGTTAATATTTAAAACGCACTAAATATACAGTTTATATACGTATAACTTGAAATATAAAGATAATATATATGTAGTCTTGAAATTTATCAACATCTATTAAGATATCATATTTGGTACAAAAATATTACATTATTAACAGACTTTGAATATAATTTCACATGTATAGCTATTGCTTTAATTTTGCATGGACCAGAGACTCCGTGTTATGTTGACTATCTGGAGAGCGAATACGATTTAATATCTGTACAACTTGCATTCGTAAGAAAAATTGTGACGTGGAGTTTTAGTCTAGCCATTTCGTTTTGACTTGTTGTAGTTGAAAAATATTTATTTTACAGGGACAAAAACAATGTATTAAATTGTCAATTATATACATTTTGAATGTACAAATGTATATATATCATATTGTCTGTGACATACAGTTCTATTTTTATACCATTTACGTCTAAAGAAATTTAAGTTAGTATGTATTTATTGACGTACGGCGATTTTAAGCTCGTGAAGTATCAAACTAAAGTCGTTTTGTTCTGTTCAGTTCTGAATAGTTTTTCTTTTGTAAGTTAACTATTACACACAGCGGGTGAAAATAATTGCTTAATTTAGTTTTACTTCATTTTAATCAACTTCAAGGGCGATACGACACGGTCATTCATTATGTCATCGCGTCATTACAGTTCATTTTTCGAGTGAAACATTGCAATTACAATGTACGTACACCTACAGTTACTGTAGGACATTAGAATTACCTTCAGTTTAAGTGTGACATTACAATTAAGCCCATTTGAGCTGTGACGATACAGCGACCTCCACAGTTGCATTCCGATTCGTAGCGTGATGTACATTTTAGGCCCCGAACATTAGGCTTTTAAAGGAAAAAAGTACGAATAATTTTTGGGGCGAATCCAAAGTACCTCTGTGGTAAGAAAAAAGACAAGTATCGTTTTTTCTGTCAAATAACCGAAACAGAACATTGAAGCTATCGATGATTGTGATGATAGTTTTTTAACATTGAAAGTTAACATCATCCACAAACAGTAACGATAAATTAAATCAGGTATATAGACCATCCTATCTACATTAATGTGATCTTCATAAAATGCTAATGAATTTGTTTAATGTCAAGGCCGTGTAGGTTTATGAGCTGGTCCTTGCCAATATGTGCCTTGCTTATTGATGGTTCACTGAACAACTTTATAAAGAACTATTCATGCATTTACGTAATTGAGATATACACCTCGACTATATACATAAGTGTAGGGTTATAAAATTTGGTTATGTGGTTTCCGGTTACCACTTTTTCAATATTAAGCACTCGTTTTCAAGAATCATTCCCAGAATAACAGACTTCCAAACGTGTTAATCGTTCGCGATTGATAAAATGGGCATCAAGTTCCCTTTGAAAAAAAACCAGGTTGTTTCCATCGCTTGATTTCCAGGGTCAGTCATGATGGAAAGTTGCCCATAAACAACAAAATGGTGACCTGCCTATTTAGTCTGAGGCATTTTCTTTAGACAAACGCCGAGGAGTTCCGAATGCAAAGTATAGTGAAATATGTTTATAAGCAAAGCTCAGTGCAGGAAGAAAATACATCATGACCTTCTAGCGCAGATGTCTTTTATACAAAGGGTTCTTTAGTTTATGACATCAATAAATGTTGTATTTAAGATTTGAGTACTTCATAGAATGGTCTTTTCGATCACGGGATGCCGAACTTCTGGAAGGAAGAGAAACATGTCATCACTAAAACAATGTATGTACATAGATAAATCAGTTATTGTTAAGGCGACGTATATCATCATAAACACACGTTCGCTGGAGAATAATTTAGTCATAAACCGTACATTATGATATATGTACACATAAAATGGCAATAACAGTATCAAATGAAACAAGGACCACCCATGCATTAGATTCCGTGGTGAAATCAATGACTTATTCCATTTTTAAATAATAATAAACGATATTATTCTAAAGGCCATTCCATAGGCTTTAATGCTGTGTTTTATACTTCACTGAATGTAGTATAAGTCTAGGTTTTGGCGAATTTAAAATAAGTAATATTTTGATGTCAGACTAAATATGTAGACAATACTGTAATGTATGAGCCTAACTCTGTCCCAGTTTCTCTATGTGATAAGTACACGTTGTTGCAAGTTGGGTACACTAAGGTTGTCCTAGTTACCTGCCGCTGTATGTAGACCAAATTTATGTCATTCGCTTGGGTGACTTATTTCTCTATGTACTCTCATCAAGATTTCCTATGCATAACCTAATTAAATATTTCGCTATAAAATATATTAATATAAGGTATTACCGCATGTGCAACATAGTATCCCATTTCTGTTCTACTTGGTGTACACGTAGCCTTAACAAAACTTTCACATTTTGTTGTCGCACAGCAGTATTGTAGCAAATTTGTTTCCCGCTACAAAGACCTCTCTCTCTCTCTCTCTCTCTCTCTGTTATCTTTATTTGAAATGAATAATAGTTCTGTTGTCAATACACTCTACGTGATTTATTGATTTGTTGTCGCTTTTTGTCAAATTATGGTCCAATTAATAGTATAATAATTATGATAAATTTCAATATATTACATTTATGACGCGACATACGATGTTGCTAGAGAAATCTTAAATAACGAAGCCAGTGATGGTGGAATAATGAGATATTATGTTTCACAACGATTGTTCAGCTCTATTGCGGCTGTGCAGATAACTAGGACATGTTCATATTGATTGCGGTCCTCGTCCGTCGCTTTATAATTGGTAAAATTTTCTTCCGACAAATTAAGAGTTAGACAGGAGTCATTATATTGAATAAGGACATTTCACGATGTCGGGAGAGTAATTTTTGGAATCCAGATACAAATAATTGTTATACAACATTGGATTTAATTATAACAAGTCTGTGTTTGAAAGACAAAATATGACAATGGAAAATCAAATAAAAGAGAATGGTGCACGGCATTATAATTTAGAGAAATGTTAAATTGTAAATATTTCACAGAAATGATCTGCTATGAAGACAATCTCATCCACCGGATTGGTTCTTCCTTAGCGTTATCTGGTGATGAGCGAATGCATTTGTCGCTTTGTTAGGTCAAGTCCTTATGTCAGATTAATCAATTCTTGTCCAGAAAAGCTTACTCTAAGCGCAATCTGACCATAAACCAATGAGTTTGTCGTTTTGTTAGTCGAGACTTTGAATTTAGTTTTTAGCGTTTTTGTTCCAGAAAGTATATTGTTAGCACATTTAGTTTCATAGACTTCAGTCCAATAAATGTATCATTTCCTTGTCAGATACGCTTCCAATTTTTCAGTACGAGCGATCGTGATACATCTAACAGATTCAAAATGTTTCCCGACAAGAAAAAAACTTACTAGTAATTCCTTTCAGGAAATGATTGTTTCTTTACTTCCTGAAAGCTGTTTAACAGAATATAATTTTATAATTATTTAAACATGAAAATTACATTATGCATACTATATTAATTCTGCACATTAGATTATTATAAGTTATTAAATAAATTGTAGCAGATGAGGAAGTTTTCAGGAAAATAATGTAGGATTTATGTACGTATGTTATCAAACTGTATAGAGGAGTAGTAAAGATCTTAATGCAATTCTTTAACAAAATGGTTGAGAAAGACTTGTAGTATTACTTGAGAATCGTGGTAGTGTTTCATTTCATATGATGGTCTATCTTTTCTGGTACTTCTTCTTCAGTACTTTAATAGGGTTAATACTAGTAAATAATTACATGTACTTAGATCTACAAAATAATAAATAAATAATGAATATATAAACGAACGAAAGAACGAACATGTGAACGAACGAACGATAGAAAAGGGACGAACGAACGACTGAATTATTAAATCAAAAATCCATTTTTTTTCTTTAGTGACTTCTATCAGCAAAACTGTTAAATCAGTTAAGTGATTATTTAGTTGGCATAATTTGATTCATTTAATGTACGACATCTAGTAATAAAATACATTAAATAAAAATCAACCTTGATCATTCAAAAACCCATAACCGGCTTTCTGTTAGCGTTTTGTGAACTACACAAAAATAATGCCTTTTAATATAAATTTGATATCTTCGTGAAAAGGAAATTAGGTCATTATTATATTTATCATGACATATAATAATTGAGACAATTATTCCATCGTTCTGTTACATTAGCGGAAGTGGTATCCCTTTGACTTGGCGTTTCATCAATACTTTTTAATCTTACCTTTTTGATACTACAATGCTTTGATATCGTAATTACGCGTACCAATGTTACAAATAGGATTCGATTTGAAAGCAAAAAACGTAGAAATAATATCTAGGGACAATTTTCTTAAAAGTGGAGTACAGAAACACATTCAGACAGAATGTAGTCTTGTGGAAACCTTCGAATCAGAGTTATGTATCTGAAAATTTGTAATCTACAATCTCCTTGATAAAGATGTCAGATCCTGCACATTTTTTCCTTTTACCGTGAGATTTTCTAGAAAAAAATACAAAAAAGCTCTTCTGTATTATATCAGTATCAGTTTATACTGTTACCAGACATCGTAGGATACCCACGGTTGCTGTCAAAGCTTGATACGCCCCTGAGATGTTTTTGAAGAAGAAATAAAAGTCATGCCTGCGGATACATGCCCAAATCAAAGTACTGAAAGTACTCATAGAAACTGAACTCACATAGAATCACGGCAACACGGAACAGGAACTAGTTTAACGATTGCATGACGGATGTAGAAAAACGTAGCCGTAATTTGGTCCGCATCCAAATTCATGCGCACGGAGCTAGCGACGGTTATTGAAAGCTGAACAGTTTCCAAAATATAGGACAGAAAGGTCGAACACTTCTTTCTATTTTCTTTTTAAACACCGTTTATGAAAAGAACCAGGTACGATTCATTGTCAAATATTTTCGTACTTTGATTTTTGCCATTAGGCGGCGCCAAACATAAGCTCGGTCGGGTAATCCTAAATACGTCTGTCTATTCTTGACTTGTCTGTGCTATAAAATATAGTATACATTTTGTACATGTATGTTATTTATATACCGAAAGGGTTTTGTGTTTATGAACGAAACAAATGAAACAATTTGTTTACATTATTTGTTTACGTGGAAATTTGAAATGTATAGTTGCTGTTGTTAAGATAAAATGTTTTCTTTTCATGAAAGGATTGGTTAATTAAACAAATAAATACAACGCCCTTGTGATGGCGCGCGAATTCATACCGAGTTTAAATATGCCTTGATCACAGATCAGTTAGTCTCCCTATGTAACTTAATATATATCATTCTTTGCTTTATTGGAAATACATACACCCACAATGGTTTAGATACGAGTCCTCTTTGCGAACAAGATGTTGAAGATTCCCACCTGAAAGACATTGCAGACAAACCACGTGTCATGTAGACGATCAGTGTCTATATCTATTTTTGAACTGATTGCCGATTGTCATTCTGAAGAAAAATGTGCGACCAAAAGTTCCAAGGCACTGATGTGCTGCCTCTTTACAATAAGGAGTTCATCTACAAGGGCTGATATCATACATTACATATGACCCTAGTTGACTTCTTATTTCAAAGGTGGGGTAGAAATTACAAAATTTTGTAATTAATTGCCACTGAAACGTTTCCCAAACATTTGACAATAAATTACTAATTTCCAGTAAATTAAAAACATACAACATTATTGTCTCATCTTACTTGTAGGGATACGGTCGTAAAACTGAGATGTTATTTTGTAGTAACAGAGGTTTATAACAGTTATCCGTATGTGATCATTATTAATGTGTCTGAATATATTATCCTTGTCTTGCCACAGTTATTTCTCAACTAATAATATTCAAACAATGACAGAAAAGGCATTCTTGTTCAATGCATTTATTTGGAGCTCGCAATGTTTTCAGATTAAGATATATACATAATCAACATGAATACATTTTCCGGATTGACCCGGATACTTTCTTTTCATGCATCTACGTAAACTGGTTCCCGTTGATTTTGTCTGTACAAAGCATTTGGTGCACTGCAATATGGAACAGGAACCAGTGGCACTGTAAGAAAAACTGTCGGTGAACTGTTCAGAGCGTCGGACTATGATGTATCTTCATCGTAAGCCACAGACACTTGGGGTTAGGAACTTTAAAAAACCAAAATAATTGTATTTTTATCAATCCAAACACATAAACTTATCTTAACAATATATACTACAAGATATAAATGTTCGTTGGAAAAATAGCTCACACGTACCTTAGAAAACACCTTGTACTTTATTCAATTTCAAACATTTTCACATAATCCGTGTGTCAGTCGATGTAGTACACATTATTCTTCACGATTATTGTCAAGTTTAAGTTTCAACCTCAACAATATTACCAAAATATCCAAAACAATTAGCAAAAGTGTCAGTATTTTGCTGCAGCTACATTTACTTTCGACGCGGTTCTCGGCTTCATGTATTTAAATCCATCGCGTATTGAAAAGCCGAGAACCAGCAGGCAAAACAACAGACTGGTTCTCCTGTTTTCAATGTGTGGTCCATTCAAATACTCCGAAGCTGGGAACCATGTCGAAAGTAATTGTAGCTGATGCAAAATATTATGTTTTTTAAAGCTCCTAACCCCGAGTGTCTGTGTTGTAAGCGACCATGGAGTAATAAAGCAAATAATCTGTATTGATTGAAACGATAGTTACACCCATGTGTGTCTCAAACAGCACGTTATCTTGCGTAATATATGAATAGAAGAGGTACATGTGTTAAACTGGACCAATTATCGCATAAACAGAAATCTAACTATTACATAGCAATCAAGTATATGTTGTATTTCATTGTCAATTTGTTCGGATTGACTAGACGTGTTACACAGTCAGGACAAGCGATCGACACTTTCTGAACAGAGCATGTCAGGCTAGTGGACACTTGTGTTTTTAATCTTTGTGTATTTTATATCAACTTTCATATTAATGAAATAGTTTTGATTTATTTTATTATTTTTAAACACAATGTCATTTCAAACCAATTTCAGCTGTGTGTATTTAGTTAAAACCCAAATATGTTTCATCGTCCATTCCTTCAAGCGTGAGATAATTATCATATTCAACAACAGTTTTATAATGGTGGCTAGGTAATATAAAATTCACATGGCTTAGCTTTGATAGATCTTCAGACCTCGGGTTCGTCATTTTGAACCCTGGGCGCGGCACATGTTCTCGGCGTTATGTTGGTTCAAGACATTGCTTCGATGACCAGTGATCCTTGATTTTATAATGTATTTTGTATTAGGGTTCCCATGGTCGAGTTATTATGGTATTTTACTAGTCAATTAATAGCCAATCATCGATGTGAGGTCGAATTCAACCCGGCAGGTCCCGAGATTATCATACTGTTAATTGGTCGAGATCTCCGATATCTTTTTCTTCCATGTTTCCGAGTTATGATTAGAAAATAATAATAGTATTGGTATATTAGTCTTACAGTAAATTTACCTGATTAATGTATTTAAGCATTGAATAGCTCTAAATGTTCAACCATGCTTTTTTCATTAGCAATTCTGTTTGTATATACATGTATTGTCAATTTTGTCAATTTCACAGTTTACATTTTGCGTAAATTGATCACATGATATTTGCTGTGCTTGTGTAGTATATAATGCTAGATGGTGTACATATGTACAAATCTGTAAATAAATTTGCCTTTAAATTTTCAACCATAATACTTTGAGAATGGAAACGAGATTTGAGCTGGGAGACTGACCTCAAGTTTTATAACATTTGGGCCAGAAAATATCATGAGGAAATTGTCCAGCGATGGTTCTAGCTAAGTTTATGCCTGGGCTCCATGATCTTCCACCGCTAAAGTTGGTAATGTCGTCAAATTAGCATTGCTGTTGAGAGGCGATTTTAAACCCCAGACTATTTTGTATATTCTTATAAAAGAGACTGTGTACAAAAAATGGCTCGTGTTAGATCTAATCACTTTTGTTTCAATAACTTCACATGTAAAATTAAACGCATGATATTTCCTTTGAACAGACATTTGAACAGCGTAATATTGAATAAGACGCAGGTGCGAGACGTGACTTCATTCAGAATGTATTTTATGAAGTAGGAAAACTTTGTAGGTGATGACTCTCATTTCAGGGGTTTGTATGAAACCATGAGACTTAGAGAGAAAACATTAACAGTTGCTTCTTAGATAAAAAAGAACCAGTCAGCTGTTTGTATGTGATATGGATCACGTTGCTACGTTAAAGCATGATCAGTGACAGAGAAAATGCTGAAATTATGCAATGTTATATACATAATATGTTTTTTTTAGAATAATATTTTGATGCAAGCCGTTGTAAATCAAAAATATAAGTCGCATTTACTGTTTATCGACACTGATCCTTACAACTAAGACATTTATTGTATCTGATCACGCAAGTTTCTAGAATTGTACTATTGTGGCACGTAAGACATCACGTGTAATTGAACAGCATTTTAGCCTGTACGGTGATCAGTTCAGATAGACAAGTCGCCCATTCCTTTACGTTATGTGACTGTATGATATATTGCTCGGGTGAAAATAGGACTTCGGCCCCTTGTTACACTTGGGGATACGCAACAATGAACTGAATTACAATTGAGGGCTAGGGGAAGCAAGAGTCTGTCGGAAGTATTGTCAATTTTACTCCGACCAAAATTAAATAGAATCAAAAGACAAAAGTCGTTCGGCCTAACTTCATGGTTCATACATAATACATGTGTACAGTACATGTACATAGACCCATTGACCCGTTCTACTGTTCTTAGCGAATTGTTGGGTCAAATCTGGACAATTGAAATGAGTCTTATACATGTACATATATTTGCATAGTAGGACAAATTAAGATTTTCTCTGATTTATCATAGACTGGGTTGTTGTCGTTCTAAGTTGTGATACACGGTTACTGGACATTTACTTGTCACAGTCTGTTGTTTTTAAAATGCGTAGGGTTTTTTCATGCAAATGAACTCCGTCAGTTAGATACAAATGAGGCAATGATTGTATAATACCAGAAAGGGGAACCTTTAAAAAATCTAAAGCTAATCACACTACATCATGTGTAAGAAAATATCCACTTTGTAAGGAAATAAGCCGATCCGTGACCCGTCTTCTAGCGGTATGAATATTAATGTACATCGAATCTTTCTTATCCATCTATAACAATGTCCTTTATATGTGTCAAACTAAGACACAATGCCTCAAACATGTCGCTTATGGTTGAAATAGAATAGTCCATATATTTGTAACACTGTATCACAAATCGAGTCTTCAATCATCTTTGTATGATTCGTGTGGTGAATAATTTTGCTTTACGGAAAATCGATCATAATAGTTGCTTTCTCGGTTAATTCATAATTACAAATGTAGAATAAATTTGTATATTGACTAAACTGAAACTTCACATTTATTTATATGTTGTTTAACGTCCCATTCAACAGTTATGGTGATTCTAGAGCCGCCACAGAGAGCGAGAGAGAGGAGAGGTGATTCCAGAGCCGCCACAGAGAGAGAGAGAGAGAGAGAGAGAGAGGGGAGAGGTGATGCAGGAGAACCTGGCATTTCTATCCATACTTTTAAAATCGAATAAGTTTTCCAAGTTCTTTAGCATGCCCGGTGTAAAGCAACACTACACGCCTCATCCGTTCCTGCGGGTTTCTTAACACAGACTGGGCTCGGTAGCTGGGATGAGGACATTGAAAAAGCGTCCCTAGAATATTGAAATGCCGTGTCGAGATTCGAATCCATGCACGACCTTTCTTCTAGTAATGTCATCGTGTTACCACTCGACCACCGATCTTCCCACGAAACTATACAATCATACGCGACTAGACCATTGACGTATACCTCATTTTCCTATAATTATAATTGTAAAAGAGCCAACAATACATGACTAGGTAATAACTTGTTTGAAATTTAAATGATTTAAGTTTTTTATGTTCCCTGCTGGTACTCAGTTCCCGCCGTCTCCAATCTTGGTAATATGTAAAGCCGAAGTATTAGTATTTAAAGACACTCTGTGAGATTCCATGTATCTAGTGATATTGCAAACATTAATCATAAGTTTATGTTACTCATTCATAAATGAAAAATCGAGCAATACAAGGGAAAAAACATTTTCGGATGATTTTTGAAACTGAGTGGATACTCAAGCGTGATATCGTGATTCTGACTGAAAATGCGTATATCATTTATAGAAGGTCAGTGGTACTAACCAGGTGTGTACCTTAGGATGTTCCTCGACCACTCTAAAAGCCGCCAACTGACCCGGCCTCTTGGTGAGACGTAAAACTCCATATACGTGTAAATATACTTAATAAGGACAAAAGTCGTGTCCGAATGGGGTGTCCGTGATTATTTAAAAAAAACAGTAAAGCTTCGTCTCTGTAATTTAGTTAATTTTTGTATTGCCTTCATTCAGTAAAAAATGCCTATGAATGGTCGTAGCGTCTTCTTTCCAATGGTACAATATTTATAAATGTACGGTTACTAACAAAACACATATAGCATCTTTTGTAGACTGGACAAGATTTTTGTCCACGAGTATACAACCATAGTAAAACATTAGAAGTATGAACAACCAATGCTTCTACACCAACACTAAACGTTTATGTTTGTTTAGTGTTGCTCCAAATGAACTCTGGACTGATATTACATTATACGAAGATGAAATGAGTCCTTTTTCTATGTTCTTGTATTCCCCTCATGTTCTTGTACTGTGTGTGAGATATCTTACGGAAAAACAAAAACACTATGAAAGCTACTGACTTGTAAATGAGGTTTTATTCAAGAAACAAAAGATAAAGATAAAAAAAATACGTACACAAAGATATTATCACAAAAAATATTAACATTTATATGTATTTCTGACATACATCTAAAATATGTAACTGACTGAGTTATATACAAATCAAATGTATACATTTCATATATTTTGTAGTCTGTTGCTTTCTGACATCTAGGGAAATCTCGATTATCATCGTCTGTTAATTTTAATCCATAGTTTACAAAAACCATTCTACCGTGCATATGAACATACACACTGGATGGATTTGTATCAAACTTTGTCAGTCGCGAGCATACACGAAACTTCCTTCTCTAGAATGATTCCCCCCTCTCCGCCCTCTCCCCACCCTCTTTCTATCAGCCTCTCTCTCTCTCTCTCTCTCTCTCTCTCTCTCTCTCCAACCATAAAACGTTTTTGTACTGCCTGTTTCGTCCTAAAAGATAGTAACATTGTCTACAAGAGCTCCGCGACTCAGAGGTTAGACGGTGCAAATACGATTGTTATCGCGATTAGTTTAACTTCGATGACGGAAGTAGTTCTTCATATAGGGGGAAGCCTAATTTTAATACGAATATTGAAATAACGACAGATAAGTTGGATACAGAGATACGTTTAAAGAATATAATTACGACTGACATCCGGGGAAAATGTAGATCTCAATTTGCCGCGCCGTAACGAATGATAAGATGTCACGGAAACGGCAAATGATTACGGGGCCAGACAATAATTCTGTTGGTCTACGAACGTATGTTAATATCGCGCGGGAAACCATTTAAGTCAAGTCTCCGTGGTCCCCGGCTTAGTATCCGATAACTGATCAAGACGCTGCGTGGCGTGTGACAAGAAGTTTTGTCAAGCAAGACTATTGTAATCATTTTGGACTAGCGCTGCGTGTCGATGTAATAGCATTTCCCGTTGGATCTTTCCGTCGTACAAACACACGAATGTATTAACTGGGTAAACTAATGATGGACTCAAGTCAATATAGGAATCGACTACTCATGCAACATGCTTTATAAAACTGTCTTGGCTTGAAGTAGTGAGAGCCGTACAAACTTTGATTTATGGACTAATTTATGAGCTATTATATAGTGAGTTGTCATTGTGGTTATATTTCTGAGGTCATTATTACAACTCTTAGTAAGTCCACAAGTTACCGACCTTCGATGTTAAGGTAACGTTTTGGACGTAACAGCTGTTTCGACAGAGAGACAGAGAGAGAGAGAGAGAGAGAGGAAGATAGAAAACATTGACGGTTTGGTAAAGATAAGAAATCTCGTACAGAAACGTGAAACAGTGACTTATACTTTATCTGTTTAACATATCTTACACCATAATGGAACAAACTTGGTGATAATGTAAAAGTGTGTTTTGGACGAAATAATGTTTATTTCTATGATTTAATATGATTATTAGTTACACGTGTTTTATCATTAGTACATTGGTCGGTTAAAATGAACCTTCGGAATTCTTAGAAACGTTTCATAGCTGGATATAATGACGGAAAAATATAGAGAGAACGATTCTTGTTTTATTGGATGTATCAAGGTATGTTTTAATAGTTGTATAATATGTAGGTTCATACCAGCATTATTTTAATACAACATATTAACGTTGCTTACAGAGGATGGGAGTCTAGTACTGCTTCTTCCCAGGGACGATGACTAGGTGAACTGTCTGCCTCATATGACTTTGACTGTTGAAAAGGGGCGTAAAACACGATAAAAACGAAAAAAAAAACAGCAACAAATAACTACAGTCTCTTAGTTCTACCTATGCATGTATTGTCCATAACTGGTGATATGGTACCTTATATATGGTGATTTTATAATAATCTGATTATTTTATACTTGTCAAGTGTCTCTTATAATTCAAGATTGAATGGTTGTGTATTTATTTATTTTAATTTTTTTGTTATACGTAGTATGTTATATGTATTTACATAAATAAGACGGAAATAAATAAATACGTAAAATAAACTAGAATTAATTAAAAAGCACACAATTAATGCTTCTTTTCAAACTCGCTTAATGTTTCAGCTCACTTACTAGTAATCTTTAAATGGTTTTATACTGTTTTATAAATACTTTGCATTGTCATTAGAAAGACATGCTTGTTCGTAACGATCATTGAAATTATTTAACATTTTTTTCATACTGTAGAATGTCGTGTGAAAAGCTAGGCCAGCTTACTGCAAATTTGAACTGTAATGAAAACCACGGATATGATATTCTTGCAATTTTCTCAAGACAACTAAAAATATTAATATTTATTCCATATAGACATTTAATTTCTCATATTTATAATTTATAAAGGAATGTTTTAAAGGGTTGCCATGGTGCCACGTGTATAAATATGATATCTAAAATGCCACAGTTGGAAATTTCAAGGCGTTGTTTTATTATAGTGTATATTAAAAGATATTCTGCACAGCTCACAATTTCTAAACTAGGGCAGTATTAATTGTAAAAAGTTAGCAGAAATAGTGTTTATTGAAACTTCAGTGAAGTTACATGACATTAAAATTCTACATGCGCTAGTGTATGAATCCTTCTTCTATCATGTATTGAAATGGAAGAACGATAAAATACAGTCCACCTTGTGCTAACGGTCACCTGTCATTATTGGCCACAAGTCATTTACGGTAAAGGTTTATAGTCTGAAATTAATATACATATTCAACCGACTTTCACAAGTTACTCACCGATCACTGGGTTATAGGTCGTCCGGTAACACGGTGTAATAAGGAAAGCGTGAAATTTATATCCGTAATTCTTGCCAAAAATTGACAACGTACGAGCATCTATTGACAACATCTTGTATGACAAAGTCACAAAGAGAACTTTTGGTTCATATATAACGTTATGTCTGATTATTCCACATCATACTGGTTATTCGCATTTTATTCGAATAGAACATTGGCTTTTTATGTTTCTTTATTCACTTTCAGTCATTGTAGAAAATATTGGTGATGTTATAAAAACTACATCTAGTTAATTATAATTTATTAAAGAAAAATATGCAAATTTCGCAAACTAGACAATTTTGTTACAGCATAATAACAGAAAATCCTGATTGTACTGATATACCAGACAGGTCTAAAATGATTAAAGTATTCTAAAAATTTAAAACGAATAACTTTTCATACAAATGTTTGTTTTCACCAAAGACCTATACAACCTATATTATATATGTATGCCATAGGTCTTTGTTATCACATGTTCACGAGATACTAAAGTTGATTTTGTATACTAGTAATATATTACAGAAAATCATATCAAAATAATTGTTCCGGTCGTAGGTTGATTTTATTCATAATCGAGGGTGGAATCAGATCTTTTTGTTGTGTTCAAATACTTGTAATATAGTAATAGCAAACATTGTGGGAATTTAAACGAATATTTACTGACAAATCATCTGATTTATTACTACAAATGTCATGTATTTATGTAAACAACAACAACAACAACAGAGAAGCGACAAGTGTGTGACAGCGAAGTCGCTGAGTCAAAATAAATGAACAAAAACACACATCAATGATGAACCTGTCAGCGTCTGTCATGTGCATCATGATCCATGTAATGATATAATGTATTAGTTCTATTATTACTGTCTATGTAATATTATATTACATATTATATATTGACGCGTGATTATCACCGCGAGTCACGTGATCAAACATCTAACACGTGGTTATTTAACCACATTGATGTGTTTTGATTTTCATAAATATGGACATGATGACAAATACAAATGATTTATTATAAAAGTACTTGTCACTCTGTAATATTTGACTAAACTTATTTATCTATATTATTCATTTATGTATTTATATCGTTCAAAATTTATTCAAATTTTTAATTTTTACTTACCACTTAATGTTGTCTTATATGATGACCTACGATCCGAGGTAATATGTCTTTGCCACAGATTATAATATATTCTAAATGGTCAGACCCGTCGCCGTGGTCGAGTGTTTGAGATCGCTGACTTCAAATCACTGTTACCTCTCACTGATTGAGAGTCGTGGGTACGAGCCCCGCCACCGACCATGTATCTTTATGTGCGAAAGTAAAGGCAGTTGCTTACAGGGGATGGGAGTCTAGAACTGGTTCTTCCCAGGAACGATATACATGTGTATCTGACTGTTGAAAATGGGCGTAAAACTCAACTAAACAAACTAACATAATGACCAAGGGAAATTTATTATTGCTGGCTATGCCAATAAACTTTGAAAAAATCATCGGTTGCTAGATTCTTTAATGCTCACACGATCGTCACGATGTTAAGCTTTTCTAATTAATTGGTTTATAAAAATATTCTCAATACCGAATGAACACGATTATTTATGATATTTATAAACAACATAAATTATCCGCAGACATTCGTCAACGTTTTATGAATGAATACTTTCTTTATAAACGCGATTATGCACATCTTGTCATTTATTAGTTTGTTGATTTACTAGTGGAACTGAAATGATAATTTTATATACAGTACAACCTCTCCAAAGCAACATTCTTTGAGAGTAGCAACATTATGTTGTTGTTGAGAGGTTGTTGCTCTAGAGAGGTAAAATTAATAGTTAAATCGTGCAGTGGGAAATATCATTTTGTTGTTGAAGGGAGGTTGTTGCTCAAGAGAGGGCCGCTCTGGAGAGGTTGTACTGTACTTCATTGTCATATTTTCGAGTCATTTTTGGAAGTACGTTTGGCTTTCTTAGTTCGCTTGTCTTTAATATTCATTTCTTTACCTGAACATAATGGCTTTATTTTATGAGGCTACACATTTGGGTTTCCCCAATCTTCCACGTGGGCCTCTCAACAAACATGAAAACAGGTAACAAGATAAAAGAAAACGAGTATTCAAATGGCATTCAATGAACATAAAACATAAATGGAAATCATTAAAACAGCATCGCATTAAGATAATTAAGTACATGTATTATGGTTAGTACAGATATGATAAATCATCTAGAATTGTTGTTAATAATAAAACTGTAAAATAACATACACTACTTAATACCATAGTAATAATTAGAAGGGCTGCTACTCAACCATTCAAAAGCTTCCATTTCGTTAATTTTCTGATTTGGATAGGGATTTTGTTCTATAATTTAGGTCCTGCGCAATCCGGCATACTGTAAATGTTTACCGATGCCAGGACTCGTACCGTAAAGTAACTGGGACCACTGTTATGTAAAAATATTTACTGGCAATCCCCGTAAATTAATGGTTCAAGCGCTGGGAACCAGCTACCGGGACTTCCACCGTAAAATACAGTTAATACAGTCTGTATAAAGCCCCGTATTCTTCTTATTTTCGATTCCTATGTTAAATGGCGTCAATAAGTACAGCTTTTGAATCATCAGCTTTATTTGCTGAAAATAAAATGAACTATAATACAAGTATTTGATAAGTACAAAGAAAGAAATAGAATTTTCAACTTTGAACAGAAGCAGATAATGTTATAAATATTTCATGTGATTGTAAAACAAAAAAATATATTCTGTTCAACTTTATAATATGACCAGGAATGATTTATATACAGCGTAACTCGTCCACACTGTAAGTTTACGGTATACGGTATATTTTTACAGTGCACATCGTTATTTTATTAAACGAATCCTTTATATGTCACTAAACGGCAAAGTATTTTGCTTTTAAAATGCCACTTTGGGTAAAAAGTTTTGATGATGGTCAAGAGACGACCACATTGATATCGTGTATATATTTTGTACCCAGTTATATCCAGGAGAAGCGTATTAGAACCGATGTTTATATCTGCATCCAATTACCGATTGCTCATATATTTATGGAATCCAAAACAAACAATCTGAATGTTGATATTAAATGAGAACCTTCGACTGAGTATAGTTACTATGATACGATGATCACGTCTAGTTCTCTGATTAACGAAATCAATACATTATCAGAACATTTCAACCATGGGCAAACAGTTCTTACTTTTTATGACTAATCTCTAACTCTAGTTATTATAGATATTTTCAATTCGTTTACAGATATTGTCGCTTAAGGGATTGTTATTTTATATTTTTAACGAATTTTAGTTTTTTTCCTTACGTCTTACGAGATGCAAAAATAATCGACCATGGACTTATGAATCGACTAATAATTACATGCGAAATTCAGCATACCTTCTTTGCTAAATAGAAAGAGTGTTAGCTTTGCGGACATCAGATTTGTGAGTAAGAACCCTAGGGGTGGTACATGTTCTCTGTGACATTTGGCTTAGGGCTTAAAGCCTTCTTCGCTGATTCGAGTGCTCTAAATCTTAAAAGTATTCAAGTATATCATTATTAATTTACGTGTAACTTACGTTAAATTACTTTAATCCGACCATGATTTTATCTGAATATGTTATTTAAAGACGTGTACTGGTGACCTTGGTGAATTTATACCCAAAGATGGATTGTTGAGCTAATACAATAATATGATATACAATGTAGAGTTCAATCAGTCCTACTACATTATTATCTTAAACCAGCAATTTTACTTAGTACTCGAAGCAAACTCCAGACAAATGCTACTAGCAGCTACAATATACTCATACACAAAACTCCAGTTGAATGACAAGTCAATGAAATTATTGATTTCCTGATTTCCCAAGATAGTACAGCTTAATTAGTCCTCTTTAAATGTATTGTAAAAATACACGCGACCATATATTCGTACTAAATAGGATACTTAGCTTTCGCCGTTCTTTGCTATAGATTGAAAATGTGTTTTGTACATATATGATCCACAAAGGTTAACACCAGTACTGCTTTGTCTATCATTAGTTTAACGCCTTACCCCCTCTACCTAGTTTAACCTTCTTACTACTCTAACTCTACATATCACCAGTTTAACAGCATCACTACTCTACATATCACCAGTTTAACATCATTACAACTCTACATATCACCAGTTTAACATCATTACTACTCTACATATCACCAGTTTAACATCATTACTACTCTATATATCACAAGTTTAACAGCATTACTACTCTACATATCACCAGTTTAACATAATTACAACTCTACATATCACCAGTTTAACATCATTACTACTCTACATATCACCAGTTTAACATCATTACTACTCTACATATCACCAGTTTAACATCATTACTACTCTTAGTACATATTACCAATTTGAGATCAGCTCTGCTCGATGTGCTAACTTTAACAGTTCTCTCACGAAGCAGCAACGTGTCGAGTTAAACAATGGAATAATCTAAAAGGTTAATCAGTCACACTTTATTTTTGCTAGAAAGAAATAATAAACTTATCTCCTTATTGGATTTAATTGGACGTAATGACATCCCTATAATCATAATCACGGCATTATCGTAATAAATTGATGAGCCGATAAAGAACATTTTTATGAACCTTTGTCCTTAAAGCGATATTTACGAGAATATTTCGTTTTCATACGCTTATCTAGCGAACGGTTATTATTTCCTGCCGTAATTTTATTTCAAATCGTAATAGTTGTTGTTTAATTACATATCGACACGAAAGAAAATATAGAATTTCGCAAAAAGACTATAACGCAATATATCGACAAAACAGCAATGCTTTTGTCCAGAATATCTTTTTCTTTATTCGTGGATAAAATCAGTTCGCACGGTGTGTCTGTAATGGTTCAAAACTGAGATAATATCAACCTTTAGATTGCTACTAACTCAACAAAGTATTTTGCTTTCACAGTATCTTATTAATATTTTTTCTACAAAGTTTTACAATTATATCATGTTTTCATGGATGGGAAAACAAGTTTGTATTATACATATTTACGTTATTTTCCGTCGTTAGGTGATAGACAATGTATGTCCCAGTTTGTATCAAGCTCGTTTATTTCACGTTATGTATATTACACCCATTTTCAAAACCGTATAACAGCACACACGATAATTGTTTATGTTATTAACAAGTATTCGAACTGTTCAGAATTTTTTCTCTAGAAATACGACTGAATACATTTCAATACAATAACTTTAGCACTTGATGTACTCATTTTGTCCACGCCTTGTGGCCATTTTAAAACGTGAAGTTGGCGAGAGCCTGAAGGGACTGGGGTATATTGCTATCTCGATTTCTATGTGCATTGTCAATTTGGTATTCATGCCATTTAGTGATTTTACCTCATTTTGGCAAAACAAACGCAATATTTTTGTAAAATAATAATAAAGGTTTTCTTTCACTTGTCACGAGAATTTGTGGCTTGATATATTTTAGTTATTTTGAAAAAAATCATACTCCTTGACTACTGGTCTTGTGTAGATTTTTACGTAATATTTCAAAAGTTTAGTTCACACATAGAAGGGAGGCAATCGAAATAAGTAAAAACAATATGGCGAAACTTAGTTATTTCCCTTACATAACATCAAAATGTGCAAGCGATTTCGGAATATTTAACTACCAAATAATTTAGGGATTTCAAGCGAATGATACTAGGTTATTTTGTATATAAAATTTAGTGGCAATTATCTTAGCGTTCGACAATGTTCTTATAAAAATGATCTCTTTCGAGATTTTGTGTATTTGTGAATTTTGGTGCGTGAAATTACGGATTAATGTTTTTGGCGACCAAACATTGAAAAGTACTGTTAACCAAACATTGAAAAAAACACGTCCAAACTAGAATGAAAGGATCGGACATAACATTTATTGATTTATTTTTTTAATTTTTATTTATTTATTTATGATTGATTGATTGATCAACGTTTTAACGGTCAGATAATATAAGTTACTTGCATACCAATTGAATTATTTAATTTATCCTAAGCATGTCATCGTATATAACTAGAGAAAGTTATTCGCGTGCACTTGCTTATAAGCAACACATTAACACTTTTATTTGATTTACTATGCGTGATCGTCAAGTCGATTATGTAAAATACCAGACTATCTTGTATATGTCTACCTCTTTATATTCTGATAATATTTCCAATATGTAATCAATTCCACGATACAAGCTTTTAAAATGTAAATATCAGACTTTAAGACTGAAATCTCACAAAGTTTATTCCAATTAGTTTTATCTCTGTGTTCCATTAAATAGAATCGTTGATTGACATTTTTAGAAATATCCTCGAGTGCTTTAAATCAGCGATGGATCTTTTAATGGAAATAAGAAGTTAAAACTTCATTATCTAAATTCAGTTTATCTGTTCATGGAATTCATTCTCTTAAATCATTTCATTTACATGTAGACTAAATTTTGGAATGCAACAATTCGATTCGTTGGAAAACATTTTTATCCGGTGATGATTCTTGTACTAAACGGATTTAAGAGTCAGCGTTAATAAAGTAAATATGATAGTGCGATAATTCAAAGACAGGATGTTAACACATATAATTCGAGTAAGTTTTTTTTGTTGTGTATCGGCAGTGGGCAGATCTGGTAATTTGTTTTATTTTTAATAAAAAATTTTCCGTTTGAAGATGTATCCATACTGTCACTATTGCGCATCATCCTCGATTTTCTGTGGTGTAAAAAACTCACACTGTTATAATTATGTTATCAGCTCAAACAACACGATACCAACTAAAATGTATTGTTGATGTTGTAGCATATATATATATAGTTTATTTATTATAGTGACAGGCATAATAAAGAAATATACAACATTACATAATACATGAATATTTTGCAAAAACCCAGCCTAATAAGTCTTATCAGTCACTTATTATAATTATACATTTTATACGAGAAACATATAGTACATGTATATAAACACAGAATTGAAAATAAAATAAAAACATTTATAAGTTACATAGACACAGTTTGTGATTAAATCAAAATATGTTATGAATGCAGGTACAATAGAACGGTATAATATTATACAATGAAAAATATATGATGTTAGGAGGAAATTTAAAGAAGAAATGTTAATAATAATTAGATTCGACATTTTAAGGCTTCATTGGTGAAAATACTTAAGGCTTTAATAGCTTCTGGAATACAAAAAAGTTTCTAAAGAGTGTCATAGAAATCATTGTGATTGATAATATTTAGGGGCGAAATGTTTAAGTAAAGTTTATCTCTTAAGATCGCGAATTTTTGACAGATAAAGATAAAATGAATCTCAGTTTCAACTAATCCAGTATTACATTGCTTGCATATCCTAGATTCTCTTGGAATATTTAGAAAACGTCCTGTTTGAATATTTAAAGGTAATGTGCCAGATCGGAGTTGAGTAAAGACAGATCTCAAATGTTTTTGCATATTCATTTTTAATGTTCTAATTGGATTATCGATGTATCGGGATGTCTTACTCTATGAATGTGTCGCGATGTTTAACTCTGACTATCAATATATCGTAATGTTCGATTCTGAAGATCATTATATCGTGATGTCTGACTCTATCGATATATCGTGGTTTCTGACTGTTACTATCAATATATCGTGATGTCTGACTGTCAGTATATCGTTAAGTTTTACTATGATTAACAATATATCGTGATGTTTGACCCTGACTATCAATGTATCGTGTTTGCTGACACTATGAATGTATCGTGATGTCTGACTGTTAATATGAATATATCATGATGTCTGATTGTTACTATGAATATATCGTGATGTCTGACTATCAATATATCGTGATGTCTGACTCTATCAATATATCGTGATTGCTGACACTATGAATATATCGTGATGTCTGACTGTTACCATGAATATATCGTGATATCTGACTGTCAATATGTCGTGGTGTATGACTGTTACTATGAATATATCGTGATATCTGATTGTTACTATGAATATATCGTGATGTTTGATTGTTACTATGAATATATCGTTATGTCTGACTATCAATATATCGTGATGTCTGACTCTATCAATATATCGTGATGTCTGACTATTAATATATCATGATGTCTGACTGTCAATATATCGTGATGTCTGACTGACAATATATCGTGATGTCTGACTATTAATATATCGTGATGTATGACTGTCAATATATCGTGATGCCCGATTGTCAATATATCGTGGTTTCTGACTATTATTATCAATATATCGTGATGCCTGACTGTCAATATATCGTGGTTTCTGACTATTATTATCAATATATCGTGATGCCTGACTAAAAATATATCGTGCTGTCTGACTATCAATGTATCGTGATATCTGACTTTCGATTTTTCAAATTCCTGTAAAGAAAGTCACTGTTGGAATTATTTGCAGAACTGTCTCACATTCATGGATACAAGTTGGCGAATAGTTTACATTTTATTTACATTAGATTTCTTAACTCAACAAATCACGATCATACTGTGAGCATAGGCCGATAAAAACACCATACATCTGATATATTAAGTTAATATTTTTAAAACGAGCGTCAAAATAAAGCACTACTCACTGAACTGTTGATGAGTTAATTCTTGTTATTTATAGATTCCATATCATACGTCATAGAGTTTCCAGTTTGAAGATGTTGAATGGTGTCATTGGATAATAAAAAAACTTCAATATACTACAGAAAGAATGAAATTAATAATATCATAGCAGAACTTTCTTTGAATTGTTAACGAAAACTCGAAAACAATATTTCTGTAACATGCTTATCACGTAAAGTTTATACAAAAAGATGCAAGTGCTTATTTACTTGTGTTAAATCAAGATTATCATCGCTTATCCCCGGACAATCTAGTCATTCGTCGTTTATAACATAATTTAAACAAACGCCAATGTCTTGTAAATTTTATGTATTTTCTTCACCACCACAGTGGAGGCGTTTTTTAACCATACACTCATAGTGTACATGTTTTATGGACTTACTTTGTTGTAACCCTCATTTCATTATTTGTTTTATGCTGGGGGTGGAAACCAAAGACTTATAAACCTGTAATTTATCACTTATATCCGATGTAATAATATTTCAGTTCCCAATAAAATACGTGTATGAGTATAATGTAATGCACTGTGCACCAGCATCGGATTATTCTCCTAATGCAAGTTTAATTACAAATAATCAGTTGATTTTAGCCACACCTATTAAAATAAAAACATATTACCTTGACATCACATCTGTACTCTAGCGCACAGGAATACAAAAATCACATATTTCATTATTTCAAGATAGGAAGCATGTCAGCATGCAAACAAATGTAATAACATAAATAAGATACGTACACAATCTTAATTCCATACTTTAGATAAGTCACTCACATTAAACATACATTAACGGTAACTATCAACACTGTTGTAATTAACTTTAAGAACTCTCCACATGATATAAGAAACACCGCCGTCTTTCTGGGTCTTACTAATTTGTCTGCGAAAGTGTGTAATTCTTACTTACTCCGATCTAAACAAGCGTTATTTATTAGATTATTCAAGAAAATAGTGATTTTGTCCTTTTATTTGAATTGTATTTTATCTTTTACAACGACATATAAACTAGTCTACATTCCACTTGATTATTAAAAAAATGCAATTCTGTTATCATACTCTAGTGGTTTTAAAATGCTTAGATTTCAACTAACGGACATTAAATACAGTTAAAACAACAATAACACGCGTGTTGAAATTTCAAATGTATTAAAATACTGTCGTCATTTCGCCTTCTTCATAATGAATACTTTATTTAACTAACGAATATGACTTGTATTCAACTAATTGACATTGTATGTTTTGTATTCAACAAACGGATATTACATGTGTTGTATATAATTAGTGGACATTGAGTGTTTATGCATTCAACTAAAGGACATAACATGCTTTAAATTAAACTAACGCGCATTTCTTGTTTGGTATTCAACAAAAAGAACATTGCATGTTTTGTATCTAACTAACGGACATTTCATGTTTTGTATCTAACTAACGGACATTGCATGTTTTGTATCTAACTAACGGACATTGCATGTTTTGTATCTAACTAACGGACATTGCATGTTTTGTATCTAACTAACGGACATTGCATGTTTTGTATCTAACCAACGGACATTGCATGTTTTGTATCTAACTAACGGACATTGCATGTTTTGTATCTAACTAACGGACATTGCATGTTTTGTATCTAACTAACGGACATTGCATGTTTTGTATCTAACTAACGGACATTGCATGTTTTGTATCTAACCAATGGACATTGCATGTTTTGTATCTAACTAACGGACATTGCATGTTTTGTATCTAACCAACGGACATTGCATGTTTTGTATCTAACTAACGGACATTGCATGTTTTGTATCTAACTAACGGACATGGCATGTTTTGTATCTAACTAACGGACATGGCATGTTTTGTATTGAACTAACAGATAGTATATGTTTGGCAATCGACTAATGAACTGGAGAATTACATATTATTATTATCCTGCAGTTTTGTATTGCCATTTGGTTAAACAAACAAGGTGTGTATTATACTAGTCCAAATAGTGTACAACCACAGACTATTTTGTACATTGGAATACCAGCTCAAAGCCTTAGATAAGTTTGGTAATCGATGCGATTGTGCTGCTTAGAGAAGACTATTTTAAAATAGATTTGTATTTCTAACTGCGGCAAGCAATGATAAGCTAAGTTTCTTAACCAATCATTAGATAAATCTATCAATAATCATATCAGTGAAATCTTTATCCAGTCTGTATTACTTAATACTTATCAGCGAGGAAAGCTTTTTGCTCTTCTATGATTCTGACGTTTTGCCAAACTAGAACTTTCTCTCTCGACGATTTCTCATTATTTTTGATAACCTACTTGGCAATCAAAATATAAACAAGAAATTGTAGCTCGCACATATTTTATTCATGTGTTTTCGATTAAATTTCACACTATGGATGCATCAATATCAGAAAAATGCGCCAAGTAAGCATCTCGTAATTTACAGTGTGTTGTATCTGCGTTATGTAATTACATTGTACAATACGTCTGCGAAATTCATATGTTTTTATACCGTCGGAACTTGTTTGATTAGCTGACCAAAAGACAAATTAGACAGACTGGCTGATTTGTCAACATTTTAGACACAATGTTTTCCTGAACCAGAAATAAGACAATCTTGTCGGAGAACTTACTAGAAATATACTATTTTGTTGATGTTTTATTTGGGTGTACATTGCTTAGTCTCCGTTCTTTGCGTAAATCTTTTAAATCCTGTTCTGTTCCGAATATCCCATAAAGTCGGAGAATACTTCCGTACTCTAGGATACACAGATAAGCGGATTTTACATAAATTGACGTTTCAGTCGTACGTACAAAGGCACAGGGAATTTGTTGTCGTGTGACAAACTTACTTCCGGGAGTTATCAGAAAGCAAGAACAATTAGTTGATTATACTCGAGATTTTAATGGGAAAGGTCGATGTAATTCTGCTCTGGTCTGGTCAATAAACGATTTTAAAACAAGAAATATGTACACGAGTGTTTTATACAACAGTTATCTGGAAACGTTTGGTCACATCCCTTTTTGCGAGGAGAACGCTTTAATGCACCATGGTAGATCAGTGTGATTTTGCCTCGATTGTTGATTTTAGCTTTGTACGTTAAAACAATATATTTCTTTGAATTAGGTTAATTTGGCGTTCAGCTTTTTTTGTAACATTTCTTTCCACAGATGGAAAGACCTAAACACTACACTTGACATAAACAACTAGCAAATTATCATCTAGTCTCTCAGATGCATGAGTACGCTGTAATTCTAACTGCCAAGATACAGACAAAAAACTTTCTTTTACGTTGAATAACTCACTGAAGATTTAAACTAGAACATTCTTTGAACCATTTGTTGTGCTACTTACATTTATCCAGAAAATAAACAAACTTGATTATTGCAATCATCGCAAATAAGATACTTGCCTTGTCGATGCTTTCTGTGTCATGATCTAGTTGAAAAATTAATCTCCTTTTTCCGCATCCGTGTGTTTAATGTCACCAAAAGTGGTTCATACCGCTACCCTATTGTCATTTATCATTCGCCTGATGACACTTCACTGACATACACGAAGGTTTCCGTTACCGATTTAATAACTGGGAGCTGCTCCAAGATATGTGTCGTGTCATTAAAAAATACACCAAAAACAATCCTTGGAAATCCTTGTTTTGTGTGTGGTCTGTTTCTTGCCACTACCTTTTGGTATTTTTTGCTGATTTGCTGCCTTGTTTTGGCTTACGAGCCGGTATTTCTTATTGTTTCGATTTGACAGCTGATTGAGAAATGTGTAATGATGTGCGTTTTATTACATTCAACAATGAAATTAAAGTAATTTTTGAAAACAAATTATACTTAATTATACAATGCGGTGTATTATATCGTTTAATATTCAGTAAACAGTAGTGTTTCCCAGTTCTTATCAAATTTTATACCGTAATATTGGATGAGTTTAATTATACAGGCAGTAAATTTTGCTTAATAGTGATAGTTAGGTTTTGTTTTAGAATATTAACATGGTTTTATAATTAAAATGAATACACTTCATTTTAATATTTAATACCATAAGATACCAATTAAAATACGTATTTGTTTCCCATGTTTATTAATTCAAAAACATTTTAAAACAGTGAACTAAGATTCACGTGTCTTGTTTTTTATAAATTACCTCTATATTAAATTATGTACTTTAAGTTGGCTTGGAACAAAATGAACACATGTTTTATTAATAATATGCTGCGGTTGATTTTTATACATTATTTCAGACAATTATTGTTCTACGTACGAAATATTTTATACTTGATACATAAACAGTAACATTAATAACAAAAAGTCAAAAGGATTTAAACTGTCCCGTGTAATAACTTATTTTTTAACTTTATGTCCGTTTTATTTTATGCCGCTTACCAAGTCTCAACTGATTTGAGAACATGCAACCCCTAAACATCCAAATAGCAAACATCATCATCATCATCAGCAGCAACAACGAGAACATTAGTATCAACGTAGCATAACACTTTCCTAACACATCATGCCTTGTCATTCTGCAGGAATTCAATAGCGAGCTTATAGAAAAAAATAAATCTAAATAATGACAGATAGTTTGTTATGTATGATATAAACTGATGCTGAATCGGCTGAAAAAAAACACAACAACAACAGTTCTTTGGTCTTTGACATAAAAACGTGCAGAGTAATAAAGAAACTCTAATTGTGAGATTTACTTCTCAAGAAGTATTTCTAACATTTAACAATGCCCAATAAAGATGCAGATATGCTTGCACCATTATGGTTGTCATTTTACTCATATGACTATATAAATTTGAACTGTGTTGCCAAAACGTCTTGCAAGATAAATAATTCTACGCCCAATCGCCCTGCCATGTTTTTCATACATATTTAAATAACTTAACACCGTCTTATGCTATTTTGGAACTAACTTACCCGATCTATTATTCAATACAACTAACTTAAAGAAAGCAACATAATCGGACTGACTTTAAGCATATATTTGACATTTAAGATGAAGCAAACAATGTTTGCATTACTTCTGTGTCCGAAACGGAAAAAGTAATCATGTATACTATTGGATAACGGAAAGTACGTCATATAAGATAGGTGGATTTAGAATGTTACATGTTGTGAATGTGGTAAATATACTATAGACTTATTTCATTTATATACACGATTAGTATGTATAAATTATCTTTAGAAGAAGTATGTCTTTAACAAGAGAGTCAAAGCAGACCAAAGTACTCCGCTTTTCTACGCCCGCCATGCAATTGTTAAATTAGTTCCCGTTCCATGTGCTTTCAGTACTTTGATTTATGTTTCACCCATCTGATCACCAAACGTAGTTCACCAATTAGTATATAATTATAGTTTGCATTACATACCCCTTTGTATATTCAACTTACGCAGAATGTAATATCTCATACATGAAGACATGCTCGAAGAAGAAGTTACACGTTATAAGCATTAAGGGTGATCACTCGTGAGCTTTTGTAATATACATTTTAACAGTCTAGCTAAATGTCGTAAAATTTCAAGTTGAACTTATTGTTTTAGTTATCATCTAATACAGTCAACAATGTAATTTAGATGCATAAATAATTTCAAAGTGGCATTTTCTTCATCGCGAATTTTACTTCTTTTACGACATCCGACCAGATTACGGCAGTCAATTTAGTTCGTCTGTATATATACAACAACAATATGCCGTTCAGTATTTATCAGTTAAAGGTTGTTAAATTTTGTATGAATACATTTATATAACCTGGTTTGCAAATATATTGTTTCATCAAAGTTCTTAAAAATTGTAAAAGCATTGTTTATTTCTTTTTAATATTTATATTATATTAGTTACTATTGTAAAACGGTTGGTGCGGTAAGTTTTTATCAAGTTTAGCATTATGAACACATATCCGTTGAAAATTGTTCATCCAAAATTCAAACAAGTCAATCAAATATTGTTTCTGATTATGCATATGCGGTTATTTATGCAACATGCAGTGGTTTTGCCTTGAAAGAGGTCATTAACTAAAAAATATCCAGTTTTTGCTAAAGAGAAAAGCTAAGAGACCTAACATTTCACATGATAACTTTCTTATATGAACATGGACATTTACTTTTCATGTCATATTTTGAATTGGTGTTTATCCTACTTCAGCATAATCGATGTCATTCAAAGTCCTTGTTACTCCTTCAATATGTAAAAAAGTGTATAAACTTTATTCATAACCCCTTATTTTTTAGCCATTTTATAGATCTTAATTTGGTAAATAACACAGTGTTTGAAATAGTACACAGTCAAGAAATTGGCACAAAGTGGACATTTAATGCTTTACGTTTCTTCCACATTCAGGCTGTGATACAACTAGTACATCTTTTAAGTGATTTGGTTAATATTTACTGAAATATTTGGTTACCCACACCCCTTTTTCAAAACCATTATTATGAAAATTACCGATTTTGGGTATATCACTAAAAAGTAATTTTACGAAAAAGTTAAATCATGGACATATACTTTTCACACTAAAAACTGAATGACAACATGTTATTCTTCAAAAGTAAATAAGAATCGAAACATCCTTGTTACAATGAAATTTTTCGATCTCACGAGTGATCACCATTAAATGAATCGATTAAACTTTCACGACGACCCACTTTCTGGTTGACTCACAGTTATCATCGCATCATCCATGAATTCAATGATGACTTCTATATGTTTACAATAGAAGCTAGGAACCAGACTAAATTAGCATATACAACACGTGAATTATGACGTCATCCTTCCTTGAATTGTGTGTACTGTCAGTAAAATTTAATATTGTAGTACTCCTATGAAGAGGATTGTTTAGAATTTTTACGACTTTTTGTTTTGGTCTTTACGATTTTGCGTAGCCACCTGATTTTGACTTGATTGCACGTAATATTTGAATTTGTATTTATGCCATTGAATTGAAAAATTGGAACTATGTTCGTAGGCGGAACGATAATCGAAGCTCTTCGGTATGCAGGAAAATTAAAACCGACCGATTGTTGAGAAATGGTCTTAACTTTGTGTTACATGTATTATTCATTAAATATTCTTCAATGGAACGGTATCATTTCTTAACCTAATTAGTTGACATGGCAACAATGTGATCACCATGGCATCCACAGACAAGTGTTAAAACTAGTAGCTTTCTGCGCAACAGCCTTAATTGATCCGTGTACAAATGGACTTTTCAGTTCTTTGATATAAATTTTCTCAGAGATGTTTCAATCGATGAAAACTGACCTGATGATGGTACGCTGTGCATTAATACTATCACGTATAATACCCAATAAATGTATGTTAAAGGAAATAAGATTAGTGCTAAATCTTTCCAACGTTTGTGTGTGTTCATTCGGATGTTAAATTGTTACATTAAGGACATACTGTTGATAAAAGAAACGTTTTACTCGAGCATGTATGTGCTGAGGGATTCCAATATGTATCTGACTCGAGAATAACAGAGAAAAGACAATTGGATTTTGTAAACCATTGTCAGATTAATCTGCCGACCGCAACACCCGATATGATTTTGTTTTTTGTGAGAAAATATTAATTTTATGTTGCACGTACAAGAACTAATCTTTGAATAAATAGAGGTTACATAAAGTTAATTGAATTTTCCATCTTTTGAAACTAGCTACAAAAATGCTCCATATTGAACATGCTTCTAGCAATGTAGAATAATAAATAGATGACATGTCTTTTTGGTGTGTGTTAAAACACTTGCCTAGTTTTAATTACGTATATAGAGCTATAATAGCATTCATGTGTTCGATCATTCCTCCGTTTCGTTTCGTGCCTTTCCTTTCCGTTCCGTTTCGTTTGTTCGACTTTCAAAGGCATGTTTTTGTAGCTTTAATCATATATTATTTTATTATTATAATTTGTGTACACTATTCGGTAAACCAAACCAACTTAATTACATAATCAACGATTGACAATCTAATGCATGACAGTCTGTTGTTTTTACAATGCATGATATTTTCTTCACTTATTATTTCTGTAAATATAACCTTCATTATCTATAACCATCTGTTTGTCTGATATAATGATAAAACATAAGTGTATCCGAGTACTGTATTAGCAAGAATAGCAGGAACATATTCACTTTCTGTCCAGTCAAGATAAACATATACCAGTCGTTACTTATTAACAATATTTATTATTAGTTGATTAGCAGCCATAATGCTTGTTATTATGCGTAGATAAATACCATATTTCTAATTATCAACAATCTATATGTAAACATGATTTTCTGACATCATTAGGTACAATGTTAGTACTATAGTTCGGGTCACTTTCCCGTAAATATTTGACTTGGATAGTTATTAAAGCATTGGAAAGCAATGTAACATGAATTCGGTCATACGGGAAGTCAAACTGATAAGTCGGAATGATAAACTGGTAACATTAAAGCCGCAGCATTTCTTAAAATTGGTATTATCTTCAATGTACAAAAAACAAAAAACAACTCGCAAGATTGTGATATAAAAAAGTCCCGAAATGGAACAGAAAGGGCCCATATCTGATCTCATTTGGCCATAATTGCTTCATTGGGAAATAACTAAAAGAAAAAATATTAAATTTTAGTATTTTGTATGGGGGACAAAATATTATGTATTGTTATGTTTAACATTTGCCGAGCATTTCCGAAAGCTTCATAAATGATCGGAACTGCTTACATATCAGTGACGTCACACGAGTACAACATTTTGACATTTTGCAGTGTTATGTGTATTACGTCATGTACTCGTTTGCGTGTGCTATCCATCCATTGGTTATCGGAAACCCACGGAAAAATTTCGGCACTTTCCGTATCACTGACGAAGCGTCATTTAAAAAACAAACAATTCATAAACGTAAAATTGTCTTTCTGTTTTATATGAACCATTTTACAACTCTCTTCCACCTTGAATTACTGATGTTGATTTACATTTATGCATACATTTTTATGTATTTAGAACAGAACAGAACAGAACAGAACATCAATCAATTGAGATATTTTACTGCGTCATTTTGGAATAATATGAATGATAAAATTTCCAAGTCCGTTGTGCTATGTTGATATCTTAATGCACTGGCTAACATCACGATGTTCGATATGTACATTGTATTTATATAATCTCGAACCGTTGTTGTACCAAATTTTCACATTCATGCAAAAAGTTAATGATTTGATGTATTATGAGTGAATACAGGAATTTGCTCGAATGTACATGTATATCATTAACCAAGTTAAAAGCTTTGCCCGATTCCTTTAAACCCCAATATGTATGCTATATAATTCTTTGATAATACTACATGTATTGTGTTACATCAATAAGTTGTTGATTTGTATTATTTTACTGAGAAGAATGGTAGATAATATTCCGGATTGGCGACCCCTCCATTGTACTGGTTTTAATGGATCTCGTCCCTTAGGAATTAGATGTGTCTGCAGACGGCTGCTCTGTTTTCATGGTGTATTTTTCCTCATTACTAAAAAAACTACAGACGACTTATTTCAAGTACAGTACAACCTTTCCAAAGCAACACCCTTTGGGAATAGCAAAATTATGTTGTTGATGAGAGGTTGTTGTTCCAGAGGTTAAATTAATAGTTAAATCGTGCCGTAGGAAAATGTCATGCTGTTGTTGCATGGAGGTTGTTGCTCAAGAGAGGGAAGCTCTGGAGAGGTTGTACTGTATTTGTATATAGTATGAACTGGGATCATTTAAACCTTCCATGTTTTATGTAACGTCTGTACGGATAACAACCACATCTGGAGCATCATTCATTTGTCATAATGTTTAAATTCTTTCAAATGTCATTTTATAATAACTAAGTGAATGAAGCGTTTACTAGTATTGCACATGCATTTTTTATAGTCAAATGCAGTTTGTTCAAAATAAAATTAAAGGAAAAATAAAGAATATCTTGTAATTAACGCCAAGAACCATTAAAATAACTCAAGTGCACGTAGAGTGCAGTTAATGTTACTGCACACAAGGGTATGCATACCTTACATCTGTGGGAATTTATATAAGAATATTTCACGAATTCAAAGCAGCTCATTTTCTCTAACTTGAAATGTGTACAGTGAAAGATGGATCTTTTATTTACAAAACTTTCTATGTCCGTTTAGCGCTCTCCGCGTGGTATCTTTCTTATATTTTTTATGATTAAATAATTGCTGTATGTTCTGTATTCTATTACGTATGCATGATTTTATTATTCCAAGTGAGATTCATAGAATAGTTAATGTGACCATTTGGAAGACCAATTAATGGATTAATTATGTAAGAGAATTCAGCGACCAGGGAATATTGAGTATTTCGCCAACGGAAATCTGACAGGTGATATGCCGAAACATGCCGTAATTGAACAGAATGAAGGAAATGAACTGGCCGTTTGCATGTTTAGAAGAGTTACTCTGAATTCGTTCCTTGTTCTCAGCAAACGTTGTCATGAAAACCTCGGATGCAGGTTGGCCAATGTCGAACGTAATGGCGTATGATATATCACAGTTGATCGCAGATACTCGTATATCTTAACTTTTGGAAGAATGCCGGCATGGAAACAAACATAATTATACAAGTAATTAGCGATGAATTGACTTCTATTTTCCCGATCACGTGCTCCGTGTTTTTCAGTAAGATAAATTCTACATAGCTTGTCGATATACCGTTAATTCGGCGTCAAAAACTAGTAGATTAGGCCGTACTCGACGACGGTATTTCCTCGTAATTCGTGTCTGTGCAGCTTATTTATGATCACTTGTTAGGAGCGAGACGAATGGCGAAAATTACCGTTTTTTTTCTCCGTTTGTTAGTTTCAATACAGATGTGATAGTTTAAACACAATATCTGTTCTTTTTTTGCATGGAATTGTGCTTACGAGTGTCTTCAATTTGTTCTCAATAGAAATTTCCCACTTTTATACTGAATTGCAACGATAGTATTGGCTCAATTAGCCTCAGCATATGTGGATATTTGATTACGTACATCATCGGAGCAAATTGAGAGAGTAAAAATCTCGGATGTCTCCTACAACCTTGTAATTTGTGTCTATAACACCATCATATAGTTACAGGATTTATTTAATCTGACCAGCAGGAGAAAAGTTGTGATATACGAGTTGGATAGAAATATTACACATTGCGGTAATTTTGGATGTATCTTCTATGTTGTTAATAGTAAATCGGTGAAAACTGTAATAAGGGGAGATATTTATTAACACTATGTGTGTAACAAAATGAAATATACTCCTAGATTTCCCCTAGAATGGAGAACGGGGATGTTGTACCGATCATAGGAAGGAACCAATCGGTAAGTTAACTTGTATCGCTTTCCCCCTTTTCATCAGCAAATTACCATTTCTGGTTCCAATAATCACATGAAAATGTATGTTAATCAAACAATCGTAGATTGAAAACACTTACTTACTTAATTAACCCTCTTCACTCCATGAGGAGCATAGGGCCGAGACCAGACTCTCAGTTTGGTACGGTCTTTGACTGTAGCCTTTGCATGATTGAAAACACACGTACGCTTACATAACATAAGACGATTGTCTGTATCAAATCCATATATTACTTCTAAAAGACGTTTGATTTAAACATTGTGTGTTAATTAAGCTAAGTTTACAACAGCTGTCTTGTTGTTTAATTTTTCTTTTGATTTAAATTATCTTCCCGAACAAAACATACCCTGTAGACTTGTACCCTCCTTCCAAAGAACAGGTTGAATTACGTAGTCATGCCAATTTTAGTATTGTATTTTGTTAAAAGTAGCCAATCAAGTTTTAAAGCAAATTGAAAGGTAATTGTGATACTAATGAAAATAAAACAATGAAAACCAGTCACTATATTAATGGTATGTTTGTTATACTAATAATTATACGGATAATCTGAGCAAGAAGACAAAGTTGACTATATGGTCATGCTAGATTAGCATTTTCGTCTGTAAAAGATAGAAATAATTCATCATTATTCGCGACTGCTATGATTAAACTGCTGCGATTAGTAAAATCAAGGTTTTAAACCTCTACGATTAATGAAATTAAGATTTTAAACTGCTGCGATTAGTAAAATCAAGGTTTTAAACTGCTACGATAACATTTATTAAGGTTTTAAACCGCTACGATTAATAAACTTAAGGTTTAACCGCTACGATTGCATGAATACGGTTACCTTACGTTCAACATTATTCTATCAAAATTGTACGGACAGATTTGGGAACCTTAACATATTCATAGGTTTCTATGCATTTTCAATGCATAGACAATCCTTTGATTATAGTCCCTGAATTTGTATTCAATCCTTTGGAAATGACCAATTTTTCATAGATTAAGGAAAAAGGTCAACTTCATTGAAAATTGAGATAAATAGATGCAAATCACAGCATAAAAACTAATTCATTAGTGAAAAATGTATGTCACCATGCAATATCTTGATATTTTTTTCGTTTTTTCGACGAGGGTAACAACTCTTACAAAATTACATGTGTTGTATGCAAATCAGTTACATGTTGATCTAAGAAGCCAAACAATTGTTTACGATAATCAACAATTTACTGTCACAAATAACTAAAAACAAATCTTTAGATAAAAATTTATAAAAAAAAAATCAAACAAATAAAAAAATATTTTTCTATACAGATAATATCGAAGGAGAATTATTTAATTACTCTCGGAAAATCAGATGCCATCAATTTCCTAGAAAACAGAACTGTCAAACATTATTTCACAATTGAAACTGAACGCTTAGAACAGATATAAGTAGCTGACCGAAAATGTACACCATGCCCAAACGATATAGCAGATGAATATCATTATCTTCTTAAATGTACCTTTTCCAATATAGTAGGGAAATAGCTTAACAAATACTATAAAGATTTAATTTTACAATTCCAGCAATATTAATATTCTAGTATATGCCAGCACTATCTATATTGTGTCCCTTTAAAATCTAGTTCCAATAAGTACATCGTATTTGTAATTAATGTGATATATGTAACATTAAATGGATATTTGGCCGTTTTATAAATTATCAAAGTTATGAATTGTATTGAGTTTACAATCATTTTATCAAAACTTTCTTTATACATAATTTACCTCCTCAAAACCTGTATAATATACAAGAGCACCGCAAGCGGTGCCAATGCTCAGTAGCATTTATCCACCTATGAAGTTTCATGTTGCTACCTCTTATAGTTTCTGATTTATGAGCTACGTGCGTGGGAAAATATAGAAACTGATTATACGTATTAGAGCACTTTGTGACACAATTCCAACCGATAGTAAGTTATAAGAATGAAGGGAAATTTAACAAAATATTAAATCAAGAAGCACAATCGCTAAAAAGTTATGTTTGTTGAAGTTAGACGTTCATTTTCTACTGACGACGTCATGTTGACGTCTGGATGAACAATTATGTCCTATGACTGTACATTACATTTTTTTGCACAGACGCAGACGACGCGGTGATCACAATAGTTGATCACATTTTCTCCGAAAACAGCCGAGCTAATAACGATATTCATATTCCATATATTAACGTTCAAAATGAGATATGGTCGTAAGTTTTTTACCCAAATTTAATTTGATCTTCTGATTTACTTCCCCAAACCTTACCGTCAAAAATAGCTGAACATTTCTCACCATAGAGTTTACACTGTCACATCGTTTCTTAATTGATATTCATGAAACAACCGGTGATCGTTCAAAACAAAAATCAAATAAAAATAAATGGAAATCCTATAAATTAATGCATTACGAGATGTATTCATTGCACACGTATTACGTGCAACTTGTTTTTGATACAACGGCAGCCAATCTCCATAAAACAAAGAGGAACTTCGCTTAGATGATTTGAATAATATAGCATTTTCTGACCAATGCGCCGATCAAATGCAAATATTCACGTTTTGCTATGAAATGAGTTATTTCAATGCTGAAACCCACAATCAGTTTTTCAGTCGGGTTATCGATCAAGTAGTTCGTTTTGAAACAAATCACAATCTTGGAAGCTATTTGCGTCTTTTGAAGTTAGGTCTTAGAACTTATGTAACGTTATTAATTAGTCTGGTATTACAATTTGTTCAAAGAATGAAGTTTGGTTATCCATTTTGAATGATTTAAGAGTTTAATGCTAGCAGTGCCTGGATATGGAACACATGTGAGAGATCGTGAATGCAACATCAAACACGGAAGTCGCTTGTAATAAGCTAAATTGTGCTGGAATAAATTAGTTCTTGTAATAATTTTTCAATTTTTCAAAAATATAAGTAGCCATTCTTAAGTATGGAGCAAATAGAAATACTAGCGTAACAAGATATCTACGTTATAATATTTGACACACACACACAAACACACGCACGCACCCCACACACTCACATACACATCCTCACACAGGTTACAAATAGAGGCTGGTAGATGGGTCAAACCTACCAATTGATGAAAGAAAATGTTTTATATGTAATACTTTGTAAGACGAATATCATTTTGTTTTAGAATGTTTAATGTATAAACATTTGCGAATAACATATATACCAAAGAAATACTGGAACCGACCAAATATGTCAAAATTTCCAGAACTTCTGAATTCAAACAGCAAACATATTATTAGAAACCTTGGAATATTTGTTGAAAAAGCTTTCATACTTAGAAATACTATTATGTAGACTATTTTTATTTTATTTTGCAAAGATTATTTTATCACTCTGTCGAAATGTTTTCAAGAGAAATCACTCATTACTAGTGTCATGAGGAAAAAACTTATTTAAATTAGCATATGAAACATGCAGAAGTATACATAGTTGCATTCTTGTTTGTAATACATATTGACCTTCTCCGAGCGTGATATAAAACGTTCGCCTTTTAATATATGAAGTACTCTTGTCTATTATTTATCATTAATTAGTATGATACTTCTTTTGATTGTACAATCATATCTATACATGTATATAAATGTCACTGTTCGCCAATCTTATATTATGCATATGTGTATCCTTGTGGGCTTTTTAGCCTTTTGGAAATAAAAATGTTTCTCTCTCTCTCTAATAAAACGTCCAGTATGTAAATAGCGTTTACCATTTGTAAGTACCACAACAGTCAATTCAATCTCTATCTAGGTGTATCCCTCGGTTATCACTCACATGCATCTTTGTCTAAGTCACAGCTTTGTAAAACAAGACATAAAGTCACAAATGGTATAAATGAAACGATTTCTTTCGTACAATAATTTGTATACCAACGATGTTTCAATTTACAAGAAAACCACAGACAATTATTTATTTAGTAATGCGCGTGTGGACTGGCCAAACAGCTTACGAAGCCAACCGGACTTGAATCATTTTAGAATTATTGTGTACCTTACTTGTATGCATAAATTAATGGTGGATTTGTTGACTTATAAATTTATCCGTAGTTGTATATATTTTACCCATATCATTTTTGACTAACATGTTTGTATTCATTACGTATTGTTTTAACCATGTCGTAATCGTGATTGTACAGCACTTTTGAACGTGTAATTACATGAAAAAAGGGCTATATAAATATGGTATAATAATAATAATTTATCAAGCGAACTATTTCTTGACGGAAAGTGTCTGTCAATATTCGATAATTAGGTTACAAAGTCCTGTCGCTTTAATTAAAGGAAAACACAAACGTTGTACGTTTAGTCGTGAAAACATATGACAGCAAAGGCACATCAAAAGCATTTTATCGAGTATCAAATGAAAACTAGATAAGTTTCGGTTTTATGTTATTGAACTACTTTTCAGACATTGGCGTGAATGATAAGTAATAACTCAGGACTGATATTGCAGATTAGTACAGTACCATCGTACCAAAATCGTCCCACACCTTGAATATTTTGTGATGAAATCTCATTGAGCCGTATATTATCTGTGAAATGCCTCAAATCATGCGAGCCTTACCAAAATATGTTTGGGTAAATCCCTACAAAAACAACCTGTGGAGCGCATGTGGTACACTTCATTGAAGAACTATTGATCACATGCCAACACCAAGTTCTGATCTCAACAGTACAACTCTTGTTATCATTAAATGACAAATGGCGCAAGGAAAGTTTGGAAGTTGGAGTACCAAAAATGATGAGGTTACACGAATTAAAACCCTGTATCATAGTTTGATAATACTTGACAGTCCTTAGTAATTCGGGCTTTGGTTGACATCACATACTTTGTATATATTATATTCTTACCCAAGAACGAAGCTTATAATTATGATGATAATTTTAGGTAACATACAAACATAAATGTTGAATTATTTGTAAATCGACTTCTTGTTGAATGCCTACGGCGAAACAACTAAAGCATACACGAAATACATTAAAGTTCTTTTAGGCGTCATTAAATAATGTCACTTGGGTCATGCTATCGCATGAAGACCTGTTACCATACTTTACCAAATAATTTACATATTCTAACGTCCGTGTTTGCTGATTTAAACATGTGGCATATTTTATTGAATATCAATGCGAAGTGATGTACCTTCAACGTCTTTGCTCTTCGTCGAATTTTTGATATATTTTTATCCTCGAACGCAAGAGGCCAAATTTACATTGCCAAAGCTCTTGCAATATACTTGTTTGCAATTTTGTTCGGATTCACAAGAACGCTTAGCGCATTATCAAATTCCGATTGAGAGCCTTTCTGATTACACTGGCTATGAAATTGTTGTACTCTTATGGGAAATATAAAATCTATTCATGGCCGATAGCCAGGCTGTTGTCGACATTAAACAAACGTTAAATTTTTTTTTGAGTTGTATTGATAAAACATCGAATTCTCCTTAGGCAAAAAATCCGTAAAATTGAAAAAGGAAATGCCCTTTCCGAGAATATTTAGCTTCTTAACGACTTCCATGTGTCTCGTTCTACATTTTTTTCTTTGAAAGTCATCATTATCAACTTGACAGTCTCCAACATTAACTTTTCGGCAAATGTCTTAAAATGATCGATGATTGTATATTGCGTTTTCATGTGTCAGCCCATACAGTTTCGGACGGAGCAAGTTATGCGCTAGATGCACTCCCATTTAACATGTTTGCAACTTTTTAGCTGATTTAAGCATACGTGTTGTGAATCTTTGACACGAGAACCGATATAACGTTCATCCTATAACCATGTCTTTGATTATGAGGTTAAAAGCAAATAATTTTTTTTTATTATATGTCGGTCTAAATCCAACAAATTTTAGGGCCACATTGCTGTAAAGGTGCTTTTAACCTTATACTAATTACTTACATTCATAATCATAATTCATAATACTTTGGTCTATCAGTTGTCATAAGCCTTAAACAAATATAACACACATGCCATCTTTTGTATTTCTAAATTTGTTTATCTAAATATTGTTCATATTTTTTTATTTGATGTACAGACTTTTTCTTTAATGGGTTACATAAATATGATAATGCTAAAGTACGCAAAGATGCAATGAATACACAATTTCGTATTTGCGAACTTAAAAGATGGGTACCAGGGTACGAAACAATCAAAACTATTGCAATTGTCAGAAACCAAAAATAGAACAACTATAATAATAAGCATACATGTACATAAGGCTCTTAATTTTTAGTATACATGTATAGTTTCAATTAATCAATATTTCGTAATAATTACAGATGCCATCTATGGCGTTGTTATCAAGTACAATTACTTATACATACTAGTTTCTCTTTGTTTCAAAGCTTTTAAGATATACTTAAACATTTTTGTTAAAGTTAATTTTTTCGTTTTATTTTTGTAAATTTAATCATACTGGGTCGCATTCTGTATGCTCATGAAATATACGCTTGTCGTAAGGTAACGCAATAAGAACAAATTGATACAAAATGGTATTCATCTTCAATATACATCACATTTACAATTAACTCCGTACGTACAAATCCGATTATTAGGTAAGCATTCGGATTTTCTATGGTCGACCGTCAGCTTAATACCATTCAAACGGATGAAAATGGATCAATTAATTGTTTAATCTCCTAATGGCTTCGATTTGCAATCACCGCATTATTTACCAAGCAGTTTTCACAAGTTAGTTCCCTTGTTAACACAAAGCATTCGAACGTCGTTAAACGACAACGCATTCTCATGATACACAATACTATCATTCTGACACGAGCGGGAACCATACAGGTGGTCGGTTAATTGGACCTTAAATGAATACAATTTGAGATGTCGTATTACGTAATTGGAGACGGTTCGTAATTTGTCTAGACATATACTCGTACATAGGAAAAAAATTTGTTCTTTGAAAAACCGTTCGTAGTATCGAGCTGGTCGTATTATCGGACTGGTCGTTAGGTAGAACTTCACTGTGCATATCTTGCAGTCTTGAAATAACAACAATAAGCCCTTAGATTAATTGTAAACTTTCATAAAAGGTATGTACATGTAGTTTCACAAACATCCACCACCAGTTTCTGAACTAACGACACTGCACTAGTATCAAGAAACTTTGGTAGAGTATTCGAATGTTTTTTAGCTAATGTGCATATATGCCCCGAAATAGCCTTCAAAGGCGCTATGACATATCAGCCTTCTTGACATGTCAACATTGGCCTGCTGTCAGTTCTTATACGCAGACTTTGTCAGCTGTCCGTTGCGATATTCAATTATGATGTTGTGTACTTTTTGTGTATTGATGCAATATTAATGTGTCATTCAAAGTCACTTTCTTCTTCTCTTGCTAATATTATTATCTTTTACACACCTTGCCTGTTTTCTTCATGGAATACGCAAATAACATATTCATGAACAAAATACCAATATCGTTGTTAATTAACTCAGATATAATGGTAAGTTAATAATGCACCAGAAATAGCTTTACCAATATTTTAAATCTTAATACATGTAGTACCATACTGAACATTGATATCTGATGCTTCTCTTGATTCCAAGTTTGTCAAATTTTCCTAAACCTACTGTAGCCACCTCTTCATGAGTGGTCTTGTTGTTAACTCAGCGCATGGAATAAATTGCGTTAGGACGTGATTATCGACAACTTTGTTAAATGTATATATTAGTTGACAAGATAGAATGAATCGTGCTTGAGAAGTAAGCTACGTTCTCATTCAATCAACACGGAATCAACTTTAGGCACGTACAGTCTCTGAATCTAGCCCATGAAGTAAACATTATAAATAATTATCATGGAAAACAAATAAATCAAAACAGAGGTCTAAAGAAATTAATTTTTTTTCAGCTGATTTATTAGAACATCTGTCATTTTAAACAGAAGACCTTTCATAATAATTATGTAGTAGAGTATATAATTAAATATCTGGAAAAAGGTTAATCAATATAGGGCTGGATGGAGTGTCTACTGGTAACACACTGAAATACTTATCGAAAAATATATGGGTTCAAATCTCGGCTTCGCCTTCCGATATTTAAAGGACTCTTTCAGTGTCCTCATCCTTACTACCGCGAGCCCAGTATTGTGTTTAGAATATCATAGGAAGAAACACCATCTGAAATAAGGGTAGGGATTTAAGTGCCCGGTTCTCTTGTTTCTGCTCCCTCCTCTCTCCTGAATTGAACATGGCTGTTGAATAGGCATTTAAACTTAAACAACTGATAAACAATAGAAAAAAGGAAGTGCACAAATTGCAAGCGCAGTGTGACTGACATCCATTTGTCCTTTACGAAGAATATTTCGAAATATTACACGTGTATATAACTATAAAATATACATAAAATGTTATAAAAAATATCCGAGTCAAGCAACTTAATAATGATAAATAATTAACATTCCATAGGTATTATATATAATTTAATAGCTGACCGGTTTCGTCATTGACTCATCAGGACATTAATAACTAAATAATATATGTAATTTAGATGATTCTTTTAGACAGTTTACTAATTTGATGTATATTATGTAAAAATAGTTTTACCAATTATCCTTTTTTTTTAAATTACCTCGGAGTTGTTGCCCTTGTTTAAACAATAATAATTTCGTTAGACACTGTACGGTGACCTATATCTTTCTTTATCAGCTTAAATTGATACTGCATCTTTTTACCATGAGTTTTTATTGAAATGGATGTTCTTTTTCCTTTAATTTTTTAATATACTTCAATACTTTGAAGGGAAAATTAATAAGTCGATGGAATCTTTAATAAATAGACATACGAGTATATATATCATGGTAAATCTTTTACTATTATGTAAACCTATGAAAATTTTCCAAAACTTATGTTCCCTATTTAAAAATGATTACTTTGGGAGTTAAGATCCTAATACATTAAGGTTAGAAATGCGAGCAGGTAGTGCACCAACACTTAGACTACGTCGTAGTTTTAAATGATTATGGGGAGAAAGAAAACATGTGAAAATGTTTTAGATTGCGAACAAAGATACACATTATATTCATTGTATTAAAAGCTTCAAGTCAACTAATGGTGCTATCTTTGTACGGACAGTCTAATGAATTACTCATCCAAGCTAACAAACATCTATTATTGTTTCTCATTCATTCAATGTAGGATGATGTTTTTAAACATGGCCTTCAATTCAAACGATTCGAAGGTGTCATTGATTCATTCCATAAATAAACCTAGGTTGAATGATTTTATGACATATGCGTCATATCTTATGATGTTAATGTGTTTCCGTTGGACATTATACAATTAAAAGATGCATTTCTTGCCATAATAGAAATGTATCACGTATTCTCTGAAGAAAAAAAACCAGCCATGTTTAATTTAGTGTCGCACCATTCCCTGTTCTCTATAAAGCCACAAGACTGGAATTGCTTTAGTTATACATTTCAACTTATAGTTAATTTGTCTGTCAATTGTTTAGTAGCATAAAGATGTCACAATTGCATAAACTAGCACCGACACAGTTGTATAGAACATGCGTCATGACAATCCATATCGGTTGTTCGATCATTGGACGGTTGTAAGGAAAAAAGGTTATATGTCATTACAGAAACCTACGCATGGTAAAGTTGTTATCAATTGATATATTTTACTCAACTTTAGGGGTTGGGTAACTTAACCTATTTAAATCACCAACCCCAAATCTTAAATAGATTATGATTGCGATAAAGCTTAATTTACACTGCAATGCTTAATACGTGTAATCTTCTTGTAATATAATTATCTTTCATTTGACGAGATTCGATTTAAGGCTTTGACATAATAACTCCTTTATTATACATTTAAATAGAACGAGAAAAAGGGATTTCTAGGAAACATTACCAGTATATTCGACCTTCACAAAGATATCAATCAGCACACAATTCAACAAAGAAGAAAACCAGCAAATGTCAGCCACACAATTGACAGAACATCAAACTGACAACTCCTTAGAAAGTTATGCTTCATCATTAATTTGAATGCTTTGTGTTGGAATTTATGTTAACATAATACACTTCGTTATTACAATTAACCTTTTCTTAAACTAGTTGACCAAGGATAATGGCATTATGTTATCTTTTGTACGGATCGGTTCCCAATGAAGCTGAAGCGAATGTCTGAATAATCATTACTCTTCGCCTGTCTTTTGTTTGATCACGATATTAATAGAAATACCTAATTTGATGTAAATTTCATTCTGGAAGCGCGATATATTACATTGCAACACCCATCTCGCTGTCTTGACAGTAGCTCGATTCAATAGTTTGTACGGTTTACTGTAGGGCATAAATCAAAATAATGAAGACAAAGCGTGACATGGGGGGTCAAATTTAGAATGATACTTTTGTTCATAATATTGCCAAAAGTAGGTTGGAAATATATTATATTGTGAAAAATTGACAATGGCTAAAGTATAGGATTAAAGTCTTCTTCAAATTTACAACATTTTAATCAAATAAATATTATATTTTCAATAGCAATCCTTAAAATTCAAACACTCTTATGGATTAAACTATGGAAATAATAACACATTTTTGTGATTTTTTCAGCAGACTTTCATGAAAACAACTTTTTAATACAAAAAAAATATACATACAACCATAATTTTCCAAAAAAAATATATTTATGGCGTTTTGAACTTCATTTTTTTTTAAATACGCTTCAAAAAGTTTTTATGTAACATTTACTGCTGCAGATTCAAATTAGCTAATTCAATTTTATCAATTTTCAGGTATATTCAAAGATATATGTGAATTTTCACTTAATTGGTACTATTCTTGGGTAACTTAACAATGTCCCCAAAACTAGTATATATCTTCTGTTACCGTTACACTCGGGACAGATATTCTTTGTGTATGGTCTTATGATAATGACAGTATTGTTAATTATCTATTGTTATACAATTTGTTTCATTGTAATACAATTTGTTCAATTATTTTATTATAGAATACAAACAGATAATCTATTTGATAATGTTTTAGTTTTAAATGGTGAAAACACCAACACTAGGGGACGTTCTAAAACTGTAATGTAAATATACGAAACTGTTATGATAAGGAGTATCATAAAATGGATTAATAACAACAAATCTGTCAAATGTATTTTGCAATTCATTAAATAAGAACTTTTTTTTTAACAAAATCAAAACTATTTCCAATTTGGCAAGTCAATTGCGTTACTGAACATGAATTATTAATTTATATATATACAAACTAAGTAAAGGTTACACTCCGTACAAATTTGTTTAGTCTTTTAGCATACAAATATGAATATGCTATGATCATTGCGTTGTAATTCATTCTATGTTTTTTAAGATAATAAAAAGATACACAAACATCTGTACTGTTTGATATGTTGTTGGTTGAAAATGTTGTTGGAGGGAGGGGAGGAATTAGAAAACATTTAAAACTGTAGATTTGTCAACTTGTAACAATTAATATTGCATTATCATATATTTACTAATTTTGCCACTTATCAAATTAAAGAAATGATTTCTCAACACATTCAAACTATTTCAAACTATGTTGAACAAATCTTTTAAACATGAATTAAGTCATATAAACAGACATATAGAAAATACACTCGGGACTCACAATTTCTTCTTTGTTTATTTTAAGTAAAACAGTCAGGACTCACAATTTCATCTTTGTTTGTTTTAAATAAAACAATACTAAAAAGTTTTTGAAATGTTTTGATTATGAACTATGTATTTGCAAACAACTCAAGGAAGATATGCGTGACTGAAATTAGATTTCAAAATTTTGAAAAATAACCCAGATATGAGAAAAGTCTACATACTTAAAGGACAACCCTCGTATGTCCTAGAAAATGTTTAATAAAAAAATATCAATTTCAAGTCTTTCTACTCAGGGTGTGCTTCTTCTCAGTCCTCTATAAATGGGAGTTTTACCACTTATTTAGGCATTTTGTAACTTCATGACCCTGCAGTGTTAGTATATTGTTACTGGTATAGTTCCTGTAAAAGCAACCGAATTTGTGTATAATATTGCATGAAGATGGGTTTGTGTCCCGAGTGTAACATTTTCAATTGTTATATATAAATAATATAACATGTAAAATATGTTAAGAAATCATGAAATAAATCGATAAATTCTGTACTGTTTTCATCTGAGAATGTTTCTTCATCAAAATAAAAGATAAATTACTTTTCATCTTCAGTATATTGAACAAATCTACTTGGTATATATATCTGAATATAACTATTTTTATAAGAACTTTCAAACTTTTTAAACGTGCTCCATTTCACTGCTTCAGACTTTAAAGTATTTATTCACGTCAGTTATTTGATATAAATGTGGAAAACAATTAACATGGACTACTGTTCTATAGTTACATATCAAAATTAAGATGATGAATATATAGCGTTACACTCGGGACAACACTTAAAACCATGTACACAAAAAATGAATTGCACTACATGAATTTGTTTTAGTTCTGTGAGCTTGTGGGTACGCTTCTGTTTCAGAAATAGAGAAAAAACATATCAAATTCAAAGAATGATAAAAAAATTCTTATCTAAATGCAAAATGTTACACTCGGGACATTTCCAATCAGCTTTATTCAAGATGGTATAACTTAAAAAACGAATGACTCTTTTGATCATTTCTTTTTTTTAAACAACACGGACAAATATGCCTATCAATATGTTAAACTGCATTTTCTGTCCAAGCATTAGTTTACTTACAGCAATATCATCAATTTGAATTTCCATTTTTTCCTTGAGCAAAATATTTTACATGTGCATTTGAAAGGTGATTTATAAATAATACTTATTATTGAAATATTTGAACAAAATGCATTAAATTTTAAATATAACACATGTACAATGAAATTAAGAACAACCATTGATTACTTACCCAAAAACTGAACAAAATATAAAAGATTGAAAAATGTGTAAAGAAAAAATGTCACGCTAAAAGTGTTACACTCGGGACATTTTTTGCCTGTTTTTCAAATGTAACTTTTGAACGAGTAACACAATCAAGCTGAAATTTTGCAACATTTTTAACAACATCAGGACACACCATCAGAACATTAAATTACATTCCTGTGTTGTGTGGTATTCTTTAAATCTTGAAAAGAAAAATTGTCTTCATTATTTTGATTTATGCCCTGTAAACAGTTTGCCTTTTCGTATGTTCCCTTCTCCCGTTCTTTGTCTCGCGTATGATGTCACAGAACTCATTTTTTAAGCATTCGGAAGTGACGGTAAACAACATAAAATTGTCCATGTAGGTTTCATTTTCTTTCTCCTTAATATAAGATTCGTGTATAGATCCATGAAGCATTGGCATCGACTCGTGGATCGGATTGGTTGTCACATGCTTGCCTGTCTACTTCCTCATTACCCAATATTGGATATATCGCAGGTACAACTTCTTCAAATATACGTATGTTCTTTTCTTGCAGTTAACTTAGAAATGGCTCAACTCAATTCTCTATCTATCTACATGTATTAATCACATTTATATGCATAGCATGAAATATATACACGTATAATGTACGATAGTTGAGAAATCATTTGTCAGTAATAAAAAACTTTATTCGTTTTGCATAATTTAACCTACATTTGTATTTCCGATGTGCATAGAACTGGATAATTAAAAATCTCAAACAGTTTCTTATTGATCTTATGCTCCACACCACGTGTGTCTCAATTTATGTAATTCGAAAGTATCCATTATTTATCATATGATGGCATTTTTGTTATACCAGAACACAATTTGTTTAGTACAAACTTGATCTTTTGAATGAAATACCTACAGTCAATTTATACGAATATAGCGGACTTTACTATCATGGTCAGGTACTCTACACACGTTCAGTAGATGTGTACCCCCAATATTCTTACCGGACTGCTCACAGATCGTAAAAAATATTAATACGTAATTTTCCGAACTATTTCGGCTTCATCATAGTTGTTTTACTCATACTACAGATAAAGATAGCTCTACAATGACGTGCATCATGCAAGGCTATGTAATAAAATGTAATTATCGATCAGTCATTGGCAATTATTATAACTGGTAGACATTTATTAGAAATGAGAAAATTTAAGTAGACAACGAGGACATGAGACCTTTTAAGTCACAAAAGCAATGCCAGAAGTACTTATAATTACTTCAACGACGATCCAAATGAATAGAGAGCAGACGACAAAGTCATATTTACGTTTGCTATGTACTGTAAATTTAGATAGTCCTGTTGTTGCTTCAAGTCATGTTGTACCTGCTCCTATAGTCAGAACTCATTCAGTCCAATTAAGGTACACGTCGGATTGAAGGTGATAATAAAAAATGATTTATTTTCTGATCAGCACAATTTTACTTTGTCATACTCAGAGAAAGGCAGATTAATTTGATCTTATTGTATGATAGTACACTACTTACCAGATGATGTATAATTAAGTACGATTTATGATCGACAAATCTGAAAATAGGGAAGCAAATTCATTAACAAAGCAGCAAGTGGATTGATATCACTTGGAGTGGTTGGATGTTTTAACGACCATTGTAATTATACCTTAGACTGGGCTATTCTCAGCAATGTACGTGTGGTCAGCCACTCTCTGAGAATATAAATAGCTTCTTTGATCTTGAAACGACTTCGCTGAAGTTGCCTATTCGTGTGATAGTTGTAAGGAAACACTTGTCAAATAGAACACATTCAGGCCCATGGCTAGCAGTAAAACTGTTACATTCTTTAAGATATATATTAATATAATTATTTGAACTTCGATATGTTAATACTAACACAGCCAGATCTTAAGTAGCACCAATTAATGCACTAGAAATATACTGGAAATCCCCCAACACAACGTCATCATAATAATCTGCCTCGCCTTCTTTTATTCATAACAAATTATATCGCTTTAGTGATGAGAACATCATATAGAATTGACTTGATATTGACTCATTGCGATGAACATACACGTATATCAAAATATTCAAAAGTTCAGTAACGTTACCATAGATACGTGTTACTTACCGCCGCATGCAATTCTCTATCAGTTTTCTCCGCGACAAAAGATCTCTGTCAGTCATTCTTTAATCCGATAGACAACATCCACAAACAAAGCGTCTGAAACATAAAACAATACGAGTCTATCCGACAAGATCCTTCTCCCAGTAGAATCAGACTGTCAAATAATTCGGATTTGAATTATGATTTATTTTTTTATTGAAATACTCACCCTGGACGTACTTACAGAGCAATAAATCGTCTACATAAGAACATGTTGTCGTTGTCTTCATGGATAGGATTGTTTAGACAAACAAAGTCTCGTGTTTTATGGAAAACTACATTTATTTTGGTTATGGCCACAATGTTTATTTTCATTTACAAGTTGTTAATAAATAAAATTGAAATCTTCGATTAGACGTTTATATTCACAACATAATAACAATTTATTTTAATTAAATAATCATAGTGGTTTGTTTCCAGAAGTCGTTTTTAGAAGTGAAAGCGAAGCGAGAGCTTCTATAGTGATACACCCAGTTTTGTATTAACAAAAACGTGACGTCTCTTATCCATACATTCGCGTTGAAAAATAGTACCACTAGTTGTATAACTCTACCGATTGCAGTTTTGATACTAGTTGGATATATTGCGGGATTATGTTCATTTTGAATTATTACATTGTTACATGGCAAATGTTTCATTCATAAAGACAATAAATAGTGCGCACATGGGAATCGCTAGCAAAGCGAGTACACCAGTGAACCGTAACGTTGATATAAAGTACGGAATGGACTCGATCTCGTGAAATGAATTTCTTATATGCGAGATGGGTTTGCATGATACATCTTTATTAAAAACAACTTCAACATAAGAATTATAAACAGCCACATCGCTAAAGAGTTAACCCTTATGAAGGAGACACTAATTCTATTATTACATATAATTACGAAGTTTTAAGAGTCAGATGTGTTTTACAGTGAAAAGGAAGTGGAGGTATGGGTTTATTATCAACTTGAACAGAATTTGGAGCAGAACAAGTGGACCTCTACCAAAACGTCTTCATTACACTGAGTCAAAACTGACTCTTTTGAGGAAACTATTAGTCCAAACAACATATACATTTGAGTTTGTAACATTGTGGCCTAGAGTTGGTTGATATATTTGGTATTATCTAATGCACATCTACCAAACATAATCAATAACATTTTAACTTTCGCTTCTTACAGTACTCTCAGTGCTTTGATTTAGTGTTATAACAGTTTTCAAAACATGCTCATTTGTTCGTTTTCGACCAGGCTTATTAACTTAACTATAGTAAGTTTACCAATTAAGACCATTAATCAGTTTTGAGAATCGGATCAATGCATATAGTATTGATAAGAGAAATCATTATTCATTTAACATGGTAATTCATTCATTAAAGCAATGCTAATAAATCAATGTCATAGAAAACACAGATCTAGACGCGCTTTCTTTTAGGAAAACTTTATTCGAATATGCCATTAAACGTCAGCAACAAATTTGTGATTTTGTGGTACTTGATTTAAAGTTTTAGCATTGAGTTTTGTAAAAACATCATACGAATCAGGAAGCTTTATCGAGATATCATGGATTCAGTTTCATGCGTAAAAAAATATTGCAAATGTCATTCCCTGGTAATCCTCCTTTACTTTAGCTTTAGTAGTGTTCGCTTTTAATTCTCCGTTAATTAATGAAAACTCAACACCTTATCGGAGCCAAATAAGAAGTTTGTGCTTTATTAGAATCTCATAAATATTTGTTTGTCACATGTCGCGTCTCGTGATGCATTTAAATTGTTGAACGCATTTGGCTAATACAATTATGGATAACTGCTAGGACCAATTAGTTTACCAACAGACTTATCTTGTATTTCTAATTTCTTGTAATGCTTCGCAAGCACCACTAAAGTTAGCCCGTAAAAGCTTTAGAACATCGATTTCTACATTTATCGAGTCGATATTAATGATAAATGCATTTAATAAATATCTTAGAATAGCTGTAAATGTCAATATCAGGTAATGAATGTGATTCTCATCAATACTGTTCGTGACGTGATACTTAGGATCTTCACGTTGGCTAAGACGTTTGCTATAGTTTGCTAAACTGTACAACAGAAGTAAAAAACTAAATTCAAGGGCAGATAACTCAAAAACGAGATCTGTGACCCCCGAGTTTTTTTTGTTAAAATGTTTCTGTTATTATATTCTAAGATCATGCCAAGTTAAAAATATTCTGTTGTACAGGTTTCATTCTGCCTGTATGTTTATGTGAAATCTGTACCAAACTATAGCAAAAGTCTTTAAGACATTTTTGTTGCTTCCTGAAAGTTAAAACCCCTTACGAACGATTACATGGGAGGACATTTTTACATTTTCATTACATGACATCTAAAGTACACGACATTGAAAAAATCTTTTCCTGGTAAACTTTATTCTGAGTTGGCGTTAAGTAGCTAAATAAAAAGTGTTATGGCTTCTAATTGGTGATCATCTTGTGCCTTTGGTGTAGTCTTGAACATACACTTCAATCATACTTAAGTTGATGTAAGAAAGGGAGTAATGAAAGGTGAAGTCTTAGTGCAGTAAGTATTTTAACCAATTCTGGTTGAGAGTATATTATCCTCTTTACTCCTTGAGGAGCATAGAACCGAAATCATGGCTCTCCATTTTGATGTAGCTCTTGCTTCACCCCAAGATGACTTGATGTGGCGTAGCTATTTGTCCATGAACCTCTTTCATGTCGTGGTAGGTCGGGGCGCTCTTTCCGGTACCTTGTGTGTTCCATTCCATGCCCTGGTGAACTATATTTGACTGCTGTTTGCACAGAGTGTGCCCCAACCCACATCCATTTTGTCTGCGTGATGGAGTCAGTGATTGGGAGCTCACCTTATCTTCGCCAAAGGTCTTGGTTGGATATTCTGTCTGGCTATCTGATGTGGAGGATCTATCTCAGGCAGTTGTTGATGAAGACTTGTATTTTGTGGTCAAGGTCTTTGGTACGTCTCAAGGTTTATTCTCTTTTGACTCAATTCTTATGGTGGGTTTTTCTGTTGTACCAGACAGGGTTTTATGTGACAAATGCCTGGCAGGCCTTCTCGAGTCTTGCACTATGCCTCCCGTCTTGCTCACAATTCTAGGTAATGGTAATAAAGGAGTCAACATCTTTAATGTATCGGCCATCAAGACAGATGGTGCTTCATGTAGGAATTGAAACAAACGCATTTGGTCTTCTTGATGTTGAACTTGAGTCCTGTCTGTCTGAAAGAGTAGTCTGAAGTAAGGCTGAATTCATTGCATATGCGTTTCTTGAAAATACGTTTAAACGTTTAATTAAATCTGTACATTTTATGTTAAAAGCAATGTTTTGAAATTGGTTATCAGATACTCTGCAAAGAATAACACATGGAGATCTACGAGCAACATATGTACTGTGTGACAGTCTGTCTGAACAAACATAATTTGGTCAAAATCACGACCGTCAGTGCCCAAAATTTGAAACATATAATGCTCTGAAGTAATAAAGAAAAGATTGGTGGTAGTCAGTTAGTGGTCTTCGTGTAAACAAATATAGAATAATATCATGTTCTTGATAAAGATCTAGAACTAAAACTGGATTCTTCGGAAATGCCAGATGCAACAAATTCGATCTTTTCGATGAATAAATGAGTATACCCCCGACAATGTCTTGCTGCTTCTCCACTTGTCAACAATATACTTTTATTGCTGCTGCTGGTGGCATGCAAAGTGTGGTGTCTGCATTTCAAAATTATTGTGTGAAGTATGTATGATTTTTATAAGGCTTTATGGGGCTAAACAGAATTAATTATAAGAGTTTTTACACAAAGCGTTGCAGACTTGATACTTTGATAGGCGTTCGAGATTCCCATGATGTTCAGTAAAACGTATCCTTTTCTGAAGTTATACGATCCGTATCGCTACGCGTACATTGATATGAACGTGCACAATTGTTTATGTCTTATTCGGTATTAATGACAAATACGTTGTGGTACAATATAAATTATACATAGCAGGCAATCATCACATTCGATAATTTAATTTATATGAAATTATTGCAAATTATTTTGATGGCGTTGTCTAAGTTTCACATCTGGTGGCGTTGTCAAAGCTTTTAAGTTTTATGAATGTTGGTTTATCATTATACAGAAAAAATTAAGTACACATAACTACTCCCTCTGTATTCGACAAGACATACTGTTTGATTACAGACAAGAAGGTTGATAATCCAAATGTTGACAAGTATAATTGTTGACAAGTATAAATGTATTTTAAAGTAGACGTGTATCAACAAAGAGTAAATTAGGTGGAAATTAAAAAAGTCTAAATTCATGATACTTTAATGCATCAAAACTGTACTGTTGCTATTTAAATGGCATTTACATTGTCATTAGTTAATTCCATGACATTCTGTTTGTTTGATTTAAGATATCACAATGTTAGACTATTCCTAACTAGATTTTATTCCTTTTTTAAAATAAAATAAGTAGGCGTCGTATTATTTCACTGTAAAACGAAGAGGCAATGAACTTCCTCATGTATGATCAATATTATATTTAAAATTCGTAATGTATATAAAAACAAGAAGGTGAGTCTTAGGTAACACATATTTCTGAGAATGAATCCAAATTAATGAAATTGATTGTTAAAAATAAAAGTATCATCACAGAAAATGTATTATTCTATTTAAACGTGTGTATCACATTGTCATCAAAGTCGGATATAATTGTTAACAATATAATTCATCAATGTCTCTGTTGAGTGGCATTCAAAGAAAGCATTGTTTTTCTTAATGCATACATTCACCAATACCATTCTACAAAACTTAATTACCCCTGCTATCGTACGTACATGGCATTTAACTAAGGTCGATTGGATTTTAATTAAGATATATGCATGCTTTATGCATGTAAATATTTGATAAGTATCGTGTTTTTATATGTAAGTTCTGATGTTCTAGAATTGTGTCTATGAGCTCATGTTAGGTTTTGACTTTATTATATTGCCTAATATGTGAATCATTTTTCGATACTTATATGTGGACATGTGTTTTGCATTAATGTTTCAATTCTTTCTTTCCATTCAAAGTAACACTTTTCTATCCCGAACATTTTTTAAAAATATTTTTATAGAAATATCTGTTTTGTCCTGAAGTGTAAGTGATAATTGCTGATTTGTTGGAATTACCAGATAATTGTCTTCTCTGATAGTATTACTGTATTCTAAACAGGTACTTGCCATGCATAAATATAATTATCCTTTGATGCTCAATTAATGAGTTTTCTACTATCGTCCTAACATCGTAAATATGTAGCAACCAGTCGAACTTTTGGAGTGACAAAGAGAACGAATTGGTTGGATCACTGTTAATTGGGCGCTTTTCTTGCATCGATAGCGTCCGACTCGCTGTATCTGTTCATGCCTGTCGTGTTCCATTGGACAAAACGTTCTAGGCAAAGACAACAGAATTAAAAGCGTTGTCTAGAGGATGGCGTGTTGTTATACAAAAGCTTTACAACACATTAATTTCGGAAGTTATGCTGTGATATTTAATATCAAGGTTCCACATGCCTGAATCTAATTGACATTCTATTTTAATAACGCGAGAATTGTAATGCCAAATCAATGTTGTATTTTGAATTGCTCTCACCTAGGAATGTCATAACTGAACTGGATATTAAGATTAAATCGGGTGAGAAAATTAACATTTTTCAGTGCGAGATTTAGGCCAACAAGGTCTTAGAATGGGATCACGTTTTATAAGTCGGATTATACCATTGCAAACATTTACGCAATATACAAGTAGACATCCTTATGCAAATGTTGATGAAAGTGAACATCTTATTCAGGCATGCTATGAAAACCCGCTATTTGAGGAGGATGGTACGGTGGTGAATGACACCCAAACGAAGATTCACAGACAGACGGACGGTCTGAGATCGAAGCCATATGAACTTCCAAACGCTGCTCAAACCTCAGTTCATTATAAACAGAGCAAACCCCGTAAACGAAAGGGACTATGTGTTGTTGGTGTGATACTGACGGCAATAGTAGTTATAGCAATCATTGCTGCTGTTATGGTTGGTCAAAGAGGTAAGACTTTTTATTACTACTACATGTAGATGAATAGATAGTTTAAGTACGAGATTGGGCTACGTTCCCAGCATATTATTAAAATCAAAGATTTAAATGTCGATACATTTAGATTAAAATATTGTAGTGAAGTCTGAACAAATTACGATGAGATGTTTTCACCTATATTTGAAGTAAAATCATGACTTTTTTTATTTTCTCCTTGAATCTTTTTTAGAATATTTCTTGTGGCAGAAAGTTATGTGTCAAATATATTTGTACAAAAAGTTAATTATTCTAATGTTATTGACTTAAGGTAACGGTTCTGGCTTTATGTGCTAAAATAGCGTAAAATAACATTTTAAGTTATTTACAAAGATTAAATATCATTATTTAAACCAAGCAACAAAAAGTCCTGACCGAACGCGCAAAAATAGTGTTTTATTGTGATAAACACTGCACCCCTCTATCGACTTTACTTTATCAGCGTTAACCATCTCTTACGTGTTGTGCATTATATTGGTACGATATGATTAATTCGTTGATGACAATAAGTTGTATAATAAATCTCTTACTAGACATAAAACCTGGGCGTGGTTTTAATTATTGAACCGTAAACATTCGCGATTTTGATTGGCTATCAAAATTTAAAGGGATGCATAAGTTAATCGAAATTCATTGATTTCATGGGACGATAACGATCTGACACTTTTATTGTTTATTACTGGCTTACAAAAAAACACAGTATGTGTCATTTTCGAATTAAGATTGCCGACTTATTTGACGACAGATTTCAAAGCGGTTTTCGGTATTTTGTTGCGGAAATGTTAATCTAGTGAACCATACCTCAGAATTTTGATACTTGCTTTGATTTTCTGGGGTATAACGTAATAAACAGCGGGTTCAGGATACAAAATTTCTTTAAAGTCAAGTATCTAACGAACGGAGAACGTTATAAAAAACTGAGGCATGGTTCCCTGCATTATACATTTATAGTTATTTTAAGGCTATTTGTTGTAATATATTCCAATATACAGAGTAGTTATTGTTGTTCAATGATTTGTAAATTACGTGCGATATTGGTTCATAGAAGACCAATCAAATGTAATATTTGTTCTAAAACACTCGCTATGGACTTAATACAATGGGTTTATATTAATATGTAATTATGGTTTAGTTTTTTAAATCTATAAGTTGGTGAAACTTGATATAACCAGGCATCCACTCCCGATACCTTAATGTTTTGACTTAAATTATTATGCATAACTAGTTTAATGTCTGACCGTTAAACATTATGTAGCATAGAATAATCTTGATTTTGTTTTACTTTGAATTATCTAAACCTCATTAGATAGTCTGTGTGTGATATCTTGTACCATTTCGTGATTTTGTTTAGTGGTTGTAAGTACTAATTAATTCTACTGATACTTCTATGAGATATAAGGTTTTGATACTTAGATTCAAGTGCACATTTCTAACAAGGTGATTAAGCCATCAGTAGAGGAATGTCATTCACTGTGATGATAATGAATACAAAATTTAATCAAATCAGCTAAACCAATCGTTGTCTTTACATCATGGATTTTAAAACACTGTTCAATTGCGTGCCTGTTTGTTTTATTAATTATTACATTTAATTTGACAAGATGAAAAGACATGTCGCACCTAGAAACTAAAAAAGATTCCTAAAGGCCGTGGGCTGGATTTGTAACCTGAGGGTCCGGCTTCGATTCCCAGTCGCGGCAGGTCATACATTTCCGTGACAATTTTACAATAATGTCGTTTTTCCTCCACATGTTGATAAACTGCCGGTTCCTAGTGGAAGGATAAATCAGTACTGGTCAGAATACAGTCCAAGAAAACTGGTTAAGTGAACCGACCGCCGTATATTACTGAAATTGTTAATTGTTGAAAAATGGCGTTGAAACCCAAACTTAATCAAACAAGAACAAGCAAAACAAGTATGCGGTTATACGGGCATTTTTATGTTCAACAAGTCTTTATAACTGGTCAGATGCCGAAATACATGCTCTCGTTGTAGGTTTATTCAACAATGTATTATTTTTACGTAACTGAATGCTCATTGCTTGTACATAATAGGTCCTAACTTACCAAAATAATACCACAAGTTCTGAAACCCCACAACCCACCCAACATATACTAGTATGACGACACAAAAAATGGAAGACAAAACACAATCTACAATTGTTTTTACTAACATGGTCATCCGCTTTATCACAGAAATCAAAATCATATTAAGAAAACAACAAGAGAGCCGCAACGCTCGTCTGTCCACCGCCTCTGTGAGGTCTTTCTACCTATGAAGTTTCATGTTGCTACCTCTTATAGTTTCTGCACAGAAGCAAACGCAGACGACGCAGTGATGACAATAACTCGACTTTTCCTTCGAAAACAATCAAGCTAATGAAATCATTTATACGGACACATCAGAAACTGCTCAAAGAATGAACTAGGAAATGCCAAGTAATGACACAGCATAAACTTGTATGAAGGAGATTGTCGAGCTTACAACATACCTTATTCACTAAACATGGGTGTGCCATGAAGCTGGGGGTCTGTAATGCCACTTATAAATTCACGCAATTGGAAAACAGTTATCTATTGTTACACAAAGACTGTAAACAATAACCTAGACCCCAATCTGCAGAATCGTCCTACTCAGCAGATTTCTTTGTAAATATGCATATTCATGATTTTATTACATCGTGATATCATTAATCAATTCAAATGAAGTCGGTCCTTCTTATTTTGATTTGCATATTTGAACTTAATATATATCCAAATAATTTGGAATAAATCATAAGTCTACTACATTCCTAGAAGCATCGAATTTATTGCTGGTTGAACAATTACGATAGCGTTCTTGCATTGTTCCTGCATAGAAACCTGTCGTTATACAGTGAGGTTTCTTCTAGATTTGAAAACCAAGCAGCTGTTAAATATTCAAGTTGAACTTTATGATTGTCCGTATTTGTATCGATATAAACCTTATAGATGCCCTATCATTGAATATTTTGCTTTGCTTCTGTTTGTGGAGCCACGTTAGCTCTATAACAGGTTACCATGTTTTTCGGATGGTTGAATTTCTTGCATATTCTTTTTCTATTCTTTGTTACAGTCGCTAGATTTAGATTAACAGGTAGTTCGCTATCAATATGTAATCAATTTAGAGTTAATTAATACTGATATAACAAAAGGCCGATATAACTGTGCTTTTGGATATTCAATCAGGTAACCCAAAACATGTCCTGAACGAAGCATTGAGAACATATGGTTAGTTGCAGTTTTGGAATTATATCAGAGCGTTGCAAGAATTAAGAATCTCAGAGTTTTGCTGACTGTATGTAATGAATGTTGTTTCGAATGGCTGGTGATTCTATATTTTTTTCATCATCTATAAAAGCCTATGCCAATACAAATAATGCTCCAGTCATGTCACTTTAACAATGCGTTGTCGACAATAAGTAGGTACTTGTGGTAGTAAGCCTTCAGCAATCTGCGTGGGACGATGAGTGGGTAACAAACCAATTTATAATAATGAATATAGTCGTTAAACAAATGTCCAGACAAGCTTGAGGGATAATGTTATATAATGTAATCAAACAGATGACTTCTCCCAATCACCAACTTGAAATCCTTCATTTCGTTCAATTATTCGTGTATAGGTCTGAATGTGCATCATCAAGCAGTCTGTAAGATAGAATGTGAGCGGATTTCCAAATTTCGATACATTTGTGACACAATTTGACTGGTGATTTTATGCATTTGTTCTTAAAATTGCGACCCTGATTATCTCAGTATGATTGTAATGTAATTTATGTTGTTAACATTAAACCATCTTGTGAACTTGAAAGAAGAGCATTGCATAATTTATAGAAATGTTTCATTCATTCCATATGAATAATTGAGTTTTAAATTCTAGTATATAAGTGCATGTATTTGGGGGATACGGGGCTAAATAAAACCAGTTTGACTTCCACCGTACTTACTCGTTAACATTATAAACATTTCCTTAAAGGGAATTAATGCTTTAATCTTCTCTATTACTTCTGTGTTTCATTATCAAAATCACTTTTCATTGAAGCAAAGCATACCCAGTAGATAGCAAATTAGTAATATATTGTTGCTTTATGTTGTTTATAATTTGGATATGGTATGGTGTCTACTAATGCGTGTTAAGGAACATTTACTCTTGGTATTTCAGTTTAAGAGTTATGTCCATCATGCAAATATGCTTCAATTCGATTTCATCAGGGTATTTCTTAGTAGATTGAACAATGCAATTCTTTTTCTTTTCTTTACCTCTCCCTTGATTGACATTTACTCGTCAGATTTTATTCTTTAAGCAATAAATATTTCATGTTGGTGTCGAAAGTCCATTAAATGTTGCCTCGTATTGTTTATTCATTGATATTTCAAGTTTGTTATCAGCTGCTTGTGAATATTCTGTCAGTTAGAATTGTGGTCTTGTATGAATTGAGCCGTATATGGTTGTAATATTGGGTGTAAAAATGATGTACTTGTTAGCAATAATCGTTATGTGTTTCCATGTGTTCCCTCTTTGTCCCATTTAATGTTCGCGATAAATATGGTTTATGTTTATATTGTATGTTAGGAAACAATCAAACATTCCATCATGTCACATTGTGAGAATTACTGTCACGGTATATGTGATTTCGTTGTTCAGAAAATGTAGAGTTTTACAGCTAATGTTAGTCGATTTAATGGTGGAGTTCAAAGATAAGGGGACGATGTTATCATTCGAAAACGAATACCACCGTAAGGTATCAATATTTAAAGTAGGTATGTAAAAGTCCATTAGTAGTGAATTTACATTACCCAAATTAGGCCTTTCTGCAAGCGTTAAAGTATTAGACATTATTCTAGAACAGATTAAAGGGAAACGTATATAATTCGACTTTTCAAGCTCATATATTGTTTGACATGGACAAAAGTCGTTTTGGTAACAAAAAGAGAGGTACAAATGTATTGGTAATTTTTTTGTTCCTTATGATCTTCTATAAAAAGTGAATCAAGCTTCGCGTGATATGCCACAGTTTTATATAAATCCTCCCTACAATCATTCCCTTGTAGAAAGAGAATTGGGAAAAATAATCACATCAAAAGAAGGTGTCATATAGATATAACAAAAGCCAAACTAAGTAAGTACGTCCTGAAGCAAAAGTACGGGAATGAATACAGGGAGTTGGTCTGCGGGTTACACCATAGCCGTTGTCTGTAACATGTTTCATATGCCTGTGACGCGACTGACTCCTGTTCTTTCGTTCGATTTATTCGGTTAATCGTAATTAAAACGTCTTTTTGAGTGATGTTCTTACCTTTTTGTCATATCTTTTTAGAAACACACTGTCTTAATAAAGGTTACATCAATATGTTATCTAAACGTGTTCTAATTGTTTCTAATACGAAATATGTTGATTTATGTGCTTCAAAGTATCTGTTACAACCCGAGCTGTTTGTATCTTAAACGAGATTTTTGTAATTACGCGCTTAAACTTTTGGCTTAATTGATTTGATGCTCTTGGAACATTCATCTTCTTCCGCTAGTATGAACTGTTAATTGGTTTCTCGTTCAACGCGAGAGAGATTCCACGGGACTGATTAACCTTATCAGAAGCAGCGACTCGGGGAATTCTACACTTCTTAAATCGGACATCTGATTGTTCTGATTGACGATTGTACATATGAACTCAACTGAATACTTTCTTTGAGTGAAACATTCGCCAGTTTTTTTTCCTACCAGGCATTTAAATTATTCATATCTGTATCTATGTGTTACCTGTCCGTGTTGGCATTTTAGAGTTGAATTTAGATACGTTTTACAAGTGTAAGTATCGAGGAGTTATCAAACGAACCCAAGTTGGACAGCAAATTCGATATCGAATGAAAGCGTTTAGAACAAAATAAAGAAACAATTACATGTTTATGTACATGCTGTTATTAACATTTTGGCATCTAGACTAGAGAAACAGCCTAAACAATAAGATGTTTGCATTATTTAACTTGGAATATGGAGGAAAAATCGAAAACCAATCTATATCTAAAAAGTGGGCCGTTTTAATAAGATTGTTTTTTTATATTGCATTGGTCGCTGAACGAGGTTTTATGGTTGTTGTTGAGCAAAGATAATTAGTAGGCTAAAACTTTTACTGTATACTTAATGTTTCACTCTGTGTTATTTAAGGAAAAACTTACACGCAACATTTTGGCATTTATTGTTTATACAAAGGTAAACCAGATGCCTGTTTGGTTATACATCTTTTCTGACACTTAATTAAAATGGACAAGCTTACATAAGCACGTACACCATTAATGTTTTAGTTTATCTATATACAAGATCGATAATATAAACACGATCTACGTAACTACTTCAAAAGTCAGTCAATCGAACGCTCATTTAGTAAAAATTTAGACGAACGTTATTGACATTATATATCTCAATTTAAATGAAAAAGGCTTCACGTAGCTACATTGGATAAAAGTTCGACGATGTCTGCTTGTGGTATAATTTGTACTGTTCACGCCAAAACATTTTATTGAGTGTGTGTGTGTGTTCAAGTTTAACAAATAGTGTATGGTTAATTGAATTACATTGAACGTTTATTAAATCTGCACCAGACTTGAGTTCCTGGGAATGTTTACTTCCTCCACATAAATCTGATTTTGTTAAATTCAGGTAGGTATAGCTTGCCTGTGCATCTACGAGATGCATACTAGTAGCTTCCACTCCTGTGAGGTTATATTGAAAATAAATAATTACACTGACCTGCAACTTCGCCAGTTTTCAAACCGGCTTTCGCAGTAACACAGGGGATGAGGGGACTTATACTGAGGGAGGCTCTTAAATTTTATTATATGCTGTGGCATTTCATTCCAGAGGGAGCAACCGTGATAAGCAAATGCGCTCGTCGTGTGGTAGAGCACCAGGTTACCTAAATGAGCATTTCATTCCACTTAGTTCAGTTCATAACTATTCCACTAGGATTAGAGTGTCAGTTGATGCTTTCAGTGATTCATTTACAGACACTGCAAGTTTTTTGTCTACCCTAGGTTACGTGTTTTTGGTAAACGAGGAGCATTTGCTTATCAAGGTTGCTCCCTCTGGAATGAAATGCCACAGCATATAAGAGAATTTAAGAGCCTCTCGCAGTTTAAGTCCACCGTCAAAGCTCATCTGCTTGCTAGTGTTAGGGGTTGTTTTTAGCTCACATGTCACAAAGTGACAAAGTGAGCTATTAGGATCACTCTCCGTCCGGCGTCCGGCGTCGTGCGTCGTCAAACTTTTTGTTGTGAACACACTAGGGGCCACATTTTTGGCTCAATTTTAGCAAAACTGGGTCAGAACGTTAATATCAACAAAATCTCGGACGAGTTCGATATTGGGCCATTTGGGGTCAAAAACTAGGTCACCAGTGCCAAATAAGGGAAAACCTTGTGAACACTTTAGAAATCACTGTTTTGAATTTATCTTCATGAAACTTTGTCAGAATGTTTATTTTAATAATATGTAGGTCAAGTTTGAAAATGGGGAATTTCTGTAGTAAAATTAGGTCACTAGGGCAAATTGCTGAAAAACCTTGTGAACACTCTAGAAGTCACTGTTTTGATTGGATGATCATGAAACCTTGTCAGAATGTTTGTCTTCATAATATCTTGGACGAGTTCGAACATGGGTCATCTTGGGTCAAAAACTAGGTCGCTAGGTCAAATCTTATGAAAAACCATGTTAACACTGTAGATTTCACAGTTATTATTGGATCTTCACCAAACTTTGTCAAATTGTTTGTATTAATGATATAACAGTCAAATATAAATATGGGTCATCTGGGGTCAATAACTAGGTCACCAGGTCAAATCTTAGGAAAACATTGTTAACACTGTAGATGTCACGGTTTTAATTGGATCTTCACCAAACCTTGTCAAAATGTTTGCCTCAATGATATGTGGGTCAAGGATGAACATGGGTCAGCTGGGTTCATAAACTGGGTCACAAGGTCAAATATTAGGTAAAAATCTTGTAAAAGCTCTAAATGTCATGGTTTTGATTGGATCTTGGCCAAACCTTGTCAGATTGTTTGCCTTAATGATATTAAGGACAAGTTCAAATATGGATCACCTAGGGTCAAAAACCAGGTCACAAGGTCAAATCTTAGGAAAACCTTATTAACACTGTAGATGTCAAATTTTGATCGTATCTTCACCAAACCTAGTCAGACTGTTTGTCTTAATGATATGTAAGACAAATTCGAACATAGGTCGTCTGGGGTCAAAAGCTAGGTCACCGGTTCAAAACAATGTTTTAATGAGTGAACAGTGATTGTCATGTGAGCGATATAGGGCCATCTTGGCCCTCTTGTTATAAACATTTTGAATATCAATAATTCTTAGATAACGATGTAACGAAGCTTTAATTAACCTCCACTCAAACTTGAGCTTCCTCGCACACGTTTCACACATTAACGTCATTTTACTGTAAAAAGGTATGTTACTGTTTAAATTTAAGAAAATAAATCCTAGCGACCAGTGTTTGCCATATTTCAGTGTCCAAAATTTACCAACCTGCGTTTGCTAAACAAAACATATTCCCTTATTACATAAGACTCTCAATTAGTGTAGGTAATTAAAAGCAATAGTAAATGTTATTCTTCGAGTAAAATTCATCAATTATTACCTTTTAGGCGCCAAATTTACAAACAGGCGTTGATTTTTGTGGTCGTGTGACAAAAGTTGTTCATTCCCTGTGAGTAAGAGAAGGGTCGAACATATTTAATGCCACAACGATGAATAAGAAGGATGAATTATAGGCATGCCCGACTGCAATGGTCAAAAGTCATTGACTTAATGGGGAGGGGGTGTAGATGCAAATATGATTGAAACATAATTGTAAGCATTTATCATGGTGCATAATCCTTTTGGTATTTCTTGCATATAGATCTTAAATACGCCATTGTTTGCATCTCCTTGTCATATCAAAAGGTACTCAAGCAATATCATGATGTATTCTAGTAGCAGAGTACAAGTAGACTATATACGGCTTTATTCGTCTTATCACATATTCAGTTGTCACTGCAAAGTACGTTAACGATCTACTTAAACTCTATTGGCTTTAAACAGTTTTTCGTTTATGTGTAGGTGTTTTTAAATCGAATTATCCTCTCTCCTCACTGAATTATACATGTTGTAAATAATTAAGCTAAGAAAATAGAGAATACAAATTGATGTCTAGGTCCAACTTTAGACGCTGAATCTTAGACCTATTAGCATATAATTATGTTCATTTAGATACACAATTATATCGACTATCGTTCAGCTGTTGACATTGAAACGTTCGATACTGAAATAAAACGTCTGTGACTGTAAATTTAAAAGATACTTGGAGAAGATTTAGATTTTTAACCCCTCACTTTTTAATTCTATTTTACGACACGTTCGGGTTAATAAGCAACAAGATAGGTAAAATTAGATAGTTTTATTGGTGCTTTCTTGTTTTCACTTCAGAAGCACTCCGTTGACATTTTGCGTTCATAAGTAATCCATGTTTTTGTCTTCTGTTAGATATTACTGATTTTAATTTCAATGTTACCGATACTCAAAAGTATGCAAACAGACTGTTTGTCTGCATTGTGGTCAATGGGCTTAGGAAATAGCTTAGGAAATAGATTTCAAAACTGGCATAACTGACTAGTGAAAATACATCGATGCATCGAAATTCATCGAGTGACTGAGATACTGTGACATTAATGTCAGCGGCATCCTTCGATCGACATCGACCCCAATTGCTTGATGTGAGTCAATGAAGTTGACCATCCTTCCGTGGTCCTTTTGTTAAAAATATTCCGATGTAATATTCATGGTGATCACGGATGATCAGTGCGAATTTGTTTTTCAAGTTATCTCAACAGAAACCACTAAATTAAATCTAATGTTAAAAATGGTATACACTTACACTACTTCTAAAGCTTAAGATGATACCATAATCATTTAAAACTTTCACTGGATTGATTCCTACCTGAAGATTGAAAATTGAGATGAAGATGAAGAACAAAAAGAACTCGCTGTTCTAAAGTATTGTTTAACACAAAATCGGACTAAATAATTTATTCCATATCGGTCATCTCTCACTAACTATATGTTACTTATGTATCTTTGGCACGCACAATTTAAAAAATCTGCCGAAAATTGCTTGATGTGAGTCAATGAAGTTAATGATGCCTATCTTCCCGTGGTCCTCTTGTTAAAAATGTTCCGATGTAATATTCATGGTGATCACTGCAAATCGTCAATTAGATTTAAGAATTATTTCGTTTATCATGAAAATATATGGTTTTCCACAGACCCGTATATCCAGTAAGGGGTCAGTTACTATCCCTGTAACGATTATATCACGCAGATTACCTACCTCCTCATCATTTGCAGTAAAAGCCTCCATTACAGACCCAATATTTAAATACAAATGACTCCATTACTGACCTAATATATTCTGTTAGCCTAATATAGGATATATTAGGTCACCACGTGACGTCAAATCATCCAATGACAGAAGCGTATTTTGTAGTAGGCGTGATATTAAAGCTTTGCACCTAAAACTGTTTTACCCTTGACAGCAATGTATGTTATTATGTACTTCTTTTTATGTTTTGTTCTGGGAATATTTGTAGATTCTGTATATAAATCAATCATCCATTGCATATTTCATGATATTAAGAACAACATATCGATTTAAAACTATCTTTGTAATTGAGCATATTGTTATGTTTTTTAGATGGCTCGACGAACGAACAGTCCATGTCTGGTAACAAGAGAGGTAAGTTTGGTTATATTAATAAATCATGTAGAATTGTTGAACATTTAGAATTTTGCTGTAGACAATAGATACTATCATGACCGTTAGTTTCAAATACACTACTCTCAGAAATTAACATAATTACATTATACATGAATAGCGATTTTAAAACTGGTTTATATATTTCGTGTTATGTTGTATTTAGCTAAGAATTCGCCGCCAGGTTTGCTCGAATAAAAGTTGGGAACATATACGGGGAACATTGTTTTTTGTAAGAGCCGTTATTCTGAGATTGACTGTTTAATATGCTTTATATTTCAACTTCATTACGCATAAACGCGTACTCTAATCTCAGTGAAGACCTTCAATTGTAGTGACGACCTTTTATATCTTCCTGGTATCTAGTTGAGACTCCCAAGACAGCTACACATTTCCATATCAAAGACTTTCTGTATTTTTTCTCATTTTCCCAGACTAGTAAGTTTCTTGTTCAGGTTCAAATATCATGAAAGTCCGTCACCAAATATATCATTATACCCACATGTATAATAAAAGTGTGCACTTTAGTGTATGTTTCTGATGTTTTCAAAGATATGAAAGTCTGCAAATCTTGTCTACTACTGAATTAATTTAGTTGTGGTTTCTTACAGTATTGCTTGCGAATTGACAGTAACTGCTTGTGAACGTACTAGTAATCGAAACGAATGGTCATTGCTTAGTTTTTACTATAACACGCTTTAAAAGAATATAACTTCAGCTATTCAGACATACATGAATGCTATCTATGTTAAGGTAATGTTGTCGTTTAAGTTTTTGTTCATTCGTTTATATCAATATAAAATACCTTTTCTTGTCCCATCGTGGTCGTGCTTCAAATCACTGTAACCTCTCACTGATAGAGGGTCGTGGGTTCATGTCATCTACTGACAATGTCTCTTTATGAGAGAAAGTAGGCAATTATGTAGGGTTCTGGTACTGCCCAGAAACGATGATTCGGTGAACTGTCCGCCTCATATGATGACTCTGACTGTTGAAAAGGGGTGTGAAACTCAAACAAGTAAACAAAATCGCTCACCGTTACTAACTTTTGAAAACTCCAAATGCTATTCTCGACTTGGTTGAAACTTTAATAAAATAAGTGAAAAGAAACAAAGATAGAAAATTACCACAACTTAATAGAAAATTTAATCAACGACATTTCTCATCGGTTTTCCATTTAATTTGCGAAAATTGTTTCAAGATTTCTGACAGAAATTCCCTCAACACCAAACAATCGACAGAAGTGAATGTTTTGTTGACATTGTCTGACACTAGCGTTTTTGTCGATCTATCTTAGTGTTTTCAATTACACTGATGTTAAGTTATCTTTTTTGTATATTTTCTATCCAGTGTTGATTTTGGTAACAATATGTTGGTTTGTAAAGATGACAATTTGTTAACAGTATCTGCATATTGCGTTGTGAGTTTCCGCGGTTTTGTTTTATTCCCCGGCATCTACTGATGTTGGAGCATATAGCGCTTTACTTGGCCGGAAATCGGTTGTTCCGTACGAGGTAAACTAGACATAACCGTTTCGTTTATCGCTTTTATACACATGCATTTGTTGCCTTGGACCATTCTGCACCCCTACCCATATCACCCAATCTTGAATTAATCTTGACCGGATTAAGGCTTGAAATGTTTAAAATGGGCTATATCTTGGCCAACTACATTTAACCATTTCGCTTAGCTCAACACCGCTTACTGGAACACTTGGATGCTTATACTAGAAATCCACCCATATTACCCAATCTCCAATTGAATTTAATCTTAAGTGGGTGAGCACATTTTAAGTGGGTTATTTCTCCGTTAACTATATTACACCATTCAGTCTAGTAACATTGGTTTTTTCTTGGTTTGCTACATTTACTGTTTCGTCTAGAACCAACACCACTTATCTGTATTGCTTTGGGTTGTTATAACATACTTTTGGTGCGGTTAAATCACGTGTTTATTTTTACTGTAAACTTGAAATTTAGTTTGCTGTATACTTCCATATTTCCATTGTGTGTTTCTTTTCCAGGTGTTTTATATAGAACAAGCTATATTGACGGGAGAGTTCGGATAAATCAGGGGCCTTTTTCTACTTATATACCGGAATACAAAGACAATACGTCAGTAACATATTCATTTTTCTCATCCTCATTCACATATCAGGTAAGTTCTTCCTTATAGAACTTGTTTTACAGTTAGAAATGGTAGTATTGGTATATCAGCAATTAAGAGTACGGACAAACTAACGAAAGGACACTTAAGTGGCTTTTCCATGTTAAAATTTAGCCACATATACCCAATCAATTTTAGCCACATAAACCCACTTTTGGACACTTTTTAAGTGACTCCCGTAGAGACAAACAGTCCTGACCCTAACCCACTAGACACTCACACCCAATTTGTTTGTACATCTTGTCATGTTGAGTGAGAGCAATGTTATTATATGTTAAAGTATTTAGTCATATACCTAAAACAGAAAAGGCGTTCCAACATACATGTACGTGTATCAGTGTACCATCAAATCATATAAAAATAATGGTTTGCCTTTTTTGTTTATTTAAAGATTCTTTATACACGTAGCGATTCTTTAAAAATGATTCTTATGAAAGGACGAATAGACGTATATTAGATCCCAAGTGTTGTTTAAGGCAACACAATGTTAATGACTTAAGTTGATATGTCTGTTGGTTCTAAAATTGACTCGATAATAACATACCGTGGTCTGATAATCATAAACGTGACTGTATCTTTGTTTATTTCCCAATCAGCGACACGAAAGCTCAGAAATATCCTGTGGCGGTATTAAATGAGTATTCTCTCAGACAAAAACTTGTATAAATCGAATACATCCATCATTTTTATCGCCAAGCATCTGTCATCTGATTCTAACGATTAAAGATCAAGGAATAATTAACGACGAGTCAGTTACCATATGAACTAATGGTACGCCGTATTTATCATACTACACAATAAAATAGTTATAAGCCAATCTTGACGAATGTCACTTGAGGATTTAGATTCCTCATATTTTCCTTCAATGTTCTATTTGGTAACCGCACATTTGACTTCATTTTGAGCTTCAACCGCGGCATAAACTAAATTCATGTAATTATTATTATGTCGTTTGCTAGGAATTATTAATTCGAATAGTTTCGAAAAGTTTTCATATCAAACTTAAGTTCATGATAAAATTAACGAAACTATCATTTTCATACGACAATAGTAAACTTGCTGACAAAACGCGCTGACTATAAAATGAGCATAAACCTTAACTAGACAATGTGCTATATTTTCGCTCTTAGACACTCCCGCATGGTAAGGGTTCTTATTTTGAAACAGAAGATGAGATATGCAAATTTGAAACCATTATTTTCCTTGAATTATATCTGTATGCATGAACCATCATGTCGTGTGGAATATTCTCCAACTAATTTTGACTACCAAAGCAAGCTTACGACGAATAATTGGTTTATCACACGTTATTATTGATGTAAGACATTCAGTTTCCTTGTGTAATGTTCAATTCGTAGACAGATATTTTATGGACATTGATATTTTGGTGACACTTTGAAAAACATTTATAATATCTGAATTAATAACACGTGGTATATGTGTTTACATTTTACGTGGGAGAATATAGAAACATTTATAAATGAACTGTCTTGCCAGTTCAGCTTTCAACTTTTAGATTTTTATACTTGGGAGAAATTAAAACTTTAAGTTATATTTATGTTTATAGTAATAATGTTTAAGGATATTTAACATGCAATGTTTTTTGCTGGAAATATCATATAAATACCCGATGCATATTTGTTTACATTTTTCCCGATCAATTACCAGCTCTCCGACAGTGTCTGAAGAAAGCCTTTGCTTCTTCATTGTCGCCAAGTCTCTCCGCTTGTACATTTTGTAGAGTATTCCATAGATTAAATAATAACATTATGGCTGTTAATACTGTTGCATACATTTTAATCTATAGACTAAGCATGTATACTTTGGTCTGAAATTATTCCCTGAGTTGTTAGGAAGGAAGAACTTTGACCTCACATTGATTACAAACTTATACGTTTAATAGACAATTGCTTAGTTGTGGAATATTTATGTTTACTGAATTATGTTATAAGAAATGAATGAAGGTGATCTACATTGGTGTTTGCATTGTGTCAATATTTCTGCCATACGGATACAGCCTGACGTATGCATTAGGATTGAGAAGTCTGATGCATTTCAAAGATAAAAACGAATGTGTGCACGTAGAACTTGCTTCTATTTCAGATGGATCTAGTAATTACACGTAGTGATTTAAGTACTTCATATTCCAATACAGAAATTGTAAATATAAGGTAAGTTGTTTACATGACTTGTTAAAAACGAGTTTAATGTGATCTTTCATTTACCGTTCTGGATGTCGAAATTACATCATGAAACACATTATCAACATGATCATTTTTAGAAGCGAAAGCGAAGCGAAAGCTTCTATATTAATAAATCCAGTTTTGTATTAACAAAAACGTGGCACCTCTTATCCATAACATCGCGTTGAAAATAGTACCACTGGTTGTATAACTCTACCGATTGCATGATACACGTTGGATATATTGCAGGATTATGTTCATTATGAATTATGACAGTATTTTGGAATTTCAAACTGTAGAACTATTGAGTTTAATAATTCAGTATTCATCCGCACAAAAGTTTCATTCATAAAGACCATAAATAGTGCGCATCGCATGGGAATCGCTAAAAGACACTAGCAGAGCGAGGACGCCAGTTAACCGTAAACCCGCATACTGGATAGATATAAAGTACAGAATGGAGTCGATCTCGCGAAATGAAATTCTTATTTGCGAAATGGATTTGCATAATACATCTTTATTAAAAAAAAAATCTTCATCAAAAATGAATTATTATTAAAACAGAATTATAAACAGCCCATTTGACTGAATTCGGGGCGTTTGAAGAATTCTTTCAACCTAGGACATCTAGCAAACTCAACCACATCGCTAAACTCTAATGCATGAGATACTAACTCTATTATTACATATAATTACGAAACTTTAAGATGTGTTTTACCGTGAACAGGAAGTGGAGGTATGAGTTTACTATCAACTTCAACAGAATTGGGAACATAACAAGTGTACCTCTACCAGAACGTCTTCATTACACTCGGCCAAAAACTGAATCTTCCTTCATATCTACCAAATATTATCAATAACATTTTAACTTTCGCTTCTGACAGTACTCTCAGTGCTTTGATTAAATTACGTACGAATGCCTGAATGAGCTTCAAAGATTGATAAAATAAGATGACTGATTTGTCATTTACTTGACAGTGTTTTTATCTTTGTATTGGCACCTTACAAGTTTCCAAACTGACAAAACTACAAAAGCATAAGTAAATCCTAAAGTTCGCTTGTATGATGTTTTATGCGTTACTTCATTACCACCTGACAATACTCCTATCTCATCTGTAAAATTCCATATCGCCATAGACTCATTTATTTATTTCCACCTACATCAAACGTTATGACAGGCTAACAAAATAATTGCAAATACATTGTATTGATGTACACATGACAGATACACAGTGAAGTAAAGTTGTCTTATGTAAAGCCAATATGTTATAAGCTACCATCGTTCCTAGAATGGAACTACACTGTCAGTGCTAATAATATTTCATCAATTCAAGATTAGAACATTCTTAATAATTAAAGATCATCGAACCTAATTAAGACAAGATACTCGTGGATTAGACTTCATATCATGCCATATTGGGTGCTAATGTAACGTAATGGTTAATATTCCGAAACAATTCTGGAGGGAAAAGCTTTTTATTGGAGCTTAAACTTTCATATCTGACATTTTTAATTATCATCTAACAAATGCGAACGGATCTTTGGGGCTTTAAATTGTTCAACTGGTTGATGTATTACTTTAACCATTGCAGTGACTTCTAAAGGTTAGAACACAGACGAAGGATTCAATGTTCAGGCATTATAATGTGCATCAAAGTGTTAATTCATATGAATGAATTTATAGTATATTAATCACCTGATGCAAGAATACATTATTGGTAAAGCATGTTAAAGTACCTGTATACCTTTTATTTCTGGTATACTGTCGTTACAAATGTACCTTTGGCCTCCGGTATACTGTCGTTACAAATGTACCTTTGGCCTCTGGTATACTGTTTTTACATATGTACCTTTGAACTTTGTTATACTGTCTAGCTAATGTACCTTTGAACTCTGGTATACTGTCTTTACAAATGTACCCTTGCACTGTGGTACACTGTCTCTACTAGTGTACCTATGAACTCTGGTATACTGTCTCTACAAGTGTACCTTTGAACTCTGGTATACTGTCTCTACAAATGTACCTTTGAACTCTGATATACAGTCTTTACAAATGTACCTTTGAACTCTGGTATACTGTCTCTACAAGTGTACCTTTGAACTCTGGTATACTGTCTCTACAAATGTACCTTTGAACTCTGGTATACTGTCTCTACAAGTGTACCTTTGAACTATTTTATACTGTCTCTAAAAATGTACCTGTGAACTCTTGTATACTGTCTTTACAAATGTACCTTTGAACTCTGGTATACTGTCTTTACAAATTTACCCTTGAACTCTGGTATACTGTCTCTACAAATGTAACTTTGAACTCTGATATACTGTCTCTAAAAATGTACCTTTGAATTCTGATATACTGTCTTTACAAATGTACCCTTGAACTCTGGTATACTGTCTCTTAAAAGTACCTTTGAACTCTGGTATACTGTCTTTACGAATGTTCCCTTGAACTCTGGTATACTGTCTCTACAAATGTTCCTTTGAACTCTGGTATACTGTCTTTACAAATGTACCTTTGAACTATTTTATACTGTCTCTAAAAATGTACCTTTGAATTCTGGTATACTGTCTTTACAAATGTACCCTTGAACTCTAGTATACTGTCTCTAAAAATGTACCTTTGAACTCTGGTATTCAGTCTTTACAAATGTACCCTTGAACTCTGGTATACTGTCTTTACAAATGTACCCTTGAACTCTGGTATACTGTCTTTACAAATGTACCCTTGAACACTGGTATACTGTCTTTACAAATGTACCCTTGAACTCTGGTATACTGTCTTTACAAATGTACCCTTGAACTCTGGTATACTGTCTTTACAAATGTACCCTTGAACTCTGGTATACTGTCTAACTGTTGTTCGAAACTAACCTGATTTTATTCTGTTTCTGATTTCCAGCTCAGGAAGCGTTATCGTGGACTTCATCATCCTTTTTCGTCCGTATTTAGATATATATCGTTCCACCGCCAAAGATATAACTGATATAATCATAGAAGGCATGGACAGTAGTCTTTTTGTAATTGACAAAACGTCAGTTAGAATTCAACCAAGAGGTAATGCCATGCATTTGTATACTGTGACCATTTCGCGGTCATCACAAAATTTGTATTGTTGGTTGTTGAAATTATTACTGTATTACCGTCTGCTTCAATTTAATTTTTGCACGTACTAACCTTCTTGTAACATCATTTAATTGAATATGTTTGAATTTGTTAGCGTTGCGTAATTTTATTGTTAGTCATAACAAGTCATATCTTACACTTCAAACATTGCCCAAACGATAAAATATCATTTTGAAAGATTTTCATATACACATCTCATAAGATATTAAAGTCAATTACAACATGTACGTAAACCAATTTATGAATTCGTTTTTTTTATAATTCAAGGACGGTCAATGAAATTTACATTTAAAAATGGTTGCGTCTAAGTATTGTATCCTTAAACTGCGTGTGAACTATCTTTGTCTGGAATCTTTGCTGATTTTACTCTCTAGATGATGTTGAAATATTCCATTCAACCATAAACATACACCATGTTCAACGTATCATCAGAAATATCACATTATTTCAATCTCGGAAATTTACATAACTGTCTCCAGTTTTATCAAGGATGCTCTTCAAATGTTCCTTTAATTTCTGTTATCAGATTGTTTCCTTATCTGTTTACATAGAAATGATATTTCTATCAGCAGTTTTAAAACAAGAGATTGGCGAGCTTCTTCGTGATCGCTGTTTCTATTTACATGCAAATCTTCCTATGAATGGGTTTTAGAATTGGCATCGCTCTGAAACGATGGGTCGATGGTGAAGCTGTTTCTGATGATACTAGGGTTTCTGTTTATGCTTTTGTTGAGACATCTTGTACTGTTTTGGAATAGAATTAGATATCAGGATATCTGTTTCAAAGTAATCGCAATGAGTGACGCCAATTATTTTAAATTGTATCTGATTTAACTTAAGGTGTACTTAGATGTCTTCTACTTAATGTTGAATAACGAAACAAATGCGTTGTTATATCATTTTATAAATCCATTCCACTATCACTTATTTTGAAAGATTTTGAAAGATTTCCTTATTTTATGTCAATGGGAAATAACCATATTCATGCATCTTAGTACTATTACAACGCTTGTCTTTCAAATTACATGACTTTCACGAGACTAAACACTTAACATTAAAATTAGTTAAAAGTATTTATGGGTTTTGTATTTTAAATTTTGAAAATATTATATTACAACTTGTCCCTTCATTATAATAAACATACCATACAGACCATTTATTGGCTCTGGTTTTGATAATGTTGATTAGTAGACGTAAATTGTTCTTTCTTCGTTATTTACAGATCCAGCTTTATCTGTGATAACCACACCCCAACCAGGTAATACAACAACGTGTTAAATATCACAACCACGTGTTTCATATATTGAACCCCTCATTAGCTTCAAGTAATATAAGAAATACTAGATGTTTTGAGACAATATTGTAAGATTCAATCATTTAAGTAAAAGTTGACATTGACTTTTGCATTATGCACGAACTAAACGGTTATTCTGTTTCAATTAGAATTTTAAGCATTTCTTAAGTATTGATAAACAACATACTAATATAGCATCGATGAGTATAATATGCTTCCAACATGTAATTAAAGGTTCATTTGAATTCCACTTATTTTTAGGTGTCTGTGTACCTATACTTATGCCAGATTGTATAAACGTTACTGATTGGTCAATGACCACGTACCCAAATACTCTTGGTCATAGTGGCCCACAAGAAGTTGCTGATGCCCACATGAGATACCAAGAACTCTTCTATAAATCGTGTGGAAAAGATTTTTGGTGCACTGTGTTTAATCCTAAATGTAAAAACAGCAGAGGTTTGCCACCATGTCGAAAATATTGCGAAGGTGAGCAGCATGTAATTTATTTTCAATCTAATGTCAAACTTTAGATAACTCTAAACACGATGATGAGATAATCTATCTTAATTTCGATTGTTTCAAAGAAATTGACGCCTACATAAACCTGACGCCCGCCTGCATACCTGATTTGATGAAGGAAAATACTGAGGTGGCGGGTGTTAATGATATTCTGAGCCAAATTGTCTCATAGGACATTTTAAAACATAATAAAAACGAAAAAAAAAAAAATTTTACGCGACATACGTAGTAAATTCACCATATCTAGACCTCGTGTGGTATAAAAAATCAGTATGGTAATTAGGATAACCTCATTATCAAGTTGAAGAATGGAGGCAATTTTGATAAAAGGTCCGATATTACCGTTTAAGAACATATATAAAATTGTTAATACCTTTTCAGTTGTGTATGATGTCTGTGAGTATGATCTGGATGTGAGAAGAATCCTAAACTGTGATGCTTTGCCAGATTCAAGTGATCCTAACGTTTGTACACGAGACCCTTTTAAACGTACGTATGCATACGGTGGAAGCAACACTAATGGAGTATGTGATGAATCACAACGTCATAGAAGTTATCTACATTATTAATTAAATTTCTTATGGATTATGAGATTTGAAAAAAAAGATAAGAATTATTCGTAAATTAGTTATTTATAGTTTTATAAAATTAACAGCCTTATTTGATTATTAGAATAAGGGGATGCCTTGTGCTAGCCACATATCAAATCAAAACATAAATATTTTTGGACAATATTTGCGCTTTATCTAGGTCATGTAAATATCGACTATATTTATATTGTCTAGCTGGAAAATGTATCACTAATACGGACGAAAAGTGCAAGTCGTATGGTTTTGGTGAAATAACATTTCCAAATTATGCTACCATGAGAAACAAGTATCAAGCTTTTGAAATGATGAACGTGGTTGAAGGGGTATATCAATCAACAAAATGTTACAAGTATTCAATGTTGTTCGGTTGTGCAGCCTTTATGCCTAAATGTTCTGGTACAGGCAATATATCTACTCACGCCATACCTCCTTGTCGAAGTCTATGTTATGGTGAGTTAGTTTTAACAATATTCGTAGCAATCATATTTTATATCAATTATGGCTGCCACAAAAAAGCTGCATTTGTTAATGACTGTTTACAAGCAATATGAGAAGAACTTCTGAATGGCGTTGTAATTATGCACCAACGTCAGCCACTTGAGTAACAATTGTGTTATGTTAACAATTATTACAACATATTTTAAAAAAGTGATGTTATGAAATAAATGACAGCTTAATGGATAAGGCGCTTTCTGTCGCTCAATCGCGAGTTTGAATCTACAAACCTCTAACATTTCCCAGTAAGGGCAATTATATTGGCTGAATCCTAACACGAGAGTTATTAATATGAGCAATTATCTCATTATCATCAGTTAAATTAGTATTAATTGGTGATAACATGGTAACTTACTGAAGATATGAGAACTCACATAGAAGCTGAAGCGGAATTTACGCTTTTATGTTATAGCTTACAAGACACGATGTGCAATATTCATGGACATTTTTTGGTTTCCATGGCCGGAGGACTTGAAATGTGACATGTTTCCTGATAAAGATGATCCTAATGTTTGTGTTGGATATAAAGAGGCACATGAAATACCAGAACTTGAAGGTGAGACTATATTTATCAAAACTTTATGACTTTGTTGGAATTGTAATAGTCGCCTACCATATTTTACAAAGGTATTGGATAACTGAATAGACTTGGGTTAGAATACCATATGCCATTTTTAAACTTTGACAATCATCAAGGAAGAAAAAGATTAACAGAGATCATAACGAGTACTAGAATAGATTATTTTGTATTTAATCTTCCGGGCGATTAGATATAACTTATATTGTCAATAATTATTTTTTAAGATTACCATGGCTGTGAGAGAGTTATAACTTTTTCCACCTTTGTTTCTTTTTATTACATGAAAGCATTTAAAAATATGTTTGAGTGTCATTCCAGCATGCCCAGCAGGTGAAGACAAATGTGACAATGATACATGTATTCCGTTGTCATGGAAATGTGATGGTTATAGTGACTGTGAAGACGGATCTGACGAGGCAGCTTTACAAACTACTCTTCCACTGAGAAAATGTGGTATGTTAGTATTCCACAAACTTAATGTGAAACATAATTGACTTTTTAGAAAATTCCACCAACCATATGACTGTACCTCATTTTGCAATTGTTTACTATGAAACCTAGTGAAAAATGCATTTTTTTTATTTTACTGCCACTTGTGTTTGGAATCAACGCATCAGACGTATTGTTGTTGAATGACGAACTATCTTAATGCTCACTGAAAGCGTTTCCTATCTATCAATTCTTTAGTTATTTTTGGTGTATAAAATTATATTTTTCCAAAGAAAATTCAGGAACAGTGTAACCGGTCACCAAGTGAACATCTTCATATCTATTTGTCTACATCTTCTCAAGTCTAAGATAACATTCAAAACACCACAGTAAAGATAATTAGAAACAAGTTATGACAAATTTTGTATTTTTTGACAATTTCAGTTGATTGTCCAGACGATATGTTTAGATGTTCCTTTGGTTCCGCTGTTTGCATAGAAGGAAACAGACGTTGTGATGGTGTCGAAGATTGTCCCACTGGAAGTGACGAGAAAGAATGTGGTATGAAACGAACAAATTTTCAAAATTATTCAAGCAAAGTACGAGGATCTATATACATGTATTAGACTCAATAACTGCATGGACGAGATATGATATCGTCTGCTTGATATTATATCTAGTATTTATATAAATCGTGTTTTCCTTGTTTTATTTTGAAGAGTCCAGTTTCACTGTAACACAAAAAGTAATAATTCATTGTATAAATCATAGATAAATGAATAACTAAAAATACAAATTCAGTACTTATATTTATTTCAAAAGTAATTTAAAAACACAACAAATAGAACTCTTCCAATTCAATGGAATGGAACATCACGTTGAGAATTTGTATTTCATTCCGCTATGAAGTTTTTTTTGTAAATGTATCTTTATTTCATGAATTTATTTATTCAACTGTCACATGTATTCTGCTTGCATCATTGAAGCACGTACAAATATATTTATAGTGAAGTTAGAGAATGGTCGCCATGGATTACTGACTGTCTATAATCATGACATCAATGATTGGTCCCCAGTTTGCAGTTCTGGCTGGGAAACAGAAAATTCAAATAGTATTTGTACCCAACTTGGGTTCACAGACAGGTATGGCCTGCTAAATTTGTATAGTTCTACATAAATTCTATTAAAAGAATTCTATTCTTTTCTCAGCCATTCAAACATCATAAGTTTACTTACGTCGCTTATATTATATGCATGTGATACTCAAGTGATCATACGTTAAAATAAATTAGATTGATCCTGTGCTGTGATTATATTCTATTTATTAAAATAATTGTCGGGTCGCAAATCTCGAACAATTACATTATTTGGAACACAGTTATTTATTGTGCTTCTTCAAAAAATGACCATGTAACAATTTCAGTTTTTATCTTCGCCTAGATTAATTGTAGCCTTTTTATACTAGTAACTTCATATGCTCTATCAGCCCCCAAAATTGCATTTTCGTCCTCAAATTATAGACATCCTTGGAGTGGAATGGATTATATGCTTGTATATTCGATACTTGTTAGTCTGAGAGCTGTCCATTCACTTGTATAACAAAGTAGTAATTGGAATCATTCAAGACGAGTGTTAGAGTGTATAACATCAACATCTTGTAATTAATTACTTGTGATACATGCCGGAAATATGTAGCTCTTTGTAAAGACCTCGCAACCATTTAACTCGTTGAAGTGGTCATGTGGAATAGGGCAATATAATAGTGATCACGTGCCTTTTTTAACGATTGGACACATTCATATTTGTGTTACAAATTTCCGACAACATCTTTAAGCCTTATTCTTACAGACACTCCACAAGAATATAACTCTTCGATTCTTGCCATTCTTGCCTATAAATTAGTAAGACGACATCCCTGGTTCTAGTTTCCATAAATTTCTCATTTATTACACTTTACATTTATCTTGAAACGCTGAACTAATAAGTATTTATAAAATTCTAACGATGTAATAGTTAATAAAAATTTATCGCCACTTCTTCAACTTTTTTTGGAGGCGATGAGCTCCCAATGATATCTAATTATTAACTCGACTTTTCGAAGAAAAATGAGAGCTATACTCATCGCCCGGCGTCGGCGTCGGTTAAAGTTTTTGATAAAGTACAATAACTTGAACATTATCAAAGATATTTAACTCATACTTGGAATTCTTCCTTATGTGGACAAGTCGCATCTGTAGGACAAGCAGCATAATTTTGTTACCAGTATTATCAGAGTTATGCCCCTTTTTCACTTAGATTTTTCTCCTCCATCAAGCATTGTATTACACTGAAGACTTATAAAGGTCGAGTGTGCTGTCTTCTGACAGTTCTTGTTCAAATCACAATTTCCTTAATGCCCACCTTGACATCTTGTTGTTACGGCAGTATTAATGCTGTGTATTTTCTTATCGCAGAGTATCCCAGGAAACAGTGAGTGTAACTTCATCCAGATATTACACTCTCCAGGATTCACCGAGGAATGGTACAGACAACAGATACATCAGTGGCCAGTTAGAATCTGGGTATGTATACTATTTAGAGACTAGTAAGAAAGTACTCAAATATGAAGGGTTCAGCGTTTATTTAATCGGACTTTAATAATATTCGTGTATTAAAATTTGAGCTTTACTCTCTAACATTTCTACTGAATCTAAAATGATTCATTTCACTCAAAATATGGTGTTATTATATTTGACTATATTTTGATGTTGCTATTGTTTGTTTACAGAAATACATGTGACAGTGGTCTGGTAATGAAGATAACATGTGGACTTGCCGGTAGCGTGAATATGATAGTTTTTCATTCCCTCATAAATATTTTTGAATACCATTGATTAGGACGTTGTCTATTTCACTTTGAATTTGTTACATATTGTCACATTATTTAAATGATTGTTCTACATATCATTTACACGACTTCACAGCTTCAGGACAATTTTGAAATATTTTCAACAAAGTATTCTTCTTTCAATTCAATCTTCGGATGTAAGATCGTTACGTACTATGATGAAGCGAACCATATTGATATGTCCTTGATATTGTAGTTTGCGGCATCAGACCAGCGTTTGTTCCACCAGCATTACGCGTAGTTGGGGGAGACATCGCGGACCCAAATGCCTGGCCCTGGCATGTCTCTTTCTTTGGTGGTACTGATCAGAAATATTTCTGTGGAGGCACCATCATAGATGAAATGTGGATCCTTACAGCTGGACATTGCATCGGAGGATATTAGTAAATATCTTTATCTTGAATCATACATCATATATTAAAATCATGTACATTGTTTACCATCAGGGGTGGATCTGTGACCTTCCGATATTTCAGGGACGCTTTTAGTGTCCCAATCCAAACTACTGAGCCAAGAATTGTGTTTAGAAATCATTGGACAACGTGTGAGGCGTGCTTTACGTCGGGCTCGATAAAGAACCAGGAAAAACTATTCGAAATATGAGTACGGGAGATAAATGGCTGGTTCTCCTTGTCATCTCTCCCCTCGCTCTGATGCAGCTCTGAAATCATCATTGTTGTCGAATTGACCGTTAAACAACAGATACACATAAATAAATTCCTTGGCGTTTTCCGAACTCCAAGAACGCAAAATGAACTGTTGATGAACAGGCAGTGATTCAATGTATGTGTACAGTTCAAAGTAATACCGTTCAACACAATCGCGCCCTGGTTTATAAAGCTCATGTAAACTAAGGCGCCTGGATGAGCGACGTGAGTGTTGACTCTTCATGAAATGTTTAACATGCTTTCTCCATTGGTCGGTTGACGTGTTGCGATTGTATGGTGAGAACTGGACAATTTGTATTTTGTATTTCCCTGTAGCTCTTTTTCTGCTGTCTCTTTTAGCAACAAGACACCGGTGGACCTGCTGCTAAGGGCTGGACAGCCTAGGCGAGATACATACTCCAAGTATGAACAAGAGCTTCATCCGGCAGAATTATTTCTGCATGAAAATTACCAAGCGGCCACGGTGGATAATGACATTGCTTTAATTAAACTTGACAAACCAATAATGTTCAATGATCATGTTAGGCCAGCCTGCTTACCGAAATCTGAGGAACGACTAAGAACTGGCACGAGATGTACAGTTTATGGATGGGGTAAACAAGGAGACAACGGTAAACTTAATTCTTCTGTTCATTCTAGATTGGATATTGATATTTCAGATATACCCGGCGCTGTGACGACTAATGATTATATCTATGAATATGTTCATATCGATGTTCCAAATTATGGCCTCGGCGTCAATATTGGCCCCGCCCCGGGAGTCGCTTGATTTTACTTAGAGTTAAATAGGAAAATATTGAAAAAGCTTATTTTCCAAAGGACAAGGCCTAGAACTTGAATATTTGGTTTGTTGAATTGTATAGAGAACCTCTGAAGTTTGTTCAAATCATTGCCCTCTAGTCAGAATTGGCCACTTCCCACATGTCACCTGATTTAAGAAAGGCCTATGTAAGGAAATATTTCATTGTCTTCTCCAAAACCTTACGGATACTTGGTATAAAATTATAGCCTTGAGTAATGAACCTCTGCCAAAATTGTACAAATAGTGACTCGGGGTCAAAGTTGGCTGTACTCGATTATACTAAGGCATACAGTTGTATTTATAGGGGGAATCTTTTCCAAAAACAGTGTTGGTAAGTTATCCTGCCATAATATTTACTAAAATTCTAAATTGATTTCTATGATTTGTCAGTGTTATACTTTCCAAATGAAGGTGAGTGATTTTAGGGTCATCATGATTGTCATGTTTATTATGTGCAGATGTTACCAGTAGTTAAAAGGCTTTACATCAATCAATCATATATTTAATCTTATAATTACTTATTTCGTATATCTATAGCACTTGATTATGAAAGACAAATACGCGAAGTGAACCTTGAAGTGACAGACTGGAACCAGTGTCGCGATGCTATAGAAAAAGCCAAGTTACATACACCCGTACCGTACAAACTGACCAAACACATGTTCTGTGCTGGAGGAGGCGTGGGTCACGATTCCTGTGCTGTACGTAACTATAGCTTATTATATAATACAATTATTGACTAGTGATTCATAAAATATGATATGATATTTATGATACAAATGTCATGGGACATCCTGTATTTAATGGCTCACTAGTCAGCAACTGTTTTATTAATATGATTTTTTTCTTTGACTTGAAACATTGTGGATGATATTCTAATTCATATTGAGTTTAACTGCATTATTTGATAATAAGCAATGTATATATCGCATATAATGACGTATATTCCCGATTGATGAATAGTGACCTGATTCTATTTTTAGATTGGGGAATTCCAAAATTTCCATTAAATATCATGTAACACCATAGAAAATATGGCATTTATTTTATACGATGGGCCAGGCTATAAGCCAATCAATATACTAGTATACTTATTTATAGATCATAAGATAAATATTAAAGAGAAACATTATTTGCAGTATTTGTTCTGCTGTAACCTTGAAACAGACTGTTTAAGTTTACGTGCTTACATGATATGGTGGTTTTAAAAAGTGATCTAAAACCACTTTGAGTTGTTTCTGATAAACGTTTGAATTGTTAAGTGTAGAAGAAATCAAAACGTTTTGTTGCATGTTGCCAATTGAAAATAGAAAGCACGTGCTTATTGTGCCGTGCAAATTTATTCTGCTTGGATACTTAAAACAATATTTTATGATGACTGATTTGTTGCTCGTTTGGTTTAGTCGTAATCACAACGTTGTGAGATTTATAACATCCTGGATGACAATTTGACTGTTAGATTGTACTTAAAAACATGACATAAAATTTGTTCTTCAGGGCGATTCTGGTGGGTCATACATTTGTCCGACTGATGCGACAAAGAGGAAATGGTATATAGGAGGAGTCGTGTCCTGGGGTGTGGCGTGTGCATTAGATAATGTTCCAGGAATCTATACAAACGTTCCTGGTTATATGGACTGGATAAGAAATAAAACGGGTCTAAATTATCTGTAATGACAGAATTGGTCGACTCTGAAAGTATCTAAGTAATTTTGTTATAGTAATTATATTATTGTATTGCTTTGTCATAACCTGTATGGACGCAGATAACACTATATCTGCAATACAAACGTATACCATTATTGTTGTCAAAACAGGTTACATATAGAGGAGCATATTTTGGCAAAGATGTACTTGGTGTATTATTGAAACTTATTTTAGATCAGAACTATTTAGTGTTTATACAAACGTCTTATACATTATATTGTATACATTGTGATAAGTCAATGTAAAGGATAAACGATCACCACATGAGTTGTTTCTATCTAAAGAAGACGGCAGTGAGCTTATTTCAGATAGATGTATGTTACTGTACATGTGGTGCGTTATTTCACAGTGTATAACCAGTTCTATGAGTGAATATTGTGTTTCAATTAAAATGGCTGCTGAAGTGTAAAATTTCTTCAAGAATTCCTACGCTACATTGTCTTTGAAAGAAAGGCAAATATATTGTTGTCGATATTGACGATGATGTACGTGTGTGTGTTTACCTTACTTATATCATTCAACTCTGTTCATGCATGGTTGTTACACGTATTGAATATTCATATATTTATCATAAGTCCCATGTGGTTCAGTTTTGGTCGTTGAGTAAAAAGCTTGCGTGTACTGCAGTTGTTATATGTTTGATGTTGAGTCAATGTTATATTTATGACCTGCGAAGTAAATTACCAGTCATTGACGAGTTGAAGCAAGTGTCCGGTCAGTTATGAACTGCTATTTTAGCTACTATTCAGTCATGAGCGTCAACCTAAGCGACCCATCAGTTTTGAGTTGCAATGTAGGCAACCAAATCAGTAGAAGTAGAATTCCTGCAGCCAATCAGTGAATGGCTACAACGTAAGCCACCAATCAGTGACGAGCTTTAATGTAAGCAACCTATCAGTGGCGAGCTTATATTCATGCGGCCAATCAGTGACGGGTTACAATGTAAGCAGCAAATCAGTGACGAGCTGTGATATAAGCAACCAATCAGTGACGAGCTTCGAACGTGACAGAAACAAAGGCGTGCTTTATAGTTATGACTGAGTAACTGATTATATGAAATACTTTTATGTAGTGTTAGTGTTAAACATATAACCAGATTTTCGCATTCCTTAAATATTTAATCATAGTCTTATTCATAATCTATGGAATATGGCAAGGCATAAATTATACTTACATGCATGTCTTAATTAAACTATGTAGATATATTTGTCATACATGTAAGAGATATGTATGCTTTGCTATGCATATAATTCAATGTTGTTGTGAAAAAAGGTTATTTCAACATGAATTTGTGCAAAAATAGTATTCTGCAATTGGATATTAAACTTTTTTACTTGTTCTTGGCAGGATAATGAATATTTTCATTGGCAGAAAACACGCTTTTTTCTTCAAAGAATATTTTCAAATGATTGTTTCCATACCTCTAGCGACATCTCACCAATGTAATGTTGTTAAAACTTTCTAATAATTATGTACAACAGTAGATCTGGCGTGTGCATATGTTTTGTTACATTCATATATTCTTAAAACATTATTTTCTTCTTGTTATCACATAGTTGGTATTCAGTGATATTGTATACATGTAATTAATATAAGTAACAATTTGTTAAATCTATCATCCGTTATGTTTTGGACTTATTTGTGTTACCAGCTCATGAGATGTATATTATAATTCATATTATCGCTGTACAAAATTGAAAATAAACACATCATTTTATTTACATTGTTTATTATTATTGTAGAATAAAGCTTAATTATGAATCTGATTAAAGTGTACTACATGCGATTCTAATTTCTTTGTTGATAAGATATATTTTTGAAATACCGTAAAATATATCAATGTGGAGGATAAGGTATTAGTACATGATGACAAGTTTGAATGGCAAAAAGAAGATGGTGTAATGAATATGAAGATTGGTCTTGAAGAATTGGGTACCTCCATACAGATTGGTTGTTCATCATGTCATGAGTTTCTTTTTCTCTCTGGGGTTTTGTGCTACATCTGATAACATTTTACAAGATGTGGCTAAAGAAATACAGTATGTAAATGTTGCTTTAGAGCAAATGAAGTATACAATGTATGTCTTATATTTTACTATCATTTTATCTATTGTTCTGTATTACTAAATTCAAAAAGTTAATGTACCTTTAAGCTTTATGATGGTGGAATACCACAGATGTGCACCTGCATGAATGGCACCACAGTTGTACACCTGCATGGATGGAACCACAGTTGGTTGTACACCTGCATGGATGGCATCACTAACCTTACATCAGCTAGGTGAACAAATTGCTGCATAGGAGACCTTTCTACAAAGACCCCCTCTGAGTTTTTCCTACATTGCTGACATGGCCTATGTTTCTGTTAATCATTTAGTTACAGTCATATCTCTCCCTATATATATACAAGAATGATGTTTGACTGTCTGATATTACAAGATACATCTGTTAGGCATCATTTATTAAAATACAATATATACGTGCTGTACATGGGTATATATAAGTAAATAATGATTCTATTGGAATGTTAAATGTATTAATAGTGGAAAAAGTACACAACAGTTATGGTGATAAGATATAAAAAGTCATACTTGAGATATTAAAGATCCTTCTTTCCCGACAACAAAGTGGAAAAGTCGCATCTACGCGAAATGTTTCATTATATCTTGATATATTTCAACAAGAATTTCAACACATTTTTAAAAATACATCAAACCTGAATAAAATAATGAACATGAATTCAAAAGATAATATAATATTTACAGGACGCAAAACACGTGCTCGCCATGAATTAGTATACAGTTATTGACTAGTGAGTCATTAATAGCTCACTAGACACCAACTGTTTTATTACATAAAAAGTCTTTGATTTAAAACCATTGAGGATAATATTATGATTCATGACGAAATGCTATGCATTATTTGATAGACAGAAAAGTGTATCATATCAATCATAAAGGAAGATGAATATATCTCAAAAAATGACTTATTATTGTGGTTGATGAATATTGACCTGGTTCTATTTTTAGAATTGGAAATTCCAATATTTCCTTGGGGTTGGGACAAAACTGCCTGGGGGTCGGGACAACATTTGTCGAGGGGGAACAAAAATTGCTCGGGGTCTGGAAAATTTGCCCCTGGGGTCGGAATAAAAATTGCTCGGGGTTTGGGGTAATGCCCGGGGGTCGGAAAAATGCCCCCGGGTAGGAACCAAATTTGCCCAGGGTCGGGGAACAAGCCCGAGGGTAGGGACGAAAAAATGCCCCCCCCCCCCCCGGGATGGGGACAAAAACTGTCTAGGTTGTTTCCATCCCTCGACAAAGTGGTGAAAAATCCATTAATTTTCAAGTTTCATCGTTGAATATGACATTTTATGTTACTAGTATATGACGGATCAGGCTTTAAGCCAATCAAAATGTGTTTATTCATATAAAATAATCAATTTTCAATTTCATGGACAACATTTCAAATGGAATTTACATCCCAATTTAATATCAATATTAGCATTTCGACTGTCTCTTACAATGAGAAAAAAATATTTAGATTTCACGGTACGACCACAGAAAATTGACGGGGACACGACAACATAATATGTTATTGACAAAGCACTGTGTTTGTCTTTTTAACTTAAACAAATAAGTAAAACCACATCTTATGAATGTATACAAGAGTCTCAGAATTGCGTATTTTCACTCGTGGAGGGCAATGTCACATCATATTGGACTGCACTGCTGCGTGTCAGTGGTGAATTATCCGACGACAAGGCACTTATGTCGGCTGCCAGGAGGCTCTCTTCCCAAGGTCGACTGTAAATTGTCGACGTCAAATCTCGGTCGGATATCTCGTCGTACGGACGTTCCACTCGATTTGTTTCTGAGAAACTGAAACGCAAGAAAATATCACAAGTTGAATGAGGTTTAGGTTTAGACTATATCAAGCACGTGTAATGCATGTAGAGCAATAAGGAATGTGTTAATGGTATGTTGTTCTATGCAACTTGGGCAATCTCTTACACATGACGTTTCATGGGTTTGTTCGCCGTGTCGACATCCACAAATTGGGGGGGGGGGGGGGGGCGGCATCCTCAAATTGGGAGGTAGCGTCGATTTTAGTTGACTCAAGTTATCAATCGGAACTCCTCGGTGTTTGTCTAAAGAAGAGTGCCTCTGACATAATAGGTAGGCCGCCATCATCTCTGTTGTTGTTGTTGTTCATGAGCTACTTTTCCTTATGGCTGACTCCGGGAAACCAACGACGGAAACAACCTGTTTCTCTTTCAATGGGAATGTAATGCACATGTTATCAATCACAAACGATAAACACGTTTGGAAGTAAGTAATTCTGAGAATGATTTTTGAAAACGGGTACCTTGTGTTGAAAAAGTAGTGACCGGAAACCGCATAACCAAAATTTGTAAACCTACACTTATTTACGAGGCGCATTTCTCAGTTACGGAAATGCCCGAGTTGTTACGCTTGTCAGGTGACTAGTTTCTTTCGGAATTTTTTGACGGATATAAAGTGCTTAATATATAAAATGCAGTGAATATTGAAATTGAGTTTGGTACAGTCTGACATATAATCAACTTACTCAAATCTTCGGATAGAATCTGTCAAGGTCAGTGGTGCTCCGGGATCCTGAAGTATATACATTGTCATGTTGATAACACTTGACTGAAATCACGCCATTTTGATTTGTATACATGATGCAACAACGATGAATCTTAAACAGTTACCTTGTAAACGTACATTTATACATACGGACGTACGCTATCAGATTATCAAAATCAAGATTATGAACGAAATGATATGATTCATTATTAATATTGCTGTATAAATTACATGCGTACAATGACATTTTGAATAACTTACAGATGGTAATCTTTTTCGTGTGGAACCTCTTGGATTGTGCGGTGGTGTCACAATCTATAATTTATAATAAATGTACATTCAAACGTCATCCTTTGGAAAGACATAATGTGGCTGTTCAAAATAATCTATGATTATTATATAGAATACATATTTTCAACCTTTTCCTCAAAATTGAACTTAAGTGTAAATTCATAATGTGTGAAGCTTTTTTGTATGTAACTCGTTGCCGCGTGTCTGCCGTGATTATTTTATAAACACACTCAACAGGTGACCATCGTATTTTTCAAAAATACCAAAAAGTCACGTTTCCGTTTACTTGACCAAATAAATAATAGGATGTATAAGTCAAAAAACTTTTTTTTCTTCTAAATCTATATTTCGTGCTTTTGAGACGCGATTCGTCCCCAAATATTTTCGTACATTAGTTTTTGCCGTTTGAAACCCTCGCGTCGACGCCATAACATACGGTCAGTTTGGTTCATGGAAACACGGTTTTTGGAATGTGATTTATCACGTTCCAATTTTGCCAACAAGCTGAGACCGTCCTTGGACTCCATAACGCTTGGTGGAATGGAGAGCCGCACAAAAAATAGGTTTCAACTAAAAAGTATGAATATACAGATGTATCTGGTTTATGTACGGTAAATAACAAATACATGTATTTAACAAATAACTTACACTGCTGGATGACGAGCGCCCACTGTCTCTATAACTAGGTCTTTTCTGATCTTTAACAGAAACATTGTGAAAACATGCTTAATGCAATAATCTAAACAACAGCGTGCTTCTCTTTGTATGATACGTATCTTAGATACTATATTAATGAATAAACATTTACACCCATAAGTCTCGAATATAGAAAATTGGGAAAGAAATGAAAGTGTATATCTTATACATTTTACATGTAGTTTGTTTAAATCAAAATTCATGTATCATAACTGGTTAACTTGATAACTAACAAAAATTAATATACCATTTAGATAGAGTAGATAATTTATCATCCTCTACACAAGATAATATCAAAGATTCATTACAGCTTAATTAAGGGGTTGTTTAAGTTATGTTGTTTACACAAATATCAGACGGTATCAGAATGTAGGGTGGTCAATTAAATAGCTAGATGGTGTTTATAAAATAGGGACACAAAACGTGAGTGTCGTAGAGTTCCTTAATGAGAACAGGAGCTCAGATTCGAGTTAAAACGTTTTATTATAATACTCGAATTAAATACAGTGCAACCTCTACAGGACGGCCCAATCTTGAACAACAACCTCCCTTCAACAACAACGTGAGGTTTTCCCAAATGTACACCTTAACTTCTATTTTAACCTCTCTAGAGCAACTACCTGTCAACAATGGTATAATTTTGCTTCTCCCAAAAGGTGTTGCTTTGTAGAGTTTGCACTATATATGTGAAGAAGATATACAGAGTAAGGCGTGAGTAGATAGGTTCATATTATAATAGAAACAGATACAGTTTTATTGCCGACGCATATTTTTCGAAAACTGTAATCGAATACTTGTATATATTTATAGGGAAACAAATCGTTCATTATGTATAAGAGTATATCATAACTGCAATATTATATTTGAAAATTATTTATTTTCTAATCAGAGACAAAGAGCTTACAATTTCATCATACGTGAAATAGCGTTCATCGGCGCATTAACATGGCAACTTTTACAAGTTTAAATATATTGTATGAGATAACATCAAACGTTATTCATGTACATGAATTCATGAATGTTTTCATTTAAATTATTTTCTTGCAAACATTAATCATTTTCGCTTGACTGAAACATAAGACAGACAGTATGTTGTATGGAAGTCGAGAAAGTACTGATGTATATAATCTATACGTGATTTAAGTATAAATTAGGAAAGCATGTAACATACATCGCATATGCAGTTCTGGACACGAGCTTCTTAGAGTATACCCTTGGGATACTTCAAACGACCGTTCACTGCCTATAATTTGGAATTGAAAATGTAAAAATCTATAACTATATAATTACTTTGCTTGTATGCAAATTTTAATATTTTGAAACGAAACCTTGGATATCACATTGTGTTTATTTGTTTGAGTCATTCGCCCCTTTTCACCAGTCAGAGTCATATGAGGTGGACAGTTCACCTAACCATCGTTCCTAGGAAGAACCAGTATTAGACCCCTATCCTCCGTAAGCGATTGCCTACTTTCTCACATAATGAGACATGGTCGGTAGCTGGGCTCGAACCCACGAACTCTATCAGTGAGAGGTTACAGTAGTTTAAAGTGACCTTAACCACTCCACAACGGAGGTATGTCTCACATTTTGTATTTGCTACAATTAAAATAACAACAACAGAAATGGGCTAATAGTGTACCGTACTCTTTGTACGAGATGGAACATAGTTTCAGTGAAATACTCATAAATTCGGTTACCTTAACATTATTTCACTGCGTAAAGTTTCTAATATCTTGCTACTTCTATTTGTACAGAATAAATTAACAAAAGTTTATAGCAGTTTATCTAACAAAAAACTCACCTGGATTTCTTGACTGTAGAGGTTCCTCTAAATCTGGAAATATCAGGAATTAATCTTGAAAAAGTGCACAATCAAAATTTTAAATAAGTAATGGTAAATTTATAGAAATTACAAAATGTATATGCATTATAATTTTTTTTTTATTCGTTTATCATCATATTTTATGTACAGTGGTCAGCTAACCAAACAATTTCTCCCGACTGGTCTTTACCATTTTTACCTGTTTTACTACATTATGCAATCAGCTGACTAATTATTTGAGGGAAATATAAAACTAATAGACGGAGAACAAATGACTCTACATAAACAAGCACCGTTTTGATATACAGTACAACCTCTCCAGAGCGGCCCTCTCTTGAGCAACAACATCCCTTCAACAACAACGTGATTTTTCCCATTGCACGATTTAACTACCATTTCAATTTCTCTATAGAGCAACAACATAATTTGCTAGGTGTTGCTTTGGAGAGATTGTACTCACAGGTAACTGTATCATGAATAGATTATAAAAAATATCAACAAAAAAAATATAACATATTAATAATTTTTTTTTTTTTTCATATTTTTATAATCTATTCATTATACAGTTACCTGTGATTGTACTGTATACAGAAAATTAGGATGGTTTGTAAACAACGTCTTATATGGTGTGCGTGTTGTACGTTTAACCGACTGTTTTAACAATTAATTCTTAATTAAAATCATTTTGCATTTATTCAGTTTTAATCTCGAAATGACAAGCCATCATCTGAATAGGCTTATACATACTGATCAAGAGAGGTCCATATGGAAGATTGGGGAAATCCCAAATGTACAGCCTCTTGAAATAAAGTCATTATTATTATTATTATATAATCCGATATAAATATTAAACAAAACATTTAATTAAGTTACCTCCAAAGTTAGACCCGTCATCCTGAAATTTCTGGAAGAACTGAAAAAAGATACTGGAGGTTAGAGATGAATACAATGTATAGAAAACTGGACTATGAGAATTAAGGACATATCCGGTAGTTGCTATTGCGCAACGTAGTGCGCATCCGTGACGTTAATTTTACTATTAGACATATAGGCAAAATGAAAACGTATAGAGAGAATTTTCTTAAACTTTGCATGATCATAGCATATGATAACAGAAACATTTTAATCGAAAAGAAAATAGAGGTCGCGGTGCTTGTTTCTGAGTTATCTGCCCTTGTTTATGACGTTTTGGCTTAATTTATGTTATTTCAAGGGCAGATCACTCATACATAAACCTTAAATACCGTATGTTTACTTTTGGTTTATGTTTCTCATTTTATTCTTGGTCAAAATACAAAATTTCATGCAATTCCATTAAATATTTTTATTAGCTTTTTTCAGATGAAGTTAAGAGACTGACTATTCTTCAAAATTAAACCAAGTTTTAGGAAAATTTGCATTGGTTACGGTAAAGAAGAAACAAATAAAAAACACTCATTAGCAGTTCTTGAAATTTTGGGCGACTGCATGAAAAGAAGTCGGCTACTTAAAAAGGAAAATAAATAAGACCTTGTTTTCCTACATTATGAATTATCTGCCCTTGAAATGACCTAAAATGTGCCAAAATGTCACATTCAAGGGCAGATAACTCAAAAACGAGCACCGCGACCCTCATTTTTGTTTATCTTAAAATGTTTCTATTATCATATGCTATGATCATGCAAAGTTTTAAAATAATCTCTCTATACGTTTTTATTTTGCCTATATGCCTATGTGTAAAATTGTGGAAACTGTCAGATATGTCCTTAAGTCACTTTTGGAACTCAAGAGTTTAGTTTTTACAAAGAGGAGAAATTCTTATTTAACTTAGGTGTTTAAACGTCAAACAAACGCAGACAAATTCATCACCAGGTTTGACATTTACATGTACAAATACATCCGACCAGACAACAAAGGCCATTCTAGGGCAAGACAAAATGTGGTCTTTTTCACAGATGGTTATTCGGAGGGTACTTTGTTTTATATGATCAATGACAAATTTGAAAATAATGGCTTTTATTCAAAGGGTGACCTTTAATCGGAGGTGGTCGCTAACACAGATTTGACTAAATGTGAAAATACGTCAAATTTCAGATGCCAATCGTTGCAGTTCCATATTTCATAACCGAAAATATGTGTTACATAGTTTTATGCATTGTAGTAATGTGCGATACCCGAAATCAATGGTGATGGTTAAAGGTCAGTTACCGTACTATCCGGTTGTGCTTCTTTAGCCACCTGTTCAGCCGTTTTGCCGTACACATCTCGAGTGGAAAGTCTGCTTTTGTGAACTCTGGTTCTTCTACACCAATCTAAAGTCCCCTGTAAACCAAACCGCGCACAAAGATGAAGTAGTGTAGGGTAGTGGTTACCTGGGTATAAAAGACGAAAAGACGTTTACAGTTAATTAATATTTAAAAGTTATAGTTTTGGAATTAGCTCATTAATTCAAATCAAAATACACAAGCACTAATATAATACGTGACTATACGTGTATGTACGACACACGTGCTAGACAAGCAGACATTCCAAGGTTTAGGCAAAGACCTATAAGGCGACTTTTTACTTTAAGTTGCAAGGATATGTATTGCGAATGCATGAATGAGATTATTTTACTGTGAATTTGATCTATGCAATAAAACTGAGATTTTTTCGTGTTTTCTAGTATTGTATAGAGCATGAAAACGTATCAGGTAGTATGTACCCTTCTTAAATTCGTTGACAAAACTTAGTAAGAATTAGACATGCTCTCTGTTTCCATGGAAACGCTATGCATGAATTACTCAAAATGTAATAAATTTACCTTGAAATTCACCATATTTCAGTATGTTCTCTACAAGTTGTATACAACTCGATCCACCCAAAATGTCAGCAAGTTCAAGGTCAAAGTCGTTTACATTCAGACAGAGCAAATCAGCAAGAAAGTCTCGTGCATCTTTATCTCTAAGTTCCTTCATTGTTTTTTCAGCCACGTGTTTGGTACTGAGCACTATCAGTTTATTCTGTCCCAGATCGACTTTATCCGCTACTACCCGGAACAGTTTGACACCCGGCTTCATGTCTGTGTGAAGTTAAAATGATACATTATTAACCTTAAAGTTTGAAATGTATGAATACTAGTTTTTATTTGACTTTCGTAGTTATCACGGATGCTATATTACAATGTTTGTGTACTATGTATTCAATGTGATACATGTTTATGTACGTGCACGTATATTTGATATACATGTAGATTTGTAGTAAGTATAAGGTTTTTTTCAAAGTTCAGCATTACTTGTTACTATTTTGTGCACATTTTAGTTGATTTTAGCTAGGTCTGGTCGAAGAATACAAATAATTATAATGTAGTTTATCTCCTACTGAATGCTTATTTACATGATGCTAAAAATAGATCCTCCAAAATACTATGTTTCACTTATATTAGCATGTAAACAAACCCAAATACCATCAAAGGCCAACATAGGGAACGACAACATGTGGTCTTTATTCGGAGGTAGTTTTGTTCTAAATAACTCATGACTGTTTTAAAGGAATGACCTTTATTCAAAGGGTGGCCTGTTATCGGAGATGACCGTTTACTCAGGTTTTACTCTATAGGCTAATCATTCTAATTACATGTACAGTACAACCTCTCCAAAGCAACATCCATTGGGAGTAGCAAAATTATGTTGTTGTTGAGAGGTTGTTGCTCTAGAAAGGTTGAATTACTAGTTAAATTCCACAGTGGGAAAAACATGATGTTGATGAAAGGAGGTTGCTGCTCAAGAGATGGCCGCTCTGGAGAGGTTTTACTGTATAAAATTATGTCAATTGTAGATTTTTGATAAACAGTGTATGGTGAACATGCTCGAAGCATCATACTGTATCAATAAGTATCACAATGACATTACCATCGATATTAAACATCCAAACATTGGCTTGCTTCTTGGTTGCTTCAATCTTTCTTCCATGAAAATGAACCGTCACATTTTGTGTACTTGAGTTAACATCTTCCCCCAGAACGACCATAACCTCAGTCTAAAACATTGAAATCATGTGTTTATATTGACGGGAATAATGGAGGTCAACTAACTGTGCCCGAACAAAATATAACAGCATTAGACATCCTACATCCGTACTGTAGTCATAGCGCGCATTACAGACATGGGTATTGCTGCAAACCGCCGGCTTTTGTACATGTTTTTCTTGTTTTTTAGGTACTGTGTGATAGCCGATGGGTCAATTTCGAACAACCCTTATAGACACGAAACAAAAAGAATAATGCAAATTGCAAAGGTTATTAGCTGTTAACCATTATTTGGTCGCCAGGGTGTCCCTAGGGTCTAATTGAGTGGAGGGGCGGAGTCTCGGTAGGATGCGGGAGGGGTTTATGCTTGGGGCGAGTAGGGGGGGGGATTCTTCTGTTATATAGTTTTTAAAAGGTAGATTTACTATTACTAAGGTTTACTATTTAAAGAATTCGCTCTTTTTTCTACGCTACTCGTCATCAAGTATAATTTTATACAGCTGTCTTAAGGCCACATTCCCTTAGCTTTCAAATTTTATACTCTATACATATATATTTTATAGGTTTACATGATAGATAATGAATAACCTTAAGAATTTTCTAAACCTTTGAGTTATTGTTCCCTTAAATTTGCATTGAAATGAATGGAAATATCCAATTTTTCGAAGATTAAATAAAAAGGAACATCCATTTCAATGAAAATTCATGGTAAAAAGATGCTAAAACACAATACTAATCTCATCTAGTAAAGAAAATAAGAGGTCACTATGAAATATCTTCAGAAATTGATATTTTTTCTATTTTTCAACAAGGGCAATAACTCTTACATGTTCAACACGTGTTGTACATGAATTATATGTTGTACATAAATTATATGTTGTACATGAATTATATGTTGTACATGAAATATATCGAAGATATATCGAAGATAATTCGGCAATTCTGTTTTTATAATACATTTTGTATTAGCGTCTTTGAGTAGCATTTAGCAAATACGTGTGATAATTTAATTGAACTTTTTGTAACAAATTAATTCACCAAATAAAGTTCTCACGAATTCGAAGTGTTTTACAGTATTTCGAAGTGACAATTTAGATTATCTTTTTTGAGTTGATAGGTTATCTACGTAGATATTCAGAGGTATCACAAAAACTTAGATAAAAAGTAGATTTTATCGTTAAATTGGGTTGCTCATATCATACACTATATGTGTAATGTTGATCTATAATTGTTACAAATACATATGTATGCATGTACATAATTCTTAACAAGTTACAAGGAACATAAAGGAAACATATTGCAAATGACTAAAACCATATCTTTATATAACTGTCTGATATTATCACGTTTAGTCTACAATAATAAACATTTAAAAGAAATAACGTGTGTGTGTGTAATTAATTATTCGGATCGGTTTTTGTAAAGTCACGTAACTGAACAAAGGCACTCCTTAGGAAAGACAAAATGGGGTCTTTATTGACAGGTGACCTTTATTCGGGATTCAGTGTGTTCTAAATAACTAATGACAGTTTTTCAAAGAATGGCTTTTATCACAGGGTGGCCTTTTCAGATATGGCGACACACATAGGCTTGATCGTTTTTGTATTTTTCGCTTATGAATGTATTTTTACAATTCGGAATTGTAGTACCTAGAACTTCCTTGAGTTTTTATTAATCTACAAAAATAAAACCCTGTTGGCCAACACAATTAGATTTCCGTAATATAAGCCCATGACGTACTTGAATAGAACAGATACAATCTTCGAAGTGAAGTAGAGTTCTTCCGTGACAGATGATACTTAAAATAATGAAAGTACAAGAACGCAGGTGAAGCTTAATTGTGACGCTGGAGGTAGTCTCAATTTATTTTGATCAATTATTGTACTGTGACCACATGGGTTTGTGACCTACCGGGTTTGATACAAAATAAATTGTATACTAGTAATCGACCATTCAGAGATTGAAAATATGAACCTTTAAGAACTCTACATATAAGCTCTTGCTTAACGACTGTCTTACCCGTACCTAAACCTGCGAAGAGGTTAAACACCACGTGTAAATAGATATTATTAATTTACATAAGTATGACGGTTATCTAAAGGTATGTGACTTGTTTGTTAAAATACAAATATCGTATGATTGATTGTATATGTGTTATCTTCACACGTACTCCTAGGCTGGTTTCCTGCCTAACAGTCCTTCAATTACGCAGTGACCCAGACTAACGTACTACTAAACTGGTTCCCGTTGACTTTGTCTGTACATTGGTGCACTGCAAACACGGAACGGAAACCAGGTTCAAGTACTCCATGCTTCAAGTTTAATCATTATCGAGATTTCAAGTCTAGATTCAAACAGTTTCTAAATCTAAAATAGGTCTCCTGTATTTTATATCGATGGCACTTGTCAGAAAGGTTTGCCTTATTTATGATATGCAGAGTATCAGGTAATATGATTTAATTCAAACGCATGTAATTTTGAATTGGTGGTGCAAACATAACTTTTCACTCTAAATTCACTCATAAATTACTTTTAGTGACTTAATACAGGTATGCACAACACAGGTTATAAGATGTTAGTATACGACGGGCTTATAAACTACCACATGTACATGCGAAATATCATAAAGGGTTACTTATTCTAAATAACGGATAAGGTTCGCTATGGGCCAGCAGGTAGATGTATTTAAATTAATACAACTACTTGGGGCTAGACAGTTTTACACAGAACTATTTTAATGGTATTTTTAATACAGTAAAACGTTTGAATACTGTAGAAATGGTTTTATTCACATCAACGATTTTATTTTCGCTAATATTCACGAATCGATTAACTCGCGAATTCAAAAATGTTGCGAATAAATGATGAGTTTTGTATATTAGAAAATATACAGTACTAGTTTTTTATCGTAGAATAATCAGTTTAGTTAATCTGATGGAAGCAATATATTAACAATACTTACCCCAGATAAATCTGACACACTTTGTGGATGTATAAAGTACCGTTTGGTGAAGTTTCCTTCGGCGTTCAGTATTAGCTTATCTTTTATAACTTCTTCGGCTTGACCTAGCTTGCTGGCATCAAATTCATGAACACTTGACCAGTCCACTTCTGACTCGAGGAGTTCGTTCCGTATAGAAGAGTCTACAGTAGAATCAATCAATAACACAACTGTTGATTCACGCTGTTCAAATAATGCCATGACATTCTTTCTTTGGAGATTCTTCGTAACTCTTAGCAATGATTCAGATACTACAAGTACTTTAATTAAATAGTTAGTTTTCGCACAGTTTTTCAAATATGTCTCAGGATTTATTACTTGAACGTCATCCGTAATGTCACTTAATGAAGCCACTAAATCACTGACCAACACATCCGTCTCCGAAGCGGTTACTATGGCTACAGACATTTTACTTTTGTGATTTTTATTACATTTCAATAATTAGTTTACTAAGGTTATATATTAAAGAAGTCCAATCCTGTACTATATCAGTCCAAAAAATAATGTACTACAAATACACAATGAAATGAATATACTTCATTTAATGTTATTTATTATCATTGTATATATAGATAAAATCCCTCACTGGACCAATGAATATTGCTACACCGATATTATTTGATAAAAGCTTACTTCCTCATTTTTAACAGCGTTGTAATTCAAGAGATAACGAATTTGTTTTATACAGGCGGAATTTCACTTCAAAAATACCCTTTCGGTTACATTTATATAAGTTGGTGTCATTTTTACGAGCTTGGTTAAACTTGATACTAATACGTTTCTGTGGTAAATATACGATGTCTTTTGTTATGTGTGTTGTAACTCGATCAAGATGGGTAAACACGCAGAGTACTGTCACACGAACGGTAAAATACAAGTCACATACTAGCATAACTTAACAATAATTTAATCCCATAATATATACAGTGCAACCTCTCCAAAGCAACAGTACACTCTGTGGGAGTAGAAAACTATGTTGCTGTTGAGAGGTTGTTGCTTTATAGAGGTTAAATTGATAATTAAATTGTGTAGTTGGTGAAAAATCATGCTGTTGTTGCTTTAGTATTTTAGTGTTGCATAAAATATGGCGGTAAGTGCATGATGCATTTTTTCCATTTGAATGCATGTGCATGCATTTGAGGTGTCTAACAAACTCACCAGGAAGAAACAACGTAGGTAAGTTAGATATGTCACATACATGATAATTTGTTAAATACGTCGACCAGCACCAATGTTGATACATAATTTTGAAACAATAGTATGTGATAGTGTAATATGATAGGATATTATGTTATTGGTAAATTTGTATTGTGTTACGATAACTTAAAAGCTGATTATGTTACCTCTTCAGACTGAGTGGGGTGGTCCAGTGGTACACGCTGGACTACACAACGAAAGGTGGTTGGTTCGATTCTCGGCTCCGCTTTCGAATTCCTCAGATACATTTTCATCATCCCAAGTACCATGTATGGTAAATCAAATGAAAAAATGTTACACATGTTGACGTGGGTATCACGTGACCCGGGTGTACACATTGGGCGAGGCGTGTATCGGTGCCTTACATCGGACAAGTAAAAGAACGAGTAAGGTTATGAATGCCCGGTTGACTTTTATCTTATCTCCCGTCTCCTTTATCTAGGGCCCATAGCTGTCCAATGGGCCGTTTAATCAACATTTACATATTATTTCTTGCGTTTTGCAATCCTTATAACGAACATACCACTTTGTTACATGGTGTCAGAAGTAAACTTCAATTTTCATTTAACGGATTACGTTGTAATAATAACTATTACTATAGAATATTGGATTAATTCTAAGAACATTCTTTGGACATTCTTTAAATGGAATTAAATTCAGCGAAAAGCCCAATAATGGACTGGGATTCGTATAAATCACAGTATGAAATTTGTGTTAAGCATTGTAGAAATCAGCTTTGCTTGACTGATCATGGACCTTGGTCAACCAAGTTTCCTGCTGTGATTTATGGATGATGCAATGTTTGATGATGTCATAGGTCACATGGCATAAAGAGACATGAGGCCGGTTCGATTGGTCAAACGGAAGAGCTGTCGGAAGAGGCAGAGCTCTTCCGAATTGTTCGATTAAACGCCTTCTAATATCAGAAGTTTTTCTATCTATTCCACCCGATGGTTAGAAGAGGTGGAAGAGAAATTAATCACATGTCCAAACAGCATGACCGAGCTAACAATACCATTTGAAACACTATACTGTTATGACACACAACAAAAACAGATATTTTTCACGAATATATTGTTATCAATGCCAGAGTGCGTATTAGTTGTTCCGCACGACCAAACATTCGGCGTTCGATTGGGTAGCGGGGCTAGAAAGCATGACTATCAGGAAGAGGTTACAGTGATTTGAAGCGACTTTAATCATTCGACCACGGAGGCGGGTCTTGTATATTTTGAACTATGAAAGAAAGCATGAAATTCAAAATCCAGCTGAGTTTGTACCTTAAATTGTTTAATAATGATCACCGTTTGACAGTGTTATGAAAATGAACGTTATTTTTACAAGAAAATTTTAGAAAACGGTTTGGACAAGAAAAGTAAAAAAGTAGAGGACCTTCAGGGAAAAAATTCTGAACCGGAGGTAGCCCTTTATGTAAGGAGTTGCAACAGTTATGTGGTTTTAGAATAAAAAGGAAAAATAATGCACTTATGTGATGTTTTTCTAGTTCGAATGACAGAAAATGCGCTTGTAACGATAACATTGTGACGTCACTTGGTCACGTGGATTGCCACACTGCTACTGTTGTTTTGTTACAATTTGTTCTGCTAGTTTGGCCGTGGATATGGTCCGTGTGTGTTAATGTCAAATTCATTACGAGTGACATCTCTTTGAAGTCATACATAAATTTTCAATTGCTCAGACATAGACCAACTAGTAAACGATTACATGATAAATAAATTGATAAGAAAAGCAAAGCTACAGGGGATGCGATTTCTTCTGATTGTAACATTTGGTTAAGTTGGACGTTCAGCGTTGAAGATGTCGTCGATATGATTTAAGGACTACGTGTCATTGTGGAGAATCATTGCTTCTTTAACGTAGAACTCGTCATCTTATAGCTAGAAATAAAAATATTAAATGTTCATCTGTCCAATACACTTAACTTTCCATATTTCAAAGGGGCATTCAGATGGGTAAATACTAGTACAAAGTGCGTATTATTATACAAAATACATTAACATATCACGTAGCAAACATTGCGAACAAACAATGAACACATACATATATACAATGTGTATTGATGCAAAGTAAACAAAAATACGAAAGCAGATGACGGCAAAATTATTAAGGTTATCTAGCACTCATAAAATGAGATTTTAATTATGATTTTTTTTAGATAAAATACAAAAAATACTTTAAATCAATTTAGGGCAATTTACAAGTTCTAGATATTTAAACATAACGGGTCAGGTAATTTTTAAAGAAGTACTTTGGAATATTCTAAATCCATGTACATTTGTTCAATGATGATTTCAAACTTAGAAGTGATACTGATTATAGAATTCACACATGAAAACAAAACATTGATTTGTTACAAAAATAGATGCCATTATCAGAAAATGTTCATGTTTATAAAAAGAATGTTAACATTTGTAGAGCGCCCTGGTTTTGTATGGCAAGGGTACTGAGGTGATCTGACCTTCCATGCATTCAAACGTATGTTTCTCATCGGCACGCTCTTTCCTGAATGTAAATCTCTGAAGAAAGTTGGTGAAGGTCAGAAATAGTTCCATCGTCGCTAAATTTTCTCCCATACACACACGAGGACCTGAAAATAATTCAGTCGTCGTAGATTACATTCAATGGAATGTGCAATGTTAATAAATCAATTAGCAGTCATAACATAATTAGTTATATCTATAAAACATATACAATGCAACTCTTCAATGAGTCCTCTCTTGAGCAACAACCTCCTTTCACCAACAGCAGGTTTTTTTCCAACTGCACATTTTAACTATTGATTTAACGTCTCTAGAGTAACAACCTCTCCACAACAACATGATTTTGCAAATCCCAAAGTGTGTTGATTTGGAGAGGTTGTACTGTGTTGGCTTTATCACTGTTTCAAAAACAACAGAACACAAGACTAGATCGTACAAATTCCCATTTGGCGTAAAAATATTAATGAAGTATGGAGCTCTATTTACTAACACAGAACCTATTAAAGCTATCTTTAGATTGAATTATTTGTTCATCTGAAGAAACTGGTCGGATAAGCATAGACAAATATAATTATTTAGACTGCGTAGGTTTAACATTCTTCCTTATTGTTGAATTTGATACACTACTATAAGTTCATGCATGAGTTTACTTTTATTATTCCATTTTTTACATTACAATACAAATCTGTGATTACCGATTGAAAAAGGAAGCAGTGCCGGATTCTTAGTAACGTTTCCATCCTGTAAAAATCTTTCTGGTTTGAACTGTTCCGGTGATTCCCAATATCTAGTGTCCATATTGGATGAATATAAGTTCGCAATAATGATAGAATCCTTTGGTATTTTAAAGCCACGAAATGAAGTCTCCTGTAAATTGGTGTGTGGAACAGTCATTTCAGCTGAAATATAAAAATAGGAATAGTTTTCGAGTTCCATTCAACCAATTCGTCACAGTCTGGAATAGTTATAGAATGTTAACTTGATCAATTTAGAATACATGTACTAGCATTCGGTCCTGCTAATACACAGAGTCTGGATAGCTTTCAGCCTTAAGTAAACAAAATTATGAATTACTCTCACCGCAAATGTCAGATATGACCGAAAATATATCGTCGCTTTGTGATCAAAACCTCGTATCTTTGATTTTAATACTTTTCAGGAGGAACGTAGCTGGTACAAAGTACAATTAACATCGTATATACCTGTGCTTGCCATTCTCTGAGTTTCCATTAATGTTGCTTGTACAAAAGGCAGTGTGCCCCTATCAGCCCATCTCACTGGTCGGTTGTTACATTTCTGAAAGGTATTAAACGGTCGTATTTGAGGGGTTTGGTATTTATTGCCATTTCCAACGAAACATATAAGAAACTGTTCATATTTGCAAAAAAAATGCAAATGTTGAAGTTTGAATTTGTTTTTATAATTTTGTAATTGAACAATTGAAAACTGTTCATATTGATGTGACCAAATTGTACAACACATACGTAGACATAAGTTGTCAGTATGTTAGTTTTTTGCCACCCAGTAGCAGCGGCAATAAGATCAAACTTTGGTTTATCGGCCCCTCACCTGCTTTATCTCTGCCTGACATTGTTCTTGTACTTCCGGGTATTCTTGCATGTACAATATGACCCAGTTTAGCGTATTAGATGTATTAGAAACAGGTCTTGTATAACATAGAACAGCTCGTCCACTGTAAACAAATGGCATACATAATTGACTTCTTCGGTCATTAACTATTGAGTATACATAATTAAAACAATGTTTTGTGAACAGTTAGTGTTCTAATATAACAGTAAAACACCGGCGGATTTTCAATATCTAAGACTACATTTTTTTTCCACACCATGTCATGTATCGGCTGGTTCAATCGATTTGTTTTGTTTATCTAATTCACTCCCTTTGTCCCTCCTCGATAAAATATATGAAGATGATATTACTAGTTATAAGTTGATTTGTCATACTGGGGTACAGTCCCAGTGCTAATATCAAAGAGACATTAAAGATATAAAAGTGAATGGGAGATCAATGAATGAACTTGAAACCTAATTAGATACGAATGAGGATTTACTTGATCAAAAAGATGAAAATCATGTTTCCATTTTACCTGTAAACATTTCCTTTTCTGACTCTTCTCGTTTCTTTTTGATAAATAGATCAACGAAGTCCCGTATATTACTTTCATCATAGGACTCTTCGTGCTCCTTAATCCGTTCTAAAATGTGATTTCGAACCCAGTTCAAGGCTCGTAAATTGTTTGCAGGTGCTTCAGCCCGCTAAAAGTAAACGAAATAGAATACAATTAACGTAATTGTTCATTTAAATACAAGTAAGAATGGGATTTATTGAATAAGAGATCACATAGAAACATCTAACCTTCCCAACACATAATCTGACCCAAACCCCACCAACTCAACCCACCCAACAAAGAAACGTACGAAAAGGGAAAACAAAACATAATCTCCCAGAGACGTACCGGCTTTGAACCGTTTATTTTGGATCACCCCTCGTATATGCACACATTAGTGTCCAGACTGTTTTTCTCACATACTCAAAATATCATATTTACTAGTATTTCTAGTTATTTATTTCTTCGGATTTAACGCCATTTTTAATATAATATCAGTTATATCGTGACGGGCAGTTATCCTAAACAGCTTTCCTGGACTTCATTTAGGCCTAACTAGTACTAACCACATTCTAGCCGCAAGCTGTCGAGCTACCCCATATAATTCAGAAATGGAGGATAATTCAACATTGTATTAATAACTTCAGTCAAATTTGTTACGGGCAGTCTGAGCCTCACCCGAATTTCGAACTCACAACCTCTTGATCAGTAGACCAACGCTCTCACCGCTGAGCTAACCGGACGGGTCAACATATCATAATAACAATAACATGAAACATTTTTATGAGAGTTCAGAATAATTTCCTTTCAGATAAAAAAACTTACTTAAACTTGAACTGTGGATGTGATTGTTCGTATTCTTTTTGATAATGACTGATCAGGTCGTGCAGTGGCTCGAATATATAAAATGTTTCTGGTGACTTTGTATGATGTTTCCTGTTAGAGTTGATCCAGAACGCATGTAAGCTATAATAATAATAGGTGTACTCCCGTCGCTAGGGTTACTCAGCTGTAAATCTGTAATTGAATGATTTAATTGTCAGACATATTATAGTGATAAAAAAGGTTTGGCAAGTTTTTCGTCACACCAGATTTTATGTGTTGATAAATGATGTAAACATGTTTGTGTAGTAAAAAGGTGTGCCTGGCCCTATAGAACAAAATATTTCAATTTTCCGTGCGATTTCATCGAAAACTGAAATGACGTGCAATCCATGCAGAGCTAAATTGGTGGACTATGCAGTGTCACATTACACATTTTATTTCTAAGCGTAAGCTGATACAAAATAAACCGCAAAATAAATCCGAAAATAATGAAGGGACGTCGTCCTGGAATGATGTTGGATCAACGTCAAAGAGCTATTGGAATGCTAATGGCTGGCATGTCTGCTAGAGACGTGGCTCGGCATTTCGATGTTCATGAGTCGACCACCAGTCGCCTGAAGACCAAATTCCAGCAAACAGGCAATATGACTGATCGACCCCGTACTGGACGCCCCCCCGAAAAAGAACACGTGAGGACCGTTACCTAGTGATGTCATCACGACGTAACCGCTTCATGTCGAGCCGGCGGTTAGTAATCCGTTTTAAACGTCATAAATCATGATCGTTACGGTGGTGGTTGCATATTGGTATGGGCAGGAATTTACCATGATGGTAAGACAGAGCTTTTGACGGTTTTCGGGAATCTGACAGCAAAGCGATATTGTGACGAGACGTAACAACGTAACATCACGACTTTCCAACAGGATTTCGCCCGTCCACACTCTGCTAGGCACAGGATAAGCTTCAATTATTAAAGTTGAGCAGTGTTATATATCTTCTTCCGCTAATAGAAAACCGTGGGTTTAATTGATTTTACGTTGCACAATGATACCCATGACTGCATGTATAAGTGAATATAACATAATTGATAAGATGATGACCCAAACACCTGTTATGTAACTTACCCATATGTGTCACTACATCAGTTTTTTGTCACCTGTAAGACACGTTTTAAGTCTAATCAGCATATAACATTTAACTAGGCACGCCATCAACCCGACACATCTCCTTAGTTTTACCTGAAAAGGGAGAGACATACTGAGCGATTCCAGTGAAAATACTGACTAAGACATAAATACAGTTATTGATAATGAACGAGGACTTGGAGAAGATACAAGCGAGTGTTAACCACTACGTGTAATTAAAAGATAAAACAGCAAATATTTAACAACTTTATAATGATACTTAATCATTCCATCTTTAAAAGAGCTAAATTGAACATTTTTACTTACCATTTTGTATTATCCTATTGTTGAAAATTTGTTAAACGTCATTAATTATTAGACATTATATTTTGTTATTAAAGTTTGGGTGTCGTTAATTCAATGTCTGTCATCCATTAACCAGTAAACCATATACGTGTGTTTATGTAAAGAGCATTTTACGATCGATAACGACTGTACTTCAGCCTGGACTTTGTACAAATAAAATGCAGATTCAGTGTTGTGTCACTCACAAAGTTGTTACGTCTCGTCACAATATCGCTTTGCTGTCAGATTCCCGAAAACCGTCAAAAGCTCTGTCTTACCATCATGGTAAATTCCTGCCCATACCAATATGCAACCACCACCGTAACGATCATGATTTATGACGTTTCTTACTGAAGCACAAATTTAAATCAAATTCGTAAGTGATATTGCCATAACTCGTTTCTTACTGAAGCACAAAATTAAATCAAATTCGTAAGTGATATTGCCATAACTCGTTTCTTACTGAAGCACAATTATATTGATATAGTACATGTATGTCATAAGCAATATTCTACACATGCATTTAGATATTGATATAGTACATGTATGTTATTAGCAATGTTCTACACATGCATTTAGATATTGATATAGTTTATGTATGTCAGCAATGTTCTACACATGCATTTAGATATTGATATAGTACATGTATGTTATTAGCAATGTTCTACACATGCATTTAGATATTGATGTAGTACATGTATGTTATTAGCAATGTTCTGCACATGCATTTAGATATTGATATAGTACATGTATGTTATTAGCAATGTTCGACACATGCATTTAGATATTGATATAGTTTATGTATGTCAGCAATGTTCTGCACATGCATTTAGATATTGATATAGTACATGTATGTTATTAGCAATGTTCTACACATGCATTTAGATATTGATATAGTACATGTATGTCATAAGCAATATTCTACACATGCATTTAGATATTGATATAGTACATGTATGTTATTAGCAATGTTCTACACATGCATTTAGATATTGATATAGTACATGTATGTTATAAGCAATATTCTACACATGCATTTAGATATTGATATAGTACATGTATGTTATAAGCAATATTCGACACATGCATTTAGATATTGATATAGTACATGTATGTTATAAGCAATATTCTACACATGCATTTAGATATTGATATAGTACATGTATGTTATAAGCAATATTCGACACATGCATTTAGATATTGATATAGTTTATGTATGTCAGCAATGTTCTGCACATGCATTTAGATATTGATATAGTACATGTATGTTATAAGCAATATTCTACACATGCATTTAGATATTGATATAGTACATGTATGTCATAAGCAATATTCTACACATGCATTTAGATATTGATATAGTACATGTATGTTATTAGCAATGTTCTACACATGCATTTAGATATTGATATAGTTTATGTATGTCAGCAATGTTCTACACATGCATTTAGATATTGATATAGTACATGTATGTTATTAGCAATGTTCTACACATGCATTTAGATATTGATGTAGTACATGTATGTTATTAGCAATGTTCTGCACATGCATTTAGATATTGATATAGTACATGTATGTTATTAGCAATGTTCGACACATGCATTTAGATATTGATATAGTTTATGTATGTCAGCAATGTTCTGCACATGCATTTAGATATTGATATAGTACATGTATGTTATTAGCAATGTTCTACACATGCATTTAGATATTGATATAGTACATGTATGTTATTAGCAATGTTCGACACATGCATTTAGATATTGATATAGTTTATGTATGTCAGCAATGTTCTGCACATGCATTTAGATAATGATATAGTACATGTATGTTATTAGCAATGTTCTACACATGCATTTAGATATTGATGTAGTACATGTATGTTATTAGCAATGTTCTACACATGCATTTAGATATTGATATAGTACATGTATGTTATTAGCAATGTTCGACACATGCATTTAGATATTGATATAGTTTATGTATGTCAGCAATGTTCTGCACATGCATTTAGATATTGATATAGTACATGTATGTTATTAGCAATGTTCTACACATGCATTTAGATATTGATGTAGTACATGTATGTTATTAGCAATGTTCTACACATGCATTTAGATATTGATATAGTACATGTATGTTATTAGCAATGTTCTACACATGCATTTAGATATTGATATAGTTTATGTATGTCAGCAATGTTCTGCACATGCATTTAGATATTGATATAGTACATGTATGTTATTAGCAATGTTCGACACATGCATTTAGATATTGATATAGTTTATGTATGTCAGCAATGTTCTGCACATGCATTTAGATATTGATATAGTACATGTATGTTATTAGCAATGTTCTACACATGCATTTAGATATTGATGTAGTACATGTATGTTATTAGCAATGTTCTACACATGCATTTAGATATTGATATAGTACATGTATGTTATTAGCAATGTTCTACACATGCATTTAGATATTGATATAGTTTATGTATGTCAGCAATGTTCTGCACATGCATTTAGATATTGATATAGTACATGTATGTTATTAGCAATGTTCGACACATGCATTTAGATATTGATATAGTTTATGTATGTCAGCAATGTTCTACACATGCATTTAGATATTGATATAGTACATGTATGTTATTAGCAATGTTCGACACATGCATTTAGATATTGATATAGTTTATGTATGTCAGCAATGTTCTACACATGCATTTAGATATTGATATAGTACATGTATGTTATTAGCAATGTTCTACACATGCATTTAGATATTGATATAGTTTATGTATGTTATTAGCAATGTTCTACACATGCATTTAGATATTGATATAGTTTATGTATGTTATTAGCAATGTTCTGCACATGCATTTATATATTGATATAGTTTATGTATGTTATTAGCAATGTTCTACACATGCATTTAGATATTGATATAGTACATGTATGTTATTAGCAATGTTATGCACATGCATTTAGATATTAATATAGTTTATGTATGTCATAAGCAATGTTCTACACATGCATTTAGATATTGATATAGTTTATGTATGTTATTAGCAATGTTCTACACATGCATTTAGATATTGATATAGTTTATGTATGTTATTAGCAATGTTCTACACATGCATTTAGATATTGATATAGTTTATGTATGTTATTAGCAATGTTCTACACATGCATTTAGATATTGATATAGTTTATGTATGTTATTAGCAATGTTCTACACATGCATTTAGATATTGATATAGTTTATGTATGTCAGCAATGTTCTACACATGCATTTCGATATTGATATAGTTTATGTATGTTATTATCAATGTTCTGCACATGCATTTAGATATTGATATAGTTTATGTATGTTATTAGCAATGTTCTACACATGCATTTAGATATTGATATAGTTTATGTATGTCATAAGCAATGTTCTACACATGCATTTAGATATTGATATAGTTTATGTATGTTATTAGCAATGTTCTACACATGCATTTAGATATTGATATAGTTTATGTATGTCATAAGCAATGTTCTACACATGCATTTAGATATTGATATAGTTTATGTATGTTATTAGCAATGTTCTACACATGCATTTAGATATTGATATAGTTTATGTATGTCATAAGCAATGTTCTACACATGCATTTAGATATTGATATAGTTTATGTATGTTATTAGCAATGTTCTACACATGCATTTAGATATTGATATAGTTTATGTATGTTATTAGCAATGTTCTACACATGCATTTAGATATTGATATAGTTTATGTATGTCAGCAATGTTCTACACATGCATTTAGATATTGATATAGTTTATGTATGTTATTATCAATGTTCTGCACATGCATTTAGATATTGATATAGTTTATGTATGTTATTAGCAATGTTCTACACATGCATTTAGATATTGATATAGTACATGTATGTTATTAGCAATGTTCTGCACATGCATTTAAATATTGATATAGTACATGTATGTTATCAGCAATGTTCTGCACATGCATTTAGATATTGATATAGTACATGTATGTTACGATGCAGCGTAATTTTCTTTTTGACATTAGTTATTTATGGTTTATTTTAAAGGTAAACAAACAAAGTTGAATCAAATAAGCTTCTGAAGCGAGATATTTAGATTTAATATCATTTAAAAACCAGATAAAAAATGGATGATAGTAAAAGTATCTCAAACATAAAAAATTAACATTGTGTTGTTTCACATTTTAAGATTATTGAAAACAATAATTATAGCAGTTCTGCAAATGTCAAAGGGAGGTAATTCATGTCCGGCTTATTTATAATACCGTTTCATATATGTTTATAATCTAAAATCACTGACACTGTTAAAATGACTGGAAGTAATCATAAATATCAGTCATAAAACATGTAGACATAAATCATTGTTTGTAAAAAGAAATCACGTAACTATACATGTGTAATTACACATACAAGGTACTGGTATTGATAAACTAATTGTATTAACTATATAATTTATATGACAATTTCTTCATTACATATATACACATTGTTTGAATGGTTTCAAGTTCTGTTGGAATTAATTTTCTTTTCCAATCATCCACTTCAGCCTTGGAATCTGGTCTCACAGAATCTAAATTAGTTCTTGGTGTTTTACCAGACATTGTAATTTCCTTCACATATTCTATTACTGATTCAGTCAATTCAAAGTCTAAATATTTATATATATTCTGTGTTGTATTTAAAGGATCGCTTGCTAAATCTTCATATTTGAGTCTCATTGTACGCCCAGGAAACAGATTGTTGTACATTTCAAACATAGTAATATCGTCTTCCATATTTGTACACAGAAGTCTGGAACATCCAACAAGGCCACCATGTTCAGCCAAACACTTTGATAATCTTTGCTGAGAAGAAATAATAGCTCTTGGATCTCGAACTAAATGTATTATCTTCATAGCAGGAAACTCCTGCATCAGTTCATATATCCAGTGCATTGGTGTTCGTATAGTTTTAATCACTCGTCGTTTTGACTGAATGCACAATGTTTTTATTAATGACATACACAGTGTGAAGGATTTGAAAGTTTTGTTCATGCACTGTGTAAGTTTGTTTGATTTCAGACCAAACGTGAAGAAAAATAGATGATATCTCTGAGGACTAGCTATAATAAAATCTACATCACAAGTAAACCATGCACGGAATATGTTCAGCACTTCCTCTTTTACTGACATTGTTGGACGAACTGACCTGGAAAACATGATAAATAACTGTCATTGTAACTATAGACTAAATAGAGAATACATGGTAGGTGCCGAGATGGAGAAGGTTTATCCGGTGAGACTTAGATAGCTGTAATGGGCGAGCCTCTGGTAATCCCATTTTAGCTTTCGTACCGAACCTAATAAACTTTCTTCTACAACTATTCATAGTTTATAATTATATAACATAAATAGACCACAAATTACTTAATGGTGAAGCGTTGAAGTTAAGATAGATAAAGGTTAATACGTAATTATTCTTTTCCTAACTGTCATATTTATTATTCAACTTTTATGTCAAAGGAAATATTTCGCTATCAGGCTCGCAAAAATCATTAAATCCCCTGACCATGTTAAGGGTAATGACATAAAAAGAAGCAGAATTATAAAATACGGAAGACATATCAAATTTTAGTTGGCGTCAAATAAAATACCATGAAATAAGTGTACATCATGTTAATTAATAGACCAAGATGGAATATGAATAATGTACCTTCTAACGGGCCAATCAATATCAATCATGGACAATTTGAAGCTGAGGTTCAGAATACAGAGAAATACTGCTTACAGAATTAAACTGAAACAACATACTTGTACAAGTAATTTGGAAATGTGTCTTCAATGTCAGTCTGGTGTTGTCTCATTACAGCAAATAGAGGTTCAAACAAATAAAAGGTATCTGGTTGTTGTTGTATGATGTTTCCAGTCAGAGTAGAACCAGAACGCATGTAGGCTATAATCACGATCGGTGCGTCCCCGTCATTTGTCTTTTTTGTTATAAATTCTGAAAAAAATTTAAGTGTCGAATAAATACATTCCAAATCAGTGTGACAAGGGTTAATTCCCAATGATCATAATGTCAAGGCAGTTCAGTTAGATAGATTTAGGCAAAATCAACATTTTATCTATATTTATTGTATTCAAAACATTTGTCATATAAAAAAGGAAATTATCACAGCGAAATCTCTTCAAAGTACATGAAGTTAGAACCAAATAAAAACGAATTGATTTTTTTTTCAAAAACGTGTAACTATATCCAAATGTTCTACCTCTACAATTTTCAACTTATATTTATCCCAGCTCTATGGTACGAGTAAATGTACTAACCTCTTCTAGCAGATAGTTTGAGAGATTTTTTATTCGTGCTAGTAAGATAAATAATCTGTGAAACTAGATTGTAACTGATGACAAGACAAAATATCACACCAATCATCTTCTTCAGTGTGGTCTGTAAGACAGATACATTATAAATTATGTAACACTGCAAGCCGAAATATGGCCAACATAACCATACTAGGGCGTATATTTGATACGTGCAACTATGAAGGCATAAAATGTCATTAATCATTTTTACGAAGCGGAAGTGAAGCGAGCACTTATAGAGTGATGCACCCTGTTTTCTACTTACAATCATCTGACGCCTCTTATGAAAGTATTACCACTGGTCGTATAAGTCTACCGATTGCAGTTTTGGTATGATTTGGATAAATTGCAGGATCCTGTTGATTTAGAAAGTACATTGTTACTTTCGCTTCTGACAGTACTCTCAGTGTTTTGATTATTGTTTAATAGACATGAAGAATCAAATCAAAATTCGTCCATCAAATCATGCGTGTATACATCCGATCTATTTCTCAATAGCCTAATGTCGAAATTCGATATAGCCAAGTGGTAGCTTTATTGTGTTAAGGAGATGGCTGCGTTAGGGTTGGATGACTCACACTGAAGTTTCATACAATGAAAAATCGACAGACATACAGCATCTAATGTCATGATCGGATTAACAAATGACGAACTTTCGACAAAACTATTCATGTTCAGATTTGATCAAGTACTTGTATGGATAATAGAACTGTTTTGTTCATTGTTAACATATTTACTAGTGCGTTAACTGTGAAAGAAGCTTTAATAACGACTTATAAAGCATACACCGACATCCCTACATACGGGTAGCAAACTTCGTTTAATCATCGAAAAATTTTGATCGTTTAACTTACCATTTTGTGTTGTCTACGGTGAAAAACATCGACACGCAGCAGAAATAAACTTCCTTTAAGTACATGTACACACGTTTAGAAAGCCTAGCTATTGTAGTTATGCACTGGTCGTGGTAAACTGTAAAAGTCCATACTGATTCGTAAAGTATCGTTTCAAAGTGTTATAGATCAATGAAGTTTTCAAGTTTGGTAAATCATGTGTGTCGTTGAAATACGACTGCATGCGCTAGTGAAACGTATCAGTGATGTGACCGACGATATCTTTTATCGTACAAAATCTTATATTGTACATTAATACACTTTCTTTATCCATTAGGCCGTTGTTTGTACCCCATCGTTGTGTTGTGGAAACTTGTAATATTTTTACGTTCTATGTTTGATGAAATTTAAACAATTTGTTTTTGTTAAACTTAATCACTTAACATACATGTATTGAATATTTTAAAATATTTAAATGCACATATGGCAGTTCTGTACTTCCATTTACCACCAATGAAAGTTCTCACATCCTAATGATTTAGTGGCTTTGGTGTTATGAAAATGATTCAGGTATAGTGACTTGGAAGGAGAATCAAACTTAGTGAACTATGAAAATATGCATGTGGAAGAACTAAACAAACGAGTTTCTATCAATAGTAAATAAAACGCAATTTGTATGGTTCGGTAGATGTGCTGACGTACGCTGCATTTCTTCTGTGATACACGATAGACAATATCAGGCAGGAATATAGCACTATATTTAGTGTTACTTTGTTTCAAACAAAATGCCTTTTTTGAACTATGTTAAAATTAAACATGACATTGTGATTGTAAGCACGCTGCCCTAATAGCATTGAGCCGTGCATATACTGTGTAATTAATTTTAAGTATTTAACAGTTTATTAGCAGCTCATAAGAGACAAATATGGCATTGAGTACTCATTGTATAAAGAACTAAACATACATGCAATGTAATTATATGTATATATTTAATAATTGACAACAACATATTAATAACGTCATGACATGAATGTAAAAAGATAGTGCTTGCTCAGTGTCAGATACAAAAAAACGCACAAAATCTAGACAAAAATTCGCATTAATCATTTACAAGCACGCAGTGACAATAATGATAACAAAAAGTACAGAGCATTTCTGATTTTAAAAGATTTATTGAATACATAGACAAATATCTTAATTGAATTGAATTTTCTGAAGTCATTTATTCTATGAAGTTAGGTATATTCGGTCTCCTCAAATAATAATCTTTTCTCTGTTTTCTCCGTAAATCAGTACATTATAATCATTCGATCTTACAAAAAATGAAATTCATCTTCTCAGCAATTTAAGCAATATGTACATTTTTTCACCGATGATAGGTACTGCTATGTAGACACGAATAACTGATAGTTAGAAATCATATAATTTTACATGTGTAATTACGCCTACAAGGTACTGATATTGATGTCAATAAAATAGATAACTCTACAAGTGTAATTGCACCTACAAAATACTGACTGCATTAGTTACGTATAGGACAATTTCTTCATTACATATCTACACATTGTCTGAATGGTTTCAAGTTCTGTTGGAATTAATTTTCTTCTCCAATCATCTACTTCAGTCCTGGAATCTGGTCTCACAGAGTCTAACGCATTTTTAGGTGTCTTACCAGACATTGTAATTTCCTTCACATATTCTATTACTGATTCAGTCAATTCAAAGTCTAAATATTTATATAATGACTTTGTTGTGTTTAAAGGATCGCTTGCTAAATCTTCATATTTGAGTCTCATTGTACGCCCAGGAAACAGTTTGTTGTACATTTCAAACATAGTAATATCGTCTTCCATATTTGTACACAGAAGTCTGGAACATCCAACAAGGCCGCCATATTCAGCCAAACACTTTGAGAATCTTTGCTGAGAAGAAATGATAGCTCTTGGATCTCGAACTAAATGTATTATCTTCATAGCAGGAAATTCCTGCATCAGGTCGTATACCCAGTGCATTGGTGTACGTATAGTTTTAATTACCCTATGTTTCGATTTTAGACATGAGTGCTTTAATAAAGATTCACAAAAAGTAGAATTTCCATGGTCAGGCGAAGTATAAACACATTGAACGAACTTTTTTGTTTTTCGACCCAATGGGAGAAACCCAGCATTTTGCATTGGTCTTCTCAGCACTAAATCTATATCACATGCAAACCAGGCACGAATTATATCAAGTACTTTCGCTTTTAATGACATCGATGGTCGAACTGATCTGAAATTAATAGTAAACCTATTTTTAAAACAACTTTAAAATGCTGGCAAACATTATATGTTACACAATGCTGTAAGATGTTATACGTTGTTACCACATGGTGCTTTTGTAAGTTCCATGGTGCGTCAGTGTCAAATGGCTCGGCAGCATGTCGTATTTATTCGTATATACCTTTATTAGGGGAATGTCTTGGGTATTTTACTTCTTGCTGATAGTGATCCCTTCAAAAACATACGGTATGGAAAATGACTGTGACAAAAAATAAGATTGAACAAACCTGAACATAAAATTTGGAAATTCACCACTGTACTGTGTTTCATACTCGCGTATCAAGTCATGAAGTGGTTCAAACAAATAAAAGGTTTCTGGGTGACTTTGTATGATGTTTCCAGTCAAGGTCGATCCAGAACGCATGTAGGCTATAATTACAATGGGATTAATTCCGCCGTTGGTGTCAATGCCGTTAGAATCTGTGATAAGACAAAAATTCGCTTTTTATATTTGTAAGGGGAATGATCTACAATGATGTACAAAGTATAGAAATATTTATAATATTTGTTATTGTACACAATCCATCCCCTAGGTATATAAATGTCTTGGTATGCCATGAATAACATGCTGCAATAAATAATAATTAGTGATTTAAGGAAGTTAAATAGTTTTAAATAACTGATAGGCTGGTTGTTCCAAATAAAAACTTGCAATATTCTACGAGTAACATGTATTCAGTTTAAATCAAAAGATAAAAATAAGCACAGCATTAAGAGAAGAGTTGTAATTCACATGTATTTATTTCAGTATTTGAATGCTACTTACGTCTGCGAGCACTTAATATAGTTGACTTTTTCTGGGGTCTGGTAAACTGCATGTTTAGACCAGGTACCAGATTTAAATCAATCAGAAGATAGCCAATAACAAGACACAGTATTACACCGATGTATTTTTTCTTCTTAATTACCTGACGAAGAAATGTTATCATTTAGCAGTCAAAAAGCACAATTTCCTGTGTGCATTCAAAAATGATTTTTTTTAAAGTAGGTATCTATGTTGTGGTTTTATACATGTTTTATCACAGGGTATTTAAACATCAAAATGTAGACCAATAATGCGGATCTATTTTTACACGGACAGACAAATTTTATATAGTTTCTCGTCAGCATTTCTTCCTCACTAAAAGATCTTTTCCTCATGATAATCTCTTGTAGTTATGTACATGCTACCATAATTAGCGTAGGTACTAATTAAATCCAGGGTGTCTAATCTACACGCTCTGAGTACGTCCAGCATTTCCTGTCTTGATAAAATAAAATAAATATTCTTTTTGTCCAAGGGATCTAAAGAAAACCGACGAATTGATAATTGTACGTACCATCTCGTATATTCCCCTTTCGATTATACTAGTATATAAGCATAAGTTAACAAATTTGTTAAAACAAACGTGCTTGAAAAGTTTGCCCTTTAACGCGCTATGTTGACTACAGTCAATGTATACTTCCTGTAAACTCAATCTGACTATACATGTACTTTATAGTTATCCGGCAACCACTATAAGCTTTTTCAGCGAGTAAATATCAAGACTGACTACCACACTTAATGATACTTGTATAGTAGATTTATACACAATATCGTCGGTGCGTGACAGGATGTTTTATATTGTACATATTCATTTACAAAATGTATGAGTATCGTCGTTTCATGTAATTTCACTCTTCAGTACACCTTTTATTTGTGTTGAGTAATTATGATACAGAAAATGCGCTGAATAAATTAGAATTGGTGGAGAAGAATGAGGAAGTCATGCGTTTACGTAAGACTTACCACCTCATAAGATATAGAGACAAAATTGAGATCGTCGATCTTATTAGGATAATACCGAGTATTCGGATAATACCGAGTATTAGGATAATACCGAGTAGTCGGATAATACCGAGTATTCGGATAATACCGAGTATTAGGATAATACCGAGTATTCGGATAATACCGAGTATTCGGATAATCAGGTTTTACTGTATGTATAATCGCAAAACCATAACAAGGATCTAGATACAGCAAATAATTCGAGATCCGGTAATGCAAATAATGTATGTGATATTTCATATACTCCATAGTCATTGTACTATCGATGAAGAAAGTATAGAGTGTGCAATGTACAAGTAAAAATTTCAGGGCTAAATTCATTTAAATATTACACACAATTATTTAAAAACACAATACTTGTAATATCAAAGTAGAAATCGTGAAGGACTGTATCGTCTGTACTGCATAGGGAATGAGATAACATTCTAAACTGTTGATATCTCCATCTTTGATGTACCCCGGAGTTTCAATCCCCTGATGGCCAGGAAGCATCCACAGTCGGAATACTTCGGATGATTCCATACCTCTATTAGATGAAGTTAGTCGAGATGTCCCGAATGGAAACATCCCATGTCAACACATTGGTCATATGGACATTATAACTGATCTATTACAATTCATCATTTTCTTCACTGAGTTTAGTATCGCATCCAAAGTAATATGTTAGCGACTTTTCCAGATTTAACGGAGAACGGAGATACTGCCGTACAGCTGGCTTCAAACACAGACCTTCATTAAACTAGGTGGAACAGATTCCTCACATGATTGTGAAGTTTGGTCCAGGATGATAGTCGCACTCAAAAGAATGTTACCATCACATCACATACTTGCCGCTTATATACCACAATCATAACTACAATTAATTTTATCTACATGTTGTTTTGAAGTGCTTGTAGGGCAGTGGATAAAATGTCGAATCAAATCAATAACGTAAGTCTTGGCTTTGAATCCGTCAACAGACGCCCAATTTATTCTACATGTAATAGTTTTGGCACATTAAACAATATTCCCCACGGTACATTTTCTAGACGAATTATACTTTATTAAAGCTGTTTGCGATTACATGCCGGTAGTGTAGTGTCTATTAATAGTTTGGCTAATCCTGGCCATTTGATTGGCTGATGGTGATGACTGAATCTATTAATAGTTGACAGGTAAGTAAATCATGAAGGCATTGCCTAGATAAGTTGTTGTGTGACTTTTTGAAGTTCAATGTGGTTGTATGATAGTGCTCAGATTTATAGTGAATTCGTTAACATTTAGGGTTGATTCTATTTGATTGAAGTAGGGTATGATATAACCATGTGCTTGTGAACTATATACATGAATGTATTTATTTGTCAAATACTCATGATTGTCATTATAATGTGTATTACTCATATCATGTAAATAGTTCATACTCTCCTTAATGGAGGACTGAATAAAATATACAGACAATATCCTTTATATAAAAAAAACTTCATACAAAAAACATAAACCGATATCTATGCTTCTTGTAATTCGTCTGCCTATAACGTTTTGTTATAGTTTTTTTGTTATGTTTATCTTCGAATTACTTCAGATAAACTTAGATTTACATGTCATGCACTATCATGGTAGTTATTTTCACGTTTTGGTATTTATACTTTTAAAAATCGATAACGTATTGTAACGTACCGTATTGTAGTGTTATAAATACAGGAACCGAAACTTAAATTTTTCACACAATAATCTTACCTAAAATAAACAAGCGCAATATTCTACTGCAAGTACATTGTAACTACAACTTAAATAAGCTATTTGTTTATTTCGAAAAAAATAGCTAGTATTGCGTTAGGAATTTACTGCCAAAACAACATGGACATACCTAGAATACCGACTGTTCCGAAAATTAGGATCAATCTTGATTTCAGCTAAACCTATAAGTAAAACTAAAATGTCGGAGGCCAATTATGACGTTCTGCAAACTTACAAAGCCTAAGATTTCCCTACGTTTTGCAACCTTTAAGTATATAGCAACGCAAATATGTCTTTGAAACGAAAAGAGACGTCAAAAAGCAAAAACACTTTGTGACTATAGTAGTTTGTTGAACATAATTATAAAGTTCAGATATTGTCATAAGAGTGTTTTGTCTTTCCTTTAAAGCATACACAGACATAATTGGGTACAAATTTCTGCACATCAACAAATCTCTCTACATGTCCACACCTTTCCTGATAAAAAGAACGAACCGAGTCGCATTCTAGCTTTTTTAATTGTGTAAATAAATGGAATATCGATTAGCACTAATTACAAAAGCTATAATTCATTCAGTCAAGCATTTTTAATGTAATGTTTTTTTGTGTCTGACATAATAGAAAATTATGTTGCATCACGGTGCCTAAACCACGTGACTTTCCATGATATGCGTGGCGTATCACGGTCATTTCATGTCTCTCATATACACGTTCCCCATAATTTTTAAGTGTCAGTTACTTAAATGAAACGACTCTCCACTTTATCTGATTTGAATTGATGAAGTACATTTGTATTAAAGAAAATATCAAAGAAAAAGTTATCTGACCGATCGTTTGTTTGCTAAATTTGTTCAACGCATATCATAGGAAGTTCCGTGGTTTAGGCACCGTGCTGCTTGTCGTAGAACAGTCAACGTTCAGACAAATATTTCTTGTACTCGTACAATGAAAATACCTAGAAATATAACCTCACAGTACAACCTCACCTTGAGCTGCTCTCTCTTGAGACACTACCTCCCTTCAACTACAACAGCGTGATTTTTCCCACTGCACTATTTAACTATTAATTTAACCTCTCTACAGCAACAACCTCTAAATAATAACATGATTGTTCTACTCCCAAAGGCTGTTGCTTTGGAGAGGTTGTACTGTATTTACTTCATCATGTACAATATGGTAGAATTAAAGAATAAATGCGAAATGAATATTCAAGTCACAAAGGAACGGACGGACGTACGGACGCAATAAGACTAGACGAGACGCACCATTTAATGGAATAACAGTAAAACCGTGTTAATTATACCACGTTTGGGATCAAAATGGCAGCCTTAATACAGAATTATCTCAATACGTAAACGGACATACAGAAGAAATATAAAAAATTATCCCACAGCGGTCCTTATAATGATTTGGTCTTATCCTGAAAGTTGAGTGTAAGAGAGGACCCCAACCCCACCCCTAAATATGGGTGAAATTTTAGTATGTGTTTACTTCTGTCATGTGGTACAAATTGTATACGTACATTGTAGTTTGTATAAATACGAATTCAAAATTTCCGAATATAATAGATCATATAATTTATTTCGACTTGTACAAATATACACCGTCATACAGTTACAAGCTAAATTGGAACCAAATATTTGTCAAAATGAACAAATCTTCACGTCTTCCGCTTAGAGTATAAACTTATTATAGCAATAAATATCAAAGAACGATATATTAAAATATGATCAAATAAGCCTAGTCAAATGTTTTGTCCAATACGTCGTTGAATTCAGTAGAGATATAAATGTAAATACTGTCAAGCCTGTGATAGCGGAAACTTCCAAATAAATGCCACCCTGTGAACAAAGGCCATTTATTGATTATTTAGAACAAAATTACATTGAATAAAGGCCACCAGCCAATAAAGGACATATTACGTTTTCCAAAGTGAAGTATTTGTGCTCAGGATCGACTGTATATAATGTATGTGTAATAATGTTCCCAGTGTAATATTGAATCGTACCATAACCTACTCATCAGTATGTGTAACTTCTATTTGTATACAGTTATATGCTATTTTGAGGTTTAATAAAATGATAATACGACAGTTTATCCATTACATATCTACACATGACTTGAACCGTTTCAAGATCTTTTTGTTTAAGCTTTCTTCTCCAATCATCCACTTCATCCCTTGAATCTGGTCTCACAGAGTCTAACGCATTTTTTGGTGTCTTACCAGACATTGTAATTTCCTTCACATATTCTATTACTGACTCAGTTAATTCAAAGTCTAAGTATTTATATATAGTCTGTGTTGTATTTAAAGGATCGCTTGCTAAATCTTCATATTTGAGCCTCATAGTCCGTCCTGGAAACAGTTTGTTGTACATTTCCAACATAGTGATATCGTCCTCCATATTTGTACACAGAAGTCTGGAACATCCAACAAGGCCACCATTTTCAGTCCTACATTCACTATAAACTCTTTGTGAAGCAATGACTGCTCTTGGGTCCCGAACTAAATGTATTATCTTCATAGCAGGAAACTCCTGCATTAATTCATATATCCAATTGATTGGGGTACGTATAGTTTTAATAACCTTTTGTTTAGATTTCAGACACAACTGTTTTAGCATTGTTGTACATTTTGTAGAATACTTATAAACCGTTGCTGTTGTTTTATTCAGACATTCAACTAGTTTATTGGTTTTCAAGCCGAGCTTAAAAAATGTGAAGTGATATCTGTATTGTTTGTCCATTATGAAGTCTATGTCACAGGTAAGCCACGCACGTAGAATGTACTGAGCCTCTTCTTTTATAGCCATTGATGGACGGACTGATCTGGAAGTATAGTCATTTAAGAAATAAAGCATACATGTGACTGTTTTATTCGTTTGTTTGATCGAGTTTTACGTCCCTTTTCAACAGTCAGAGTCAGATAAAGCGGACAGTTCACCTAACCATAGTTCATGGACAGAACCAGTACTGGACTCCCATTCTCCGTAAGCAACTCCCTTCTTTCTCACATAAAGAGACATGGTCTGTATCTGGGCTCGAACCCACGACCCTCTATCAGTGAGAGGCTACAGTGAGTTGAAGTCAGCGATCTTAACCACTCCGACTCGACCACAGAAATAAAAAGATTGATAATTGGATTAATGATAAATATCATTGTAGACGAAATTAATTTTCGCTTAATTTAGATCTGCTACAAATCACTGTAAATCAAACTCAGATCACGTGGTAACACAATAGTTTTAGGGGCTGCAACAAACAACCTGGTACAACACGAAGAAAATAACCGAACAGACGGTAAACACTAAAATGTATTATTGATGACAGCGACACAAACGGACACAAGAACAGCTAAGTGTTAACTCAGAATGTCATATTTATTTCTATTTATTTATTTCATCGGATTCAATGCCATTTTAAAAATGATTTCAGTCATATCGTGACAGGCAGTTATCATAACCAGTTTCGCTGGACTTCATTTAAGCCTTAACCAGTACTAACCACTTTATATCTGCAAGCTACTACCAAGCTATCCCACATAATTCAGAGGTGGAGGATAATTTAACATAGTATGTAATATCTTCAGTCAAATTTATCACAGTCAGTTTGAGCCTCGCCCGGGGTTCGAACTCACAACCTCTTGATAAAAAAAACTTACTTAAACTTGAACTGTGGATGTGATTGTTCGTATTCTTTTTGATAATGACTGATCAGGTCGTGTAGTGGCTCGAATATATAAAATGTTTCTGGGTGACTTTGTATGATGTTTCCTGTTAAAGTTGATCCAGAACGCATGTAAGCTATAATAATTATAGGTGTACTCCCGTCGCTAGGGTTACTCCGCTGTAAATCTGTAATTGAATATATTGATTGTCAGACATATTACTTAGTATATAAATAAATCTAATTGTTTTACATTGTAAATACTAATTTAGCCATCTTAAGACAATTGTTCTGTATTCAGGTAATAAATGTTTTCGACCCGTGTTGATTATTCAGGCTAATATTTTATTATTGTTGTTTCTGGTTTTCCAAATAAGCATACTACGTAGTTGACTATTATTTGAAACACAGATACATGGGATTAGGAGCTTTTAAAAAAATATATTTGTATTTTTGTCAATCCCAACACATAAACTTATCATATCTATCATTAAAACCTAAAATAAGCTGTTTTGAAAAAATACATTTTTCAACGTCAAAAATATAAACTTATAGTAATAGTGATGTGAAATATTTAGGTCTTAGATTTCAATTATGATTAGATTTCCCATGGACTAAATCCCATATCATGTCAATTTCATAAACAGACCGACCAAAGTTGTTCAAATCTTGTATTACTACATCCATACCATGCATGATGTGTTTTATTGAGCTTGTGCTGATCTATGGTTGTCTATTAACGCGTTTTTTCTCGTTCTTTTAAGTCATTAATGTTATATATAAATATGTACACTACTCAAGTATTCTCATCTCTCAACACGGTCCATTTTTATTATTTTGTAAGCAGAACGATCCATTTCTTTATCTGATTATTCAAGTTAGCTTATAATGTTCACTTTGTTTTCTAATACATATACAAGTACATTTATATACAATTATTTATTCTAAAATAGTATCCGACATTTGACATTTTGTATAAAGTATGTCTTTGATTGGGTTAAATATTTTGATATCATCACTATATTTACTAAATATTCAGAAATCTAGGTGTCCGGTTATAAATGGTGACAGTTAGGATAATTATTGAGTGACGTAGTGGTCGAGTCCACTTTTACGGTGTAAAACCGTTGTCATATTGTACAAATTATCATTAGACAAGTAGGCTGAAAATAAAGTTTACAAATTTCGATTAGTACATCAACTGTCGGCGTAGCGCAGTTGGTAACGATGTTGTCTCTTGATACATTTGTTGGAAAAATATCAGTGTCAGACATTTTCGCAAATCATTTTCTATTTCTATATATATTTTTTTTTAAGTTAGACACTTTTATCGTTTTTATTTTCGTAAGGATTATACTAGATCTAGTCATTCTGGTAATTACGATTGGTTCGCTATTAAAAGTCCATCTAATTTCAGCCATATATAGCTAGTTGTCCTTCAGATAAGTTGGCACGAAATACTTGTGCATTACACACTTCGCGTTACACAGGACAATAATGCATTCTTTTTCTTTACTACTAAAATATTACAACAAACCTACCTATGTACGTCAATTCATTTGCGTCTGAGGTAAAGTTGAAAAAGAAAACGAAAAAAGAGACAACCGGTGAGGTTCGAACTCGCGATCAATTTTTGCATATTCTAAAGGCTTTACCAACTGCGTCAACCAGACATCTACAATTTCATTGCTGAACTGTATTACTGTATTCGTTTCTTATAAATCCATTTTACCCGTTCGAACAACGGTTGTAAACTTTTGTGTACACATAAAATGAAACGTCACTATAACATTATCCTAGCAAAACATGCAGTAGTGTATCTTCTTCCGCTAATGGGAACCGAGTTTAATTGATTTTACGTTGCACAATGATACCCACGACCACATGTATAAGTGAATATAACATAATTGATAAGATGATGACCCAAACACCTGTTATGTAACTTACCCGTATGTGTCACTACATCAGTTTTTTTGTCACCTGCAAGGTACGTTTTAAGTCTAACCAGCATATAACATATAACCAGGCACGCCATCAACCCGACACATCTCTTTAGTTTTACCTGAAAAGGGAGAGACAGACTGAGCGATTCCAGTGAAAATACTGACGAAGACATAAATACAGTTATTGATAATGAACGAGGAGTTGGAGAAGATACAAGCGAGTGTTAACAACTACGTGTAATTAAAAGATAAAACAGCAAATATTTAACACCTTCATAATGATACTTAATCATTCCATCTTTAAAAGAGTTAAATTGAACAATTTTTACTTACCATTTTGTTTTATCCTGTTGTCAAAAATGCGTTAAACGTCATGAATTGTTTAGACATAATTTTTTGTTATCGGTAACATCCTTAGTACAAAAATACAAGTTGGGTGTCGTTGTCATCCATTAACCAGTAAACTGTAGACGTGTGTTTTTGTATACAGAGCATTTTACGATCGATAAACACAGTATTTCTACCTGGACTTTGTATAAATAAAATACAGATTCACTGATGTATGACCCACAATTTTACATAAATAATCAACAACATATATACCCTCTTCATTATAATTTTTATTTGAAAGAGTTTCACATAAATACGATATGTATATAAAGTATCACGTGTGAGCATTTGTAGTTTGTAATGTCAATGTATGTACAGTGTAACCTTTCCAAAGCAACATCATTTGGGAGTAACAACATTATGTTGTTGTGGAGAGGTTGTTGCTCTAGAGAGAATAAATTGAAAGTTAAAAAGTCATTCTGTTGATAAAAGGAGACTGTTGCTAAAAAGGGGCCACGCCACTGAGGTTGTACTGTATATGTAATTAGTGTGACGCATATTCCAGTTATCCCTGAGAATGTTTTCTGTTTTCGTTTTCATTTATAATGTAAATATTGTTCACAGAACCACTACAACTCCACCTGGGACCGTGTGACTATACGGACCACGTTACAACACACCATCCAATTGGCTTTACTAGTCACGTGTCCTCACAATGAAAGTTGGTACCCGTTTCATAACACTAGACCTTTTGCGTAAGTCCTGACTACATGTTCTTGTTCGTCTGTCTCCACAGACCAGGGTCTCATCTCTCTCAACATATTTATAGCTTCATCCCCATCTATACCGTATTTCTTCGCGAGATAGCAGGCCAGGATGGTTCCCGTACGCCCAATACCATGTCTACAGTGAACAGCTACAGCCTGAAGTTTAAAAAATATTATACATGTATCACTGGTTTAGTCTGGTTCCCGGACGTGCTCTACAATTACGTCAGACAAAGGCCTTAAGTGGTAATGCACAGGCAACGGAATATTCTTATTTTGACTGACCATTTGTGATGTTATACCTAATTTTAATTGATCATGTACTAATATTGTAACAGCGGTGAGATATTTCAATGACCATCCTTATGTGTTGATATATAGTTACCTAATTTCGGATTCTTTATAGTTTCCAAAAAATCTCTTGTGGTCATCTAAAAAATGGACATCTATGATATATATGATATAAATAGGATTCATTATCAACTCTCACAATCACTTGATCACTTGATATAAGAAAATACCCATTCTTTAGAATGTACAGAGGACGCCGCCATTATTGCGGTTTGCCTGACCCGATAACACAGTATGATGGGGAAGGAACTCCAGACTACTACTGGTTTTGATCACTGACGTAGCCGCGGCCGAGACCTTGTAGTTTGTACTATGGACTTGTTACCCGGCGGTTTCGGGTCTATTCCTGGACGCGACAGATCATATCCTTCCATGAACATTTGACGACAATATCGATTTTCCTCCACATGTGGAGACATGGAAGGGTGAGTTAGTACTGAATACAGTCCAGGTGAATCGACTGTCGTATAGAACTGAACTATTGATGAAAAAACGGAGTTGAACCCAAATCAATAACAATTGATCAGTGACATCATTTTCAACACGTACTGTAAATTGAAATATCATGACACTTGAACTCTAACATAGTGTGGTAAGTTATCATATTATATTAGATAATGATACGAGCATAAATACGAGCGTAAATTGAAGACCTAAGACGTTATAAAGCAAAAATATTTTTCATTCGCATAAAAGTATACTGTAACATACCGTACCGTCATACACCTATCATACACCGGTTATACACCTATCAAACATCGGTCATACACCTATCATACACCGGTCATAAACCTATCATACACCGGTTATATATCTATCAAACACCGGTCATACGCCTATCATACACCTGTCAAAAAAACACCATACACTGGCCATACGCCTATCATACACCGGTCATACGCCAATCATACAAGAAAGTGATAAACTATTGATTGAAAGAAATTATTGAAAAACAACAATGTTAAAGAAAGTTATACCTCTATTATCCGAATTCGACGGGACAGAAATAATTTTTCGGATAATCCATGGATTTGGAATACACGATTCGGATAATCGAGTTTATTCAACATTGAAATATTGTAGTATGTATATAGCTTTAATAATTCATTAACGTACTTTATTGTCCTGGATTGATCCTTCTATGAAATTCACACAAGTTTGAACCTGTTCCATGGTGGGTGGAGAAAACTCACGTACCTTGACTGGTAACGTTTTGAACTCTGAAAATATCCAGTAACATTTGAATATGCATACTATCAGATAACTTAATATATTCAAAATCTATTGTAGATATTTCTATTTAAGTTTACATACATTTTTACTTACATGAATTAGACAAAGTGACTTTTGAGTGTATAATTATATGGAAGAATGCTTCAAAATTCTGATGTGTACAACACAATGTTGCCATTTTATGGCCCTGACATCCTGGCGTCTTGTTTCATTTATTTATACTGTATATTAATGAAACAATATTTATAAGCAATATGATTAGAGACTTTTACTCTCTCAGCACACATCAATACTGGTTGATTTCTAATGATCTACATCTAATTGGTGTTAGAATTGATTGGTAAATATGTCGTCAGTGTATAGTCATTAATTTAGATACTAGTATATATGGTATGGATTGGTCATTCATAAACATAGAACATTTCAAACTTAATCAGTAGTCTTAACATATATAAGGTTTATTTCTTATTCATTAGCCACTACGGCTCATGTTAACAACATTTATAAACATATATACATGTAAATACACACAATGTTACATGCAGAATATATAGGCATACCTGACAGTTGTTATAATTTACATTAAGTTGGTAGTCATAATATAACTATTTCATTGAATATTGATAATTAAGGCATTTATAATTCATACTCATCAAAGAATATATTAAACATATTCATTCAAATATATATCGTCTTAACATGTAACACAAAAAAACTGCGTTTACCTGAGTATTTTTCAGCCGTCGTGGTACCAGATTCCGTTAATGAAATGACACGTGTGATTCCTTGTTTGTATATATACAGCAGGTTACTCTCATCATTAGGAAATCCCATACCAGCTAATTGATTGTCTAAAACCCAGGAAAAGTTATAAGGCTCTTTGGGTGACATATCTGCAGGCAGAGAGGTATTCTGTCGACAAGAATTTATAATAAAATAAACGTTATGAAGTGATCAACATAATATATTGACTGTTATAAATACATCCTAGTATTATCTCGCATGTATATATATATGTACGTTACTATAAATAGATATTACTAATTTATAACTGGTATCTCTACTGGTATTACTTAGATCATATCTATTTTTGTTTCACGGGATATTCCTTGCTAGACCTTATATGGGCTTGGCGGCGGAAATGATAATTAAGAAAAATATAGAAATTGACGAGTAATTATCAGTCTTTTAAGAGATAAAAATGAGCATTCAGCTGACATATACCCCATATGAATCAGTGATAATAATGTTTGTACACAATTAGAGTAGCGATAAATCTATTAGTTGAGTTACAATGACGCTACATTTAGTATAATAACAATACATAACACACTATAGTGTCTGAACTTCTTGATATAGTGTTCACTTCGTACAGCTGATCTTTTAATCGGCGAAAAAATGTACCAAAGAAACTTTTATCTTTATTTTCAACACAACAACCGATGTGGCGATATCCCGAAAAACGACAGGCTTTATCATCAATATTACGTGAGTTATTTTATTTTCGTATCATTACGTATTATTTAAATCCTAGAATATTCACAGTATCAATGATCTAATTTAAAGATTAATAAGAAATCTGCTTTACCTCTATATTTTCCATGATTTAGATTTTAACTTGTTCGGAATAATAATCATGTACGTAACTTGTAGGTTGTAAAACAGCGAGATCTCTTCCGAATCATCATTTATGGTTCATTATTTTTCTATGCTACATTAATTTTTCATGACTTCAGTTTGACAAATAAAGCAATTTAGAACTATTAGTATACACCCGGAAAAAAGTTAAGCATCCCGGACTTTCTTACAGCGGTGTTTCATTCATGATCCATCTACGTTTATTTTGTCGACATGTGAAATGCAACCCAAGCTAGGCTATTACGGCACCTCGGAAACTGCTTGGTTTAGTGTTTCTTGGAGTGTATGTTGTGTTCATGTGCCATCCTTTCGGCCATCGTTAACATGCAGCAAAAACTTAATCTTATCCGATCAATGGATCTGCTGTCAGGTCCTTAGATTTCAACCTCTTCTCTTAAATACCATACTAACGGGTTATCTGATGCTCGTCTGTCAACAGGGCTCTTTACTGCTAGTAATTTCTCTCCTGGAACCTAGTCATCTTGTCCTTAAGCGATTCCGCAGCGTTTTCAGAGACAGGTGTCGATGAGATAGCTTTTGCGACTTACGACAAGTATTCGTATAAAACGGTTACCATGGTACTAATCGAGTGTTTGGTCCTCTCCTTTTTCGACATTCCACGGGGCCTTCCTAAACGTGACAGATCCTTAACATCGTTGGAATGACGACGCATTCTCACCAACCTGCAGAGTAGCCAAATTGATGTCTTATGGCCCTCAAAGACATCCTAGTCGAATGCATGCCGATATTTTACCATTTTTGCGCTTCCGATTGTAGCCCTCTAGCCATATCTATATTACGAATGTCGAACTTAGCAAATTATGTTTTATAAATACCCAAATACTAGTAAGTTGCATAAGTAGACTGTTTTGGCGAAAAGCACAGTACGCATGATTTCCTTAATAGTAATTCCCTTGCTTTTATCGGCGGGTACAATAATTGCTACTGTTGCCAAAGCTCTGAATAGCATTCGTGTCGACTACAAACAGAAATTTTCAGACGCATAGATTTAAAAAGCTCTTAACAGAAAAATGTTAGTAGTTGCTTAACTTTTTTCAAGATGTATAATTACGCGTTCTATACTAGTATACAATATATTATATTTCATCATCACAACACATCGAACAAGTATAGAGTGATGAAGTAAGATGTGCTCAATTAACTGTAATAATAAATTTGGTTATGCATTGCTTGTCTTGGGAACATTCACTATTTGTGATGACATTTAGCTTCTGTATGTACATTGTGTACCGTCCCTATTTGTGATGACATTTAGCATGTGTATGTACATTGTGTACCGTCCCTATTTGTGATGACATTTAGCTTGTGTATGTACATTGTGTACCGTCCCTATTTGTGATGACATTTAGCTTGTTTATGTACATTGTGTACCGTCCCTATTTGTGATGACATTTAGCATGTGTATGTACATTGTGTACCGTCCCTATTTGTGATGACATTTAGCATGTGTATGTACATTGTGTACCGTCCCTATTTGTGATGACATTTAGCTTGTGTATGTACATTGTGTACCGTCCCTATTTGTGATGACATTTAGCTTGTGTATGTACATTGTGTTCCTTCCCTATTTGTGATGACATTTAGCTTGTGTATGTACATTGTGTACCGTTCCTATTTGTGATGACATTTAGCTTGTGTATGTACATTGTGTACCGTAAGACGTACATAGAGAGAAGGAGATTGACAGTTTCCCCGGAAGTGCATCTTAATAAGGATCACAGACCCTAATACAAGCATTCATTTCTGGCCATTAAACTATTGTTTATTTTCATTAGATATGTAGAATGAATCATCTACAAATCATTCGCTACGAGTTTTTTCTGAATTGTGTAATTTTGGAATTTGTAAAGATGAAATTAAAAATGCTACATAATCATAGAAATGGAGAGTGCTAGATGGTAATTTAACTTTAACTGGTTCCCGTTGACTTGTCTGTAAAAGCCTCTGGTGCACTACAACATGGAATGGGAACCAGTTTAACCAATATGATTAACTGACCTGGGTTTTGAGATATTGGACACAGGTTCATATTTAGTCAAGTATGTTTGAATGTCTCAATTTATAAAGATCGGATACCATAGTCAATAAAAGTTGAATGACAAATACATGTACGTACATATGCAGTTTATATCATCCTGAATACATGTATGACAATATCACTGATTGACAGCTAAATGTACACATGAATTCGTTAACAGTAACTTGTGATTGTTTTATATCATATTGCTTGTACAACAATATTATTTCCCCACAAACAGACCGATACAAAACCTCAGAATGCAACCAACTGTCCTAGATTTAGGTAAACACACAAAAACACGACCACTGTATAGCTGAATTTAGCTGACATGACATTTTGTAGGAATACACTTCATTGTTCAAGAATTACATGTTCCCCCACAAGTTTATCAAATGCACAACGGATACAGTGATTTCATGTGCTAGAAAATCACGACATAGAGAAAAATCATTGCTAGTCGAAGGTCTTTGACGATGATACGTTTGAATTACATTGCAATTCATCGTCAAAGCAACTTGTTCTTTTAAATGACTCAAACTGAGTTGCGTTTGTTTTCCTACTTAACGTACAAATTTCCGTAAAACGTGTGTACAGTTCGATGGATTATAGTATAGTCTATCAATATGACCTAAAATATACCTTCAATAGACGAAACTTGTCGTATATTTTTCCGATGTTTCATACTACCCTTAATTTCCTCGTTAATGCTTTGGATTAAGTCCGTAGCATACCGGAAAGCATGTGAAATGATCTGATTCAATAGACGCATGAACAAGCGTCTTAAACTGTTGACTTTGAAAGAAGTAAAATGGTCAACAAGACGAAATAAAAAAGACCAATGGGACCCAGAACTAAATAATTGCATGAAACTGAAATGACTACAATAGCGTTATTAATTTCTTGCATTTCAATCATTACACTGTCCATATTTGTATATTGGCCGAAAGTGAGTAGTAGTAATGGGCGTTACCCTGGGGACTAAATCAACGTTATTGGTCCCCAGAAGTTTTCAAAATTGTGACAAATTGGGACAAATTGGAAATCAATGTTGTACCCCAAAATAGTATGAATTGGATTTTAGGAATGTTCTGGGTAGGCTACTGTGTGTGTTTTGTTATTTGTACTGTATATACTTAGACAATGAGAGAATTTTCTTTCGAAAAGACATGGTGGCCCTGAAAAGGACCGTTGATAGTTTTTTAAACTTTTAAACCGTGTTTGTTGACTGATCTGGTTGGGTACATAGTTCGCATTGGCAGTCTGGTGGGGGATAGCAGAGCCTGCATGTTAGATCCCCACAGGACCATTCCTGTTCAGGTACTGGTGGTTGTTCCGTGTACTCAACTTGAGCGGTAGTGATGATACGCCAATGCTCTTCTTCTTGTTGTTGTTCCCGTTGTCTATTCGCCGTTCGTTCCCGAGCATCTCGCTGCCTTTCTCTGACTTGATCTCGAAATTGCTCTCGTATTTGAGATAATTCTTCTCTATGATGAAATCGATTGGTTTCAATGGTATTCAAAGTCTCACCAATGGTTTGAAGATCACGTTCCCTTTTTCTAACAATGCTAGCCGCTAAGCGACTGATTGAACGCCATACCCTGCTCTGTTTTTCAGTCAGTTGTTTTGCTGTTTTGAGTTCATTGAATAAAGCCTCCATCTTGAGTGTTTGAGTTCTCAGAATGAAATGAGGCATTGTAAGACGGAGTATTGTATTACACCCCCCACTCTCGTGGTTGGATGACGTCATATTGCTTGGATGACGTCACCCTAGGGTTGGATGGCGTCACGCGCCGATGCATGTGCGGAGCTTGATTTTTATGAACTTAGAAAAAAGACAACAGACGTCTAGTTTCAGTTTTCTAAACTTTTATTTTTGTAACAAGAAACAAGAAACTACATGAAACCTTTTATGAAACATTGTTTACATTTAATGATCACCATAAAGAGTTGTATTTCTATGTATGATACTATGATACAAACGTCTGTGACCTTCTGGTCTAGAGTTACGTTGAGCAAAACACTTTTGTCCACATTTATTCACATATTGAGCATGCATGTAATAAGTACCATAATATTGTTGAAACCAATGCGTCACATAAGTGTCATTTTTTCCATACATGTCCGGTTTGAATCGGGTTAACAGTATCTGGTTCAAGGCACATTCACGTGAGATAAAATCCAAAGCGAATAGACAATACACACCACACACCGGTAACATATCGCCTTGTATTCTCATGGCATTCCACAGATAAGTTTTGCTGGCATGTTTTTTCACAAAGGATAAAATCTCTTCGAAAGGTGGTAATCCGTAGGAATCAAAGTACACTGCTTTATTGTCTTTTAAATAAAGAGCCACCCAGTGTTCTCCAGGTTGATTTCCGTTATGGGTATTCACAATATAGGCTTTCACGTCATGCGGTTTCTCTGAAGGTAATTGATCTTTGGCACAAACACGAGCATGTAGTGGTTTTAATAACGGTGAATGATCTAATAGGTATTGTAGTTCATTCGTCTCCATAATGCCAATTTCTGTTGACACGTTCAGCCCAAACACTGATCCACTGATCAATGAACTGATTCTGAGTGAGTTCTTCTTTAAATTGAATCCATAATCGACACGCGTCTCCTTTTTCACTATCGGTCAAGGTCACTAATTCAGGATACCACTTTTCCATGACCTTGAACACGTCCAAACGTTGAATCGCTTTTTGAATGTAAAGTTCTGTCCACTCTTCCGTATTCGTGTATAAGCAGAGTACATGTTGTACTTGACTAGGATGATTCACTCGACAACCATAACAGTCTTTATGCACTTGATTATAAATTAAAGATTGGAGTGCTTCTGTGACGTGATGATTCAAGCACTCTTGTAAAAAGTCCGTCTTTGAACTTGTACAACAAGGATACGCCAATAACTTCATTTCGTAATCTTGTCCTTTTTCCAGGTGTTCAATATCCATGTCTTCCATCTTAATAATCTAGATTAATAATCTAGAAGTACTTCTCTGAATTGATTGATTTCAATTTGATTGTCGTATTCCGCAAATACAATCACGTTGATGGCTTGTGCAAGTGCTGTTCCAAAGTGAAATTCCAATCTCAGATTGCCCGTTTTTATAGGATGGAGTTGACCTTCCTCGCAACCTTGATCTGCTGTCAAGTCCAACCCCCAGAGTGTGTATCCGTTCCGATAATCATTCATGCTCAATCCAAATGAACGATTGAGACCAAGAGCTCCTGTCGCTTGATAGAGTGACATGTAGGATCTTAGAACTTCTCCCGTTTCAAAATTGGGTTGAAACGCTTTGTTATGAATACTTTTTCCGTCAATGCTGACTTCTAGATGATTCAGTGTAAAATGACGGAACTCAAAGGGGTTGGTAGCCATGTCTCCATTCATGTCTCCATTTCTTACCATACCGATGATAAGCCGTTTTGGCAATTGACCTTGAAATAAATGATCTTCAATCTTGGATCGTTGACCGTTAGGAATCGTAAATGTTTTTACTTCAGTTCGTCGGATGGGGATTTTCATGTTATGTTGAGCAATCTGTTGATTGAGTTGATTGGCTACCACTGGCAGTAAATCTACTGTTCTTGCATTAAATCCTGCTTCTAGAAACTTGATTTTAGCCGGTGAAGTACTCATGAGACAGAATTGAGGTGACGCTTTGTTTAGTCTTAAGCGTATTTCCATACCATTGGGTAAATATTTATCTTGCATCATCAGATCCAAATGAAGCCGTCCACATAGTTCCACCACACGACTTTGATGGACACGAGCACGCCTCTCAATATAGCCCTTGTTATCCCCGTCATGTACTTTTTCGAGCATATGACCAGCGGTGTCTTCAGCCCATAACTCTAGCGCCTGAAGCTGAGTGTCTTTACAGCTTGAGGTGAAGGAGAGTAAATTTTCTATGTATGCCCGATAGCCATACGTGTCCGCATTGCTGGTGATCAGTTTATTATTCAGATACACATCAATGCTTGAGAACATGCTGTGAAAGAAATTGTTGACGGTAGCAATTTCACTGTCGGCCGCTAGGTCTGTACCATCTGACTGTATAATTTTGAGTTTTAGGTACAGGTAAGATTGATTCAGATCTGTCCATTTTTCTGTCTGTGCAGGAATCACAAATTCAATCGGAGCATTATTGTCCAGGGCAGAAATGGGATAATGCTCAGTCCATTGACCTTCTTGCATGGCTGTCATGGTAGGTGGCACAACAGACACATCCAACTCTGTCTTACTACATTCACAGGAACCGTGTTGCATCATGATTAATCGAAAATATCAAGAGGTCTGGCCTGCTTAACTCGGCGATGATGAAGTTTCGAATGAGGTCTTTTCTTGACTGGTTTGCTCTTTATACGTCTTTTAGGGCTGGCCACAGCATGTAGTAAGGATTCACCCACATCTTTTAACACAGAGGCTCCACGTTTTCGTATTACTTGTTTAGCGTTTGATCCTGTCAAGATATCTTTGATAGCGGCTTTTCCTTGCTGGAGTCCTTCTTTTTTCAAGGTGTGAACTCCAGATTTCACAAATGGATTCAGTAAAGGCATAATTCTTTTCATGGCTTTCTTAAACATGGATCCAAGTCCGTGTCCATATTGTCGAGGTTGACCTTGGTAAGTAGGTATCATTGTCTTTGACGTAGGTGTAGTTTCACCATAGACTTCCCATGAATAAACTGAAAAGACTGGCCAGTGTCACCCCTTATATGGATAGTGATGGTGTCAAAGTCGGCTTTAGCCAGTGGTACATAGTGTAAATTCAAGAACTCGAAATGAATATGGGGGTTAGTTCCTGCTTTCGTTCTCGGATCAAATGGAGCTACACGTAAGATGGGGGCTTCTATGTTTCCCAAATAGGTATAAGACGCAAGGTCGGAATAAACAAACAAATGATTATGACCCATGTTAATATCTACGCCATGAGGAAACGGTTCCGGAGTGTCTTTAAAAAAGATGGTAGGAGAACTATCAGGGGCTCCACCCAGTTTAATAAACATGTGAGGATGAAACTGAATACCTAGTTGATCCGAACTGTCCAGTTTTGCGCGTTTACTTTGTCCTGAAAAACCCATGGTAAATCGAAGGCCTTTCTGTCTAAATATTTTACCTAATTGATCTTTCACGGTAAAGTCAATCGTCTCGATCAAATGTTGGGGTGTGACATAAGTTCCTATAGGAATACAAAGTCGTACACCTTTTTCTTCTTTATTTGGGAGAGTACAATAGGTCTCAAAGTTTTCTAAGGCCTTACCCAGGACAGGATCATGTGTGACAATGTAGAAATGTCGCTCTTCTTCAGTGACATTAATGACCTGACTAGGAACAATCATTTCCACTAAGGCAATTTCCCAGTCTTGTTTATTGAGATGGATGGGTTTTGCCAGTTTGGTACGAAAACAACATTGCGTATTGTCTTGGAATAAATCCATAGAGCTATCACTCATGAGTGTTATGTAAAACGAACTCATGTTGATTTAGGTTTATTGAATTTCAAGGAGGGATTCGGTAGAATATAACCTAGAGAACTACTTAAAAGCAGAAGCCACAATTCTCGATCGGGTCGTTGAAAACACAAATTAAATAGCGATACGGTAATAATAATAAATACCACTACAATTTGTGACAAAAAGTGACCTTATTTTTGGGTTCACACAATTTGGTTTGCTCTGAGGCAGTCACTACCACACTGGCCGTATCGGTTTGAGACATGATGTATTTATTAACAAACTTCAAACGAGATTTTCCATACAAGGTCAAGGCCACTTGAGATTCGTTATTCTCATTTACGGATACGGGTGCCATTTGTATACTACGATGAACACGATGATTATAGGCATGCACGAGATCAGACAATACCTGAATATACCTTCGTGTTTTATGATGCGTAAAGTATTTCCACATGCGTGATTTTAAGGTCCGTTGAAAACGTTCCACTATACTAGCCTTAGTTTCTGGGTTTTCAGTCGTAAAATAATGAATCCCTAATTTGTCTAAAAACTGTTGAAACCTTTGATTCTTGAATTCTGTTCCTTTATCGGTTTGCAACGCTTTAGGTTGTCTCGTTTTAAGAATAGAGCGAAACGCTTCCACCAATGTGAGCCCCGTTTTATCCTTGAGGGGAACGACCCAAGCATATTTTGAAAACACGTCAATGACACACAACAAATATCGATAAGGGGTGTTGTACTGAGCCAAGGATTGCATGTCTGCCAAATCAGCTTGCCATTGATGATCAATACCACCCACAATCGTTTTCCGTCTCGAGAATACCCTACGGATAGGTTTGTGCAGGGTATAGGTCTTTTGTCCCTTCAACCAGGATCGCACTTGACTTGGCGTGATGGATTTCAGTTGAGTTCGAGCTGCTGTAGTAAGACGTTCTACCCCACCAAAACCAGCCGGATGATGGGGATCATAATAAATCTGATGTAACAGACTGTCTACCTTTTTGTTCATGTTGTCTAGTAGGCTTCCCACTTAGGTTCTGCTTTCATCTGTTTGACAGGTTTACTTATAGGTTCTGCTTTCATCCGTTTACTTATAGGTGAACGAGACTCAACAAAACTATCAAATTCATCATCTTCCTCCGAATCGTCTGCTTTTTGCATCCATGACCATCTCCGTTTATTTCCTATCACTTCTTGTGGTACATTGACATCTCTTAGTCCACTAGAAAACTGTTCCCATCCTCTAGGCTCCGACCCTTTTCTATGACGTATGACATCATTGACCAAATCAATAATGTTGGATCCTTGTATTGGTTTTCCATGATATTCCAACATCCCATGATCATTCCATGACATGTGGGGATGATTTTGTAGAAAGTGTAATAAAAGCTGAGTTTTTCGACGCATGGTAGTAGGAACACTTTCAAGAATCCGATCCGTCAATGTAGCAGGAGCCGCTTGTGCCTCTTGTGCACCTTGAGCAGCTGGAACAACCGGTGCAGCCGGTGCAACTGGTGCAGCCAGAGTAGCCGGTTCACGTGCTTTTTGATGAGACAGTTGAAACCTTTGCAAGACTTGCCCATAGTGTTGTGCTTTTTCTGATTCAGACAACGATTCATTTTGTAATACGTCTCCCATTTGTTTCTGTAAATCGGATGTTTGACTGACTTGCGGGGGAGGAGGTAAACGTGGTCGTTGTTCTGTTTTCCATCGATTCATCTCTTCTAGCATTTTGAATGGGACGATAGCCATTTTCTTCATAGCTTTTTCACCAGTGTGGCAACACCTCCACTGAGTGCTCCTGCAGCAACAGCTTTAGCAATGATTGGAGCAAGAGCTAGTAATGGAAATAATCCTCCTTTTTGATTCAACACACGTTTCTTTTTTTGAATGGATACTCTTTTATCTGCTAAAGTGCGGAGATGTTGACGCTTGGACTTCAACCTTTGCTTTTGAGAGGGGGATAAGGCAACATTGCCTTTTAAAACATTCTGACAGCATTCTGACACACATTGAATCATTTCTTTAGATGCTCCATGTATCATCTTTCTTCTTAACCCATCTGGGGCTTGAGTTAAACCCAAAACCAGATGTCCGTATTTATGCAGGAGTGGTCTCTTTGGTGCCATTATGTCAAATAATACCTGTTTTTACTTCTTCACAGCTTTTATACTAAAGCATCAAAGGCTTGTCTTGAAGCTGGATTCATAGGACCCTGTCTCATCAGGTGAATACGATGTCTCAAAAGGGGTTTCAAGACAGCCTGTCTTGATAAGGTAGATAAGGATAGGGGTGAAAAACGGCACAATGGAGTGTCTGGTGAACTTCTTGAACTGGGAGATGATCTACTGGATGAACTTCTTGAACTGGGAGATGATCTACTGGATGAACTTCTAGAACTGTGAGATGATCTGCTGGATGAACTCCTAGATGAATTTCTTGAAGAACTCAAACTACTTGGCCCACTGCTTGAATAATTACTTGGCGAACTTCTAGATAAACTCAAACTCAAACTGCTTGGTCCACTTCTAGATAAACTGCTTGGCCCCCTGCTTGAATAACTGCTTGGTCCACTTCTAGATGAACTGCTTGGTCCACTTCTTGATAAACTTCTTGATAAACTTCTTGAACTTCTAGGTGTGCTAAAACTGTTTGATCCACTTCTAGAAGAATTTTGAGATGAGCTTTTAGATGAATTTCTAGATGAGCTAAAGCTCAAACTACTCACAGGACTGATAGGAGACCATTGTAACTTACTGATTGGAGTTACAGCCATAGAGGGTGTTGAAGTGGTTTGCTTTCGACGACGGAGAGTAATAAAACGTTCATTGATCTTGGCAGGCGATTTTCTAGCTTTTTTAGCTGGAGCTTTTCTAGGTTTTCTTGCTCTTTTAGCTGGAGATTTTCTAGGTTTTCTAGCAGGCGCTTTTCTGGCTTTTTTAGCTGGAGATTTTACAAATTTACGAATCGTCTTTTGACCATTCCATCGGAGTAAACTTCGTATCATGACTCCACCAAGAAATCCACCTCCTCCTGGTTTCAATATGAGTTGACGTTTAGTATCCATGTCCACTTGATCATCTCCCAGCTGCTCTAATTCATGCTGATGTTTTTGCATAAAGTTTTGTGTTTGTTTAGGTAGCACAATTTTCTTTTTTAAAATCACCTTTGCTGCTAAGGTGAACCACTTGAGCATTTCTTTTAATCCAGACCGTAGCATTTGCTCCCGTACAGTAGGGTCTCGTTCCTGACCCAAATGTTCTAACGATTGAGCTATGGCTGTGGCTGACATGATGACTGAATGATCTTATATGAGTAAACGATGTTTATATATACACAACTGGTCCACGTTTTTCTCCAGTGATCCAGTGATGAAAAATATCTGTTCTTAACCGATAACTGTCTGGTGTTTGAGGGTGAAAGTCAATCACTAAATACCCATGAGGTGTAGAGATAGCATCTTGATAAGCGGGTAACAAGTGTGGCAATTGAATTTGATTCGCCAACACTTTGATTTGTCCTTTATCTCTTGTGTTTTGAAATAAGATCATGTAATGTGCATTTAAACTCAGGGTACGACTGGCTTTCGATTGTTGAAACATGTTTTGTGTAATGTAGATCACACTAGCATTACGATGGTGACCTTTTCGTGTAAACCATAATTTGATTTTCTCTTCATCTTTATCACCAAGCATGTCATCAAATATAATTAAATGAGGAATGGATGTATCCTCTACTATCTCTTCATCCTCGTCAGGTATCCCCTGTATGAACCGAATACTAGGTTCTTGTTCTTGTAATTGTGCATAGGCTACTTGCCATTCTTTGTAACACCATACAATACGCTCAGGTACTACTTGAAACAAATCTGATTTGTATTCCAACACCTTTTTTACGAATTGTGTTTTACCAGAGCCACTAGGGCCTGCGATAAACATATTGCAAGGATGCTTAAAAAGTAAACTGGACTCCATGACGTGAAAATCACAACTAACACTATTGGAAGAAAAACATTTTATTTATTTGTGTAACAAGTTTATGTATGAGTACAAGAATAATCACAACAAGAACAACACATGTCATGTAAGGGTAACAACAGTTTGTCAGAAAATTCAAACACACATTCTGAATGTCCAAATTGACTCAGAAATGTTAACACAGAGTCATTGTTCACCACCTGTTTGAACCAATCCGTTTCACTCAAGTCCATGGGTACTGATTGTTTATAAAACGAATTCATCACATGAAGACCATGTTTCATTTCTTCAAACATGTCTGGTGTACTCAACTGTTGTCGAATCCATTCCAGAGAATGATGACCTTCAGGTATCTTCATACGATAAGCAAATACCAATGCTTTTCTCAACAGGGTATGGTTCATAATATCAAACTGTTCCATTCTTGAATCGTGTGAATCACTCTATCGTTACATACATAAGTATTCCAATCGTCTCGATGGATAGCTTTCAAGTCTAAGTGTGCACTGATCATAGCATCACGAATCATCTGTCTAAATAGTTCAAACGTGTGAGGATTCAGAATCCACGTGCGAATGTCCTTGACCTTGACAAGGTCATCTTGTACAATACTGTATAACGTATCCGTATACAGCTCAAAATCCAAAATGTAATATAAACTTATAAATCGTCTAGATGGTTTAACCATAATTGAATATTTCCTGAACAAATCACTATTCTATGTCGATTCGCATGAACGGCTTCAATCTCGTCTTTGACTTCTCTTAAACGGTGCCTTAATTTATAGAACACGGCACGATACTGTAGAATATGAATAACATGAGTGAACGGTACCTGTCTCTTAAATACCATGATACCACGTATTTTAAACTGTGAATACTGACGCCATCCGGGGTGAGATCTCCCATTGTCCTCTTCAGCCATACTGAACCATATCACATTGGGGGTAGAACGAAAATTGTTAGCTAAGGCAGATACGTCGCTCAAATTAGCATCGTGGATTACAAAATCCCATGTCGTAGATAACATACGATCTAAGCTTTGTTGTACCACATTCAGTTTTCGTAGAATAGGTAATTTTTGGTTGAATGACAAGTCCTGGCGATCACCTACATCCTTCAACAGTCTCTCTATCCGTCGATGATTTGTATGTTGTAAGCTATGTATAGCATTATGAGTAGCCCATGTGTGCACTAACTCCATCTTCCATGTTTTAGCGTTAGCCCATATGACATAACGATAAATTTTAAGTCTCAGCTCTATCGGTAGTAAGGGTATCCAATCCATGTCTTTATGAATAATGAATTTTAGATGACTTGTTCTAGGTCAAAAGGTATCCTAAAAGGTCAAGGTCAGTCATGTAGATAACCATAAGGTACAGTCATATGATTCTCGACCACAATACGTTTGGTATACACCGAACGAAATGTTTTGACTTGTTTCTCACTGGTCACGGTTCTGTCCTTATGACGTTTAATCCGAGAAGCATATTCAACTACGGTCGAATAATGATGTCTGTCTTTCACACAATCCACCATCGTATTGAAATTCACTTGTTGAGTGGCATTGTAGTCTAACGTAATGCCTTTCACTTTGCATTTTTGATGGAGTTCACCGTTTTCAATGTATTCATACCCATAGTTCTTTGGACCTAAAGCGACATATCTCACAATACGACCCTTTGGTACCTCATCTGTCCATTTTCCCAATCGACTGGAGATAATAGGAACATTATAGCCATCAGGGTCATGAATGTACATACAACTGTCTGTGTCAAAATACAGTACTCTCTTTCCTAGAGGTTCAAGCACTTTGTACAGTTCTAATCGAGCATAAGCCGTCACAAATGAAGCCACCACAGGATTGGCTGATGAATGAGGGTCTGCTTTGTCCGATTCATCAGTGTAATTCATTAACATGAATTCATCATGATCAAAACACTCTGCATATTTCACAGACTTTTTAGGATCGTTCAGTATTCCGTAGAACTGGTCCAATCGATGAACATACTCTGTTTTAGGCAAGAGGTTGGTTTGAGCATTTTTACCCCAGAGACAATTCAACATGGTTTTGGCAAAAGCTCGTTTTCCTGGATTTTTCTCCACCTGTTGCAAACGAATTCCTTCTGCTTCAAAATAATCTTGTTTAAATTTATCTTGAGCCTCTTCCGTATCCACCCCTGGAGGATATCCACTAGCCTCTTGTTTCATTTTCAAGTATTTGTCAATGTATTGCCGATAGACGTCCGTACTCCATTCATCCCAGTGCCATACATGATACACTTTTGATACTTGATAGCCTAAAGCAATAGCTTTAGCCAATTCAACATGAGTCCATGTGCCATACAAGAATCGTTCATACGGGGAATGTGTACAATAATCCATCTCCTTCTCAGCACAGGTACGGCATAGCGTAAACACCATTTTACTATTACAGTGTATGGGTAAGACAGGCATCCATAAATCTTGCGGGGGTAGAACACGGCATTTAATCAGTCCTTTGTATTTCTCAATATGCTGTTGATCAATTTGTTCTTGACTCATGATCACTGGATGGCCTATCGGATAAGCCCTGTACTTGTTCACATACGGATAGAGAGAACAAATATCCACATATTTTATTTCTTGATCGTTGTCTACTTCATGATACAGTCGGATGGCATTCGTACGACCTCCGAACAAAGCTTCCCTGGGTTGAATCGGGTCTTGACCATGATAGAATCGTTCCACTCTTGTCTTATAGGCAGGATCCTTTTGACAACGCTGATCAAATTCACATTCCCACATGACCACAACAGGGTACCCCTGTTCTTTCAAAGACTCCAGTCGCTTATACGTATCGTGATAGGCCTGTTGCATGCTTCTCAAAGTATATGGATTGATGGTACTTCGGTTAGGAAAACAGGTGGGGCACCCATGGTACCAACATCCCATGAATTCATACACGGTGTTGGTCTCTTGACAATAGCCATCCACGTAATAAGGTCCAATTTTGACTTCGCCTTTGTTATTCAAGGCATGTCGAATATGTATCTCCTCTGTGACAGCCATCATTTGTAGCCAACGTATGCCTTTCATGGAATACCGGGTTTTATTGGGATACCCGGCATCCGAAATCACGGCTAAACTATGAGGTGGCATGGAATTTTTGCGTCAGGCTTTGTTACACACTTGAGCTAATGTGGTAGCTTCAGTAAATGGATCTATTTGATCACTGTCCAATAATTGTTGACGAAATTCTCCACATCCGCGCCTTAAAATGTCCACATCCGATTGACAGTATTTCTCCATTTCCTTTTGAAAATCAAATACGTCACCTTTTCTTTCATTGTACCAGGTTAAAAACTCTTCACGTCGCTCTGGTTTCATACTATCCGGTTTGTAAAAGTGTAGCGGCAAATAAGGTCCCACATAATCTTGATACGCTAAGGTGTTTGCATAGAATGGAAACCATCCTTTGGCTAACTCGGTCAGTCCAAATGTATTGGGAAAATAGGAGAGAGGCATACTCAGGAAACTGAGGGAGTCAATCATGCGTATTCCATGCACTCTCAATTGAATGATTTTACTACCATTCATAATCAACTGGGGTTTCGCCGTCCCCTGAGTGACCACATATCTAAGAATAAACTGAGCGTCATAGCCTTGAGCATTGTGGGCTATCACTGTCGATCCTCGATGGGTAGGGAGGAATAGCCAAGTACAGAATTGTTGTAACGTATTTTCACCACGGAATGTCATTTGTCTGGCTTCATTCACCTCTTCACAATACTCACATGGAGCTTTCACTGACTTACACATACAGTCACCACAAGCACGTTGAGCCACACAAAAATTAGGGATATGTTCTCCAGAATCAAAACGACATTCAAAATCAAAAAAGATGAATGGTACTTCTGGTTGTTTTCTATCGGGTGGTTCATACGTTGGAATGTAACAGTCATGATCTGGTCCTACTATGGCTTTACAACACCTGCATTTCTTTGTCCCTGGGCAAACATGATTCCGTTTCGTTCCAAGCACCTTTTGCCCACATTTCTTACAATTCCATACGGATTCACAAATGGTTTTACGTTGTTTTCCCGTTTTAGTTTTATGATTGTCAAAACATGCCTGACTCTGGAATAGGCGATGACAATCCGGACATCTTATAGATTGGCCTGCTGGGCACAGGGTGTGAGCATAACACTGACAAATATGGCTACACTGGTGTCCTTCACGGTGATCATAACTGATATCGCACCATTCACAATAATAAACCCGTCCGAGAAATCCGGTGATGGATACGATACAGTCATAATGATTATCATGGTGAAAGATATGAATCACACGACTTTTTTCAGTCATAGCAGGTGGTTTGAATAACAATTCACTTCCATAATGTTGTGGATGGATTTTAATCACATAGCCTGGATAGAGATAGTCCTGTAGTTTTTGGTATTCTTCTATACCACACGACTGATCCGATGAAATACCCACTTGCTTCAACAATGCTTCAGCTTCGTATTTTTGAAGATTTTTCTTAGAGTGACGTATATAATCCCATCGTTTTTTCCATTCCGGGGTTTGATTTTCATGTACTTTGCACCGTCCTACCACAATCGATCTAGCTAAACACATAGAGTCTTTACTATTGTCAATACACACAACACTTGTCTTTGACTTCCGCATACTGAATAAGTTTGGTGCTTTAAACGTTTTCTTTCCGGATCCCTGTGGCATAGCAATATGCGTAATTTCCATCTGTGCCGCCCCATCATGAATTTTAAATTGACGGTTACTTTGTGCCACACGTTCAATTTCATCCAACAATGTATCTCCACTAATACGAGATGCCCTATTAAACGGAACATGTATCCCAAAGTCCAAATCAGGATGTAGAATAGATACTCGAACTCGATCATTCGATCTCACTTCACATCTCTTGTAGAGCTGATCCATCATATCATTAAACAACCTGTTTGTAAATTCAAACGATTGATTATACGGCTGAAATGTCACATCATATACTCTAGATTGAGTCTTGAATTTTCTTGACTTTCTTTCCATGCGTGACTGTATGTCATAATAGTCGCGCACAGGCTCAAACTTACTTCGTTTAGTTGGAGGTTCATCCTCACCACTAGTACTGTCGGTATCTGACATGATTATGATCTTAGAACTTCTCCGCCGTTTTTTATAGTTCGGGTTCAAGGTCACAACGCGTGACACTCTATAAAAGACGTACGCTCCGTCCGTTTTTTATCATTTCAACATGAGCGATCCTAAAATGAACCAAGTTGAAGAGAACCGAGATCAAACTTTGATGTATTCATTAAAGAAAAAAATTAAAGAGCTTAACAACTTAGCGGATCAGCTCTGTGGACAGAAAAATGTAACATGGGATCATATCAAGTGTTATCGTTGTGGAAAGAAAGGACATTATTCTACCAGCTGTACGGAACCCTTCAACAATGAATGTTTTTATTGTCATGAACAAGGACATTTCATCGCAGACTGTCCTAAGAAACAAGGTGAACAGGTCGATCTACAGGACGCAGAACAGAGTAAGAAAAAACGTAAATACAAAAAGAATCCAACAAAAACTGTGAGTGACTTTGTGTAATCCGGACAATGTGTTGGACAATGTGTTGGACAATTGTGTATAGACTTAAATTGGAGACTAAGTGAGTTGTATTGTGTTGTACTTTGTACTTTGTTGTACTTTGTTACTCAGAATGTTTTCAAAAATAAAATGATAGACAATGTAATATGCTTTTGTCTTTGCTCGAGATATAAAACGAATCTAACACATATGGTGGCCCTTATAAGGGCCGTTGGGTAATTCATTGCATTTCTGCAAGAAATAAGTACCGCCAATAGTTGGCTCTCAACTCATCATCATAGTAAATGGCAAGGTCAGGGTATAAATTACCCATCTTGATATCCATCTTGACAACACTAACATCTTGGAATTCAGACAAGTCTGGGTACAAATTACCCATCTTGACCACCCAAACATCTTCTTGTAACTCATCAGGTTCATCAGAAGAACTTTTCAAGCAGTTGCCCATGTTGAATCATGAAACATAAATGAGCTATGGAACATGAGAAAAACACTGACCTAGAACAGACCAATGAAATGCCGTTAAAATAGACCAATGAAATACCGTTAAAATAGACCAATGAAATACCGTTAAAATGGACCAATCAGAGTCCTTGTATCATAGTCAGTGAGTGACCTTGCCTTGATCTAATTTCATTCTGTATCAAGATGTCTCAACGTACAGTCAACATTATTAAGAGAAAATATGCTGCCTTAGGGCGGTATATTGAACAACTGGAGATGCAGTTAGAAGAGTTGAGGTTGGAGGTGAAGACCCTGAGAGAGGGGAAGGAGTTTGAAGAGGAGGTCGTGGTCAGCTCTGGGGAAGAGGACTGGGGGGATACCCCTCAAGAATCAACCCCAGAGAACTGGGAAGATGAACTGGTAGAGGTTCCGTCGAACCTCTACCAACCTACACCGGACCCCAAGGATGTCCAGAAATGGGACAAGTGGTGTCCCGCTTGTATGGGGAGATGCGGTCAACGCCATTAATCCCCATACAAGCACCAACGGTCCTTTTCAGGACCACCAACGGCCCTTTTCAGTGCCCCCATACAATTCAGAAAGAATCACTCTCATATTGTCAATATTTACAGTCCTTTCTGATAACACCAAATACAAATAGACGGTGTGAGGTAAGTTTTCTATAAACATTATAACATTTTTCCCTACAAAGTGCTGTGATAGTATGATGTGTACAATCATTTTCAACAAATGTATTCAAAGTGCTGTGATTGTATATATTAAGTGTACAGTCTGTAAATTGCTGTGATTGTATGAAGTACAAAGTATTTCCCCCACAAATATAAGTGATAGTATGATGTGTACAATCATTTTCAACAAATGTATACAGTATTCAAATTGCTGTGATAGTATAATGTGTACAGTATTCAAATTGCTGTGATAGTATAATGTGTACAGTATTCAAATTGCTGTGATAGTATAATGTGTACAGTATTCAAATTGCTGTGATAGTATAATGTGTACAGTATTCAAATTGCTGTGATAGTATAATGTGTACAGTATTCAAATTGCTGTGATAGTATAATGTGTACAGTATTCAAATTGCTGTGATAGTATAATGTGTACAGTATTCAAATTGCTGTGATAGTATAATGTGTACAGTATTCAAATTGCTGTGATAGTATAATGTGTACAAAGCATATCTACAATATAACCTTGAAGTGTCACAATTGACCTTGACGTGTCAAACTTGTTCAAAAAAAAACTTGAAGTGTCACACAAAAAAAAAAAAACTTGAAGTGTCACACAAAGACAAAAAAAACTTCTCACAATTGACCTTGACCTAATAGAACACTGGCGCGTGCAGGCAAAAAGTATAAATACCCCCGGCGCAGACACTATTTTTTCATTATCTAGCATGGAGTCCTTCAACATGCCATACGATGTATTGAGAGAAGCACTAGAATCATCTGAGTTGATAGACCCGAATGCGGGTATGCATTACAACCAGCCGAAGTACAACCAGCCAAAGTACGGTCAACTACAGTATAGGCAGCCACAGTACAGCCAATACAGTCAACCACTGTACAGCCAATACAGTCAACAGTCCATGGTAGATGTACAGCCTATGGTAGATGTACAGCCGATACAACCCATGGTAGATGTACAACCCACTATGACGAATACACAGCCTATGGTAGATGTACAACCCACTATGACGAATACACAGCCTATGGTAGATGTACAACCCACTATGACGAATACACAGCCCCCTATGGCGAAAACACAATCTAATACAACGGGTGATGCAAAGCCTACAACGGGATTGTCTGTTCTACAAGGTATCAAGGAAGAAATGGTACAGATGAATCAAGTCATGCAAGAGATGGTCAGACTCATGAAAAATCAAGAAGTACGGTTTAAGCCACAAGAAATGATTGTACCTGTACAGTTTATGTATGATTCAAAGAAACGAAAACATGAGCATGAGAAAAAGAAACCGGAGCATGACAAAAAGAAACCGGAGATGACAGAAACGAAAACATGACCTTGAGAAACAACCTCGGGGCAAGTATGGTAAAGAAATGAAGATCCGACTAATAGCTATGAAGAAACCAACGGTCCTTTTCAGGACCACCAACGGCCCTTTTCAGGGCCACCATGTCTTTTCGAAAGAAAATTCTCTCATTGTCTAAGTCTATACAGTACAAATAACAAAACACACACAGTACCCAGAACATTCCTAAAATCCAATTCATACTATTTTGGGGTACAACATTGATTTCCAATTTGTCCCAATTTGTCACAATTTTGAAAACTTCTGGGGACCAATAACGTTGATTTAGTCCCCAGGGTAACGCCCATTACTACTGTGAGTTATGAAATGTAATGATTGTTTATATTATAATTATACTTAAATGACCATACAAACAAGATTTCGTGATATATTTAACTTGACTATTGCTGGATTTGTTCAAGTGGATGCTTTATAACACGTTGTTCACGGCATTTATATCTCGGTACTTTGATTAATTGTGGTTACTCGGGCTGTACATCACATAACACTGTCTGTATTTCAAATAAAAATATCCTCTGTACTTTCGTCTAATCCTTTTGTTTTCGTTTTTTTTTTTGCTGCTTCATGATCAACACGGTGTGACACGTAAAATTAACAGATCTATATATCTATATACATGTACATGTATATCTATCTGTGTGTGTATTTTGATTCACCAGATGTTCCTTTATAGACAAACTAACTAATAATGCTGTCCGTTATATACGCCAACAATTACATTAAATAGCCATATCCAGGTTTTCTCCCGAATACAAAGTATGATAGCATATTTCTGCATATACTAAGCACGTTATTTTTTTCGTGTAAAATGTTTTACTTTCATGAAAATAGTTCATCGATCAATTAATAAGTAAGTTACGGATAAGGGTTAGGGATCCATTTAATGTCGGAAAATGTTATTATGAAAAGTTAATAAATTTTCTGATTATCTTATGCATAAATGTGCCATCATACAAAAGTACAAAAATGTACTTGAATATCTTAACTTGAAGTGTTGTATGGTTTTCAAGTTGTATGTACAATGTGGCAACAATTAACATATCACGTATAGATGAGCATTTGTTTTTCATTGTACATTATAACATACCGCTTAAAGACCCATTAGCTTTTTGAGCGTTAAAATTAAAGTAGGTCTTATTTTACCTAGAAAGATATCTTATCAGCGAAAATGATTTTTACTTACAATAAAATCATTCCAATTTTTGCTCTTTTTAATCACGAAATACATAATTATAGAAGTGTAGCACAGTATTTTTTTAATGATATTGCAAAATAAGAAAAAGCATTAGACAACTACGGAAGCATAAATACGCCACCACATAACGATAAATTTTCATGAAAACTTTCGTGAAAATAATGGCGTTTTTCGTGTAAAAAAATGGAGGATTTCACGTTAATTTATGAGGAAACAAGAAAAATGAGAAATATCATGAATGCTAGTTAATTATCTAACGCGAAAAATTGCTAGTTAGTGCTTTGCATTGCCACCACATACCATCAGTTTTCATGAAAAAAAATCGCGAAAATTATAGCTTTTATGAAAATAAATTCATGAAACAAGATCAATCTTTTCATGATTGACATCCAGGTCAAATTAGACCCTGTCCAAGGGTCACTTAATTTAACATAGATTTCTATAGAAAAGTCTAAAGAAAAGACCCAGAGCTAAGAAATTTGGCCTGAAGCATTGCCTAGTGGAGCTCTATCAAATGTGATCAAATCAAATGACCCTCAGGGTAAAATCTCGCCTCAGGGGCCACTTTATCTTCAAAACATTCCTTAAAATCAACCAGAAAGCATAAAGCTTGGGTGTTTCAAATCATGACCACCTGAATCAACTTGACCTTGCCCCGGTGGTTACTTGATTGTACATTGGACATTTTCAAATAGATCTTAAAACAAACCAAATGGCATAAAGCATATAAATATGAATTGCAGCATTGCCTAAAGATCTCTACCAATTTCGTTCAAATCATGACTTCTGAGTCAAAACTGACCACCTCGGTGGTCATTTGATTGTACACTTGAGAACACATTTTCATTAAAGAAAACCAGAAGGCATAGAACTTAGTATGTTAAATAAATTTTGTATATTGAGGTCAAAATTCTATGTTAAGTGTTCTATATCTTTAAGATGTTGTTCGCCTCAACAACTCCTTCCCACATAAAAACATCTTATAAGAATGATATTTAGTCTAAACCGTCTGTATTTATGAGAACATGAAATGCCTACTGGTACAATGTATGTGTCCAGTTTCGGACCAGTACCAGTTTCTCACAACTTTTAATAATTTCTATTTTACAAGTCTTCAAAACAAACTACATTATTTTTCATCTTTGTGTAAAGTATGATGAAGTTTCGTTTGTTCTTTGCCTAGAATTAATATTATGTTTGTTATGGTTTCTGACATTTATGAAGCCCTGTACAATCGGAAGTACATACTAAGGTCTATGCATTCATAACAGATATCTAAGCTTTGGGCTTTCTGGTTTATTTTAAGAAGTTTTTTTTCTTTCGGCTGCTATAGCAACCAGAGTTCTCTCTGGAATGGATTTCTTTGAACAACTTTATCGATAACTTTCTTATTGTTCGTTGACCCTATTTAACTTCTAATATATAAGTTCTATTTTCTAAGTTTTAACATATAAGATCTATAAGTACTAATACTAGTATCTAATTTAAAATGGTCCCAGTAGGCATCCGTTGTTCAGAAGCATTCCGACTGTAGTTTCACGAAATGGATGAAAACAGATATTAACTTTTCGCGAAAATGATGTGGCAGTTTGCAGCACTAACACGCAACTTTTTGTGTTAACATAGCTGTTTTGCTTTCATGAAAATGTAACTGGTTTCATGATATTTTTTTCTGTTTTCACGAAATCCTCCATTATTTTCACGAGAGGATTTATCGTTATGTGGTGGCGTATTTATGCTTCCGTATAGAGCAAATAAAAATATATTTCTTATATTTTACTATCATTTTATCTTTTGTTCTGTAAACAAAATTCAAAATGCTAATGGGCCTTTAAATTTAAAAAATCACCTAAGTGATATATTAATCACTTTACAATTACAAAAGGCATGTTAGTAATTGTGTTTTTGAAGTGTATAAGGAAGGAAGTTAAGTAATAGATATACGTGTACTGCGTAAGTGACATGAAACTATAACATGAATGTATACATTATGTCATTTATTTAGTTTACAATTTTCTACATGGTAGTCAGATTTAATTCAGTGAGTCACGAAGTCTAAACGATTCTATCCAATAGTAAGAACAATGAAGATGCGCGGTTAATGTATTGAAAATGAGAAATGCAAATGATATCTAACAACAAATAATCCGGTGGATGGCTTCATAAACATTCACACTATCAGAGTTTAGAGTACTAAACTGTTATTATTCATCTATGTTTAGTTATTTTGTTGAGATATACCCACCGATGAAAGAGTCAAAATATGATCATGACTAAGGCCTTCACTGTCAGTTAATTTTAAACACGTTTCTTCTTAGTACCAATTACCATAAGTGGTCACTTCCTGTCTAAAGAGTTAGTCTTCGAGCCTTAGACACGCTTTGTAACAAATTTGGGTGAATCCGTTGCAATTGAATGAATTTTTGTTTGTTTATGTTAATTGTTGCAACAGCAGCCAGTGTCAGTGACAACTTTTTCAGTTGTAACAGCAGAGAAAGAATCAAGGCGTACACTCTCGTAGTACCATTGACATTCCGTAAGCTTCCTTACATGTAAAATGTGCATATCACGGATGGGATTCGAATCAATTGCGATGCGATGCGGGGGGAGGCCTTGTGATTAGTAGTCAGAGACAATAACCACTCGACAAGGGATGGTCGGCTAAGCAAAATTTACAAACTGATAAATAAATATGCATCAGTTCATTACAGAATAGCTTGCCTAGTGAAAATCAGTATACACAACTCTACACAGATTTCGTAGTTCAGACCTTAATTTTGTCTGGATGTGGATTTTTCCTAGGCCTCCAACCATTGATCACTTTGAAAAGTTTCGAAATATGAAACCAATTCATATTGAATGGTTCCTCAACAAGATCATCTTCTGATATATCACGAAAATATTCACCATCCAATTGTTCATCTAAGCATACTTGTGCCAATCCAATGAATGCACATTTCTTAAAACAGTCCGCAACTTCCTCAACGGTATAATCGAAGAATAACACATCTGTATCTGGTTGTTGAAATCTTTGTTTTTCTTGTTTGCCTGTGCGCGTCCCACATGACAGCAACCTGTCATCCTGGTGTGTGGACATCCTTTCGCTACTGCCATATCTTTCTTTCTTATTGTTTCCCTGGCTGAGAGGTTCAGCGTCTTTAGAGTCTGAATTACGACTAGGGTTGCTAGTTTTAGTCATGCTACACGATGAAGCCATATTTTTTGATGTGTCATGTAATTGAGTAGGTAGACTTCTCGAGAGTTGTGTATAACGTGCTTTACGGGACTTAGACCATCTTTTCATACTAGAACTGCACGATCTGTTACTCCTTTTCTTCTTATCTGAAGGTGGTCCTGTGAACGGCTTTGTATGTGAGTCGACATCTCCTTTCTCCGAATTCACAGTATTCGCACACAGTCTATTTTTTTGTAAAGCACAATATTTATGTTCTTCTTCGCCGGAAGTGAAGATGTGTTGTTCATCCTTACCGACAATGTTGTTTTTATTAAAGGCACAACATCCGGCTACTTGATGGTTTTGTTTCGTGCTCTCATAATCTAATTCCATTCGAAATAGGCTCTCAGAGTCGTCGATACTGTTCTTGTCGTCGTCAATTTCAGCATAAAGTTCATTAGATTCGTTTTCTAATTCGTTAGTTACATCGTCCACCGATTCATGTATAACTCGATCGTTGTTGTAAACATTTGACTTAAGCAACTCGGCATGAGGCATGCTGGACTGATTTCTTTCTGTTGACAACTGTCTCCTGATGTTAGAATACTTTTTATCCACGAAATAGCTTTTTGAGTCCGATGACTGCGAAAAAACATCAGCGTCTTCATAATGATTAAATCCGAGGCTGGGTTTATACCTCGACAGTGACCCCTTAACGTTTCCAAAAATACGAGAAAGTTTATTGACAACACTGCTTCTCCTGGAAACCACCGCGACAAAGTTTGGTTTTCTAACTGATTCTGCAGCTGTATTCTTGTGTACTCTTTCGTCATATAGTCGTTTCAATTCATCATGAACTCTATTAAATCCAAGTTTGGATTTCTGGACAGTTATTTGCACCCACTCTGGTACCTTACCCTGCAATAAAGAAAATCGTAAGTATTTAAAGAAAACACAGTTTATTTAGAAACATGTTACTTGACTCTAAGCACTGATTGTTTAAATGAATGTAATGCATGCAATATTTGTTTTTGATACTATTTGTATATAGAGACTTACCTTTCCATTGTTACTCATAGCAATTTTTTTCTTTCTGTTTGTTGTTTCCGGTAATCTTAAAAATACACTGTACACTGTATACTGTCCGTAAATATAACAATACCATTTGAACGAGAAGTATCTATTTATCCCTTACTTACTCACCGACCTTAATTATTCATAGTTGCGCATTAAATTATTATGTTATTCGCTTACATCCAAACGTCAATCACGTGATGTTAACACATCTCAGAAAAGATCACGTGACATGACCTTTGTATGATACATTGTATGAACGAATTCTCCTTCAATTAATGCGAAATGAACATGAAATGATTAAGAAAACATTGGATTTATTTCCTCATTACTAAGTCCAATGTTTGTTTTAAAAAACAATACACATTAATGACCTTATATGATAATGTACGTGATTGGAAAGAATTAACCTAACCCTCATTGACGACCGTGTAGATAGTGTATGAACTATGTTTGGAATTTGATAATTCCTTTGCTATCATCGACTTACAAAAATGCCGTGAGCTCCATAACTGACATGGTTCCCGTTCCCACTTTCACTCTATTGTGTGCGGTAAGATAGGGTTAGGAAACCAACTAGTTTAGCATAAAATAGTTCTACTTTCGGCTTTCGTTCAGTAGGTCAGTAATTTCTCTACAGAAGTATGCATGTAATTATATTAATCTACTATTGATGTATGTCTTATAAGTGACTTTTTGACATGATATGTAAATCAGTGTTAAGGTTTATATCCACAACGCGTATCGATCGATACTATCGGCTAGAGCTATATATAGTTTGATAAATTCTAAAAATAGAATGTGGGGTTTTCCCGTCGAAGTGCAGAGAACAGAACGGCAGTACACATACATTTGCGAAGAAATAACAGTTATTGTGAAGTTCGCAATTATTATGTTGGTTCACAGTGTGTGAAGGGTATTTTGATGTTAAGACAGAAGGATCGTAATGGAACTGATGAAATCGTGCGATGTCGGTATATTCCGTAGCGAGATCGGCAAATGTCGCCGTATAACAGCTCGTTTCCGAATAGCTATATTTTTTTACAATAAACTTTTACTTTCACTTCAAAACCTGTCATATAGTCCAACATCATGATATTAAGTTTGAATATAATTCATATACCAATTACATATATTTTCTGGAAAAAAAAACTTAAACTACGATTAATCAATCGATCGTGGTTTATGTCAGTTTTGTTCCGAGTTAGGAACTAAAACATGGAAAATCGAAAAAAAATTCAAAACCAAATTATCACTAAAAGAATTATATAGGTCGATTTTAATTCGTTTCTAACACTGTAGTGTGCATTTAAAGTGATATGTGGTCATAATCAAGATATATCATTAAAATGGAGCGTTTTGAAGAGCTTTTCGGTATGTATTAAATCAGTAAATACGACAGCAACAATGCTTATTTTGGTACCGATGGATTCCACCTAACTACAGATATAATAGTAAAACCCAGTGAAGACGCATATTAGCTTTATTGCAAAGTATATATAAAAGTCATTTAACAAATTGTAATAACTAAGCGCAATAAGGCAAAGTGTTCCTTAACATTTATATTATATTATAAGAAGCTTACAAAGAAAAAAGAAGAAAATTTATAGGGCCATGACTAAGGCTTTCATATAAGCAGCAGCAGTGAGTGAAGAATATGGTTGCCAATCCCTAGTACTACCATCCCTGTAGTCTGATATACCACGAATTACAAGAAAACTCTCATTTCTGTTACCATCAAGTGATTCAAGAACGGCTTCAAAGTCAAGATCAAACGCCTTCACGTTATGGTACGCGGCAAAGTTTCCCCTGACGGACTGTGTTCTAGTTACCAAGCGACCACTTCCGATGGCTCCAAAACATATATTAGGAACACCCGGACGTAGATCTTGTTTGGTCACCGACGAAGGATGTTCAAACAAGATCTCAGATCCGTCATTATTTTTCATAACTCTGAGAGGTTTATCGCTGACTGGTCGTTTAAAACTAGTCTCCTGTTTGTCTAGCATAGCTAGACCTTCTTCAATGTACAAGTCCCAGGGTCTTGGCTTTCTCCATTCAGTTTTCACGATGGATTCAAGACTCATTGCAACATTCTGTAATGTTTTATTCCTGCATGAAAATGACCTCGTCGAGTATATATAACCTCGGTCATGTGATAATTCGTTGTCTATTTTCGCACAATGTATGTACATAGGATCCAATCTATCTGTTGTCATAGAAACGACAACGTCACCTGGTCGAACGTGTTTAGAACTGTTACTCCAGTTAGGAACACCGCCAGCAACCCCAACTAATAACACGTGTTCAACTTTATTAAAAGAACCTGTAATGAAATACGAGTACAAATCAAATAATGTTTGCATGCTAGGCGATAACCTCCATACAGTTTAATGGGAATTTGAACTCGAGCCAAACCGAATAACATGGGACTACTTTTTCCAATTTGGCAGAATTCAAGACACTTTCATTTATTTATTTCTTCGGATTTAACGCCATTTTCAACATTATTTTAGTTATATCGTGGCGGGCAGTTATCCTAACCAGTTTCCCTGGATTTCATTTAGGCCTTAACCAGTACTAACCACATTCTAGCCACAAGCTATTATCAAGCTGCCCCACACAATTCAAAGGTCGAGGACAATGTAACAAAGGTTGTAATATATTTTGTCAAATTTGTCCAGGACAGTGTAAGATTCGCCCGGGTTTCGAACTCATAACCTTTTGATCAATATACCAACGCTCCACCACTGAGCTAACCGGGCGGGCAAAAATCAAATTCAGTTAACTAGCTGTTCACATTTGGGGTAAATACTAATAAATCATGGTCATTTTTTTATTTTGTCAGAATTCGATTCAAATGATATACTAGTACTATACATGTACTTCAAAACTGCGTAACTTATGCCCATTAAAGTACAATAAATAAAAGTATCCAGGGATTCGTTACGGCTTCGTTTTGTTTTCTCTTCCGCTAAAGGCCCATTAGCTTTTTTAATTTAGTAATACAGAATAATAGATAAACTCATAGTGAAATACAATGTATAAGAAATATTTTTTATTTGCTTTTAAACAATATTTACATACTGCCTTTGTTTAGCCACATCTCGTATATATGTTATCAGATGCTTTTTCTTTTTTGCGATATCATTGAAAAAATACTGTGCTACACTTCTATATATGTACTTACGTGATTAAAAACAATTAAAATTGGAATGTTTTTATTGCAAGTAAAAGTCAGTTTCACTGATAAGACATCTTTCTTGGTGAAATAAGACCTACTTTAATTTGCACATCTTAAAAGCTGATGGGGCTTTAATAACAGGATAAAATTTGGGCAAACTTATATGTTTGTTACATAAATGAACATCTACCTAGAATTCTGGTGATGGTATTTTCAGCTGATATTCTTGCAGATTGGTTGGATGTAGGATGTTTGGATAATTTAGTACTTACAACCTTGAATCGACCAATTGTACCAACTGTATAAACTTGCGATTCTCCTGAATATAAAAGATGAAAATATACGTTTGGTAGGCTTTTTGGATTATATTCCTCAAACAGTTTGTATGTCCTTTTTTGTATAAACACACTTAGGCAGGCAATACAGAAACTTTTTTTTTAGTTTGCATGTAAAACTGAAGGAAGGCAATCTTCATACCTAAATGTGACATTAATGTCATGTTTTATATAAGCCAAATGAACCACACATTCGTTATTTGTTCAACAATCACACCGAACTTTATACAGTCAATCCTGTTAACATAGGCCACCTTTGGGAAAGACAAAACGTAGCCTTTATAGACAAGTAGTCTTTACTTGAAAGTCATTTGTTCTTAAAATCTGACAGTTTTAAAATGATGACCTTTATTCACAGGACGGCCTTTATTCGGAGGTGGCCACTAAACAGGTTTGACTGCAGTTTGATTGTATAGGTCAATGCCCTTAAAGAAGCAAAATAAGGTTGCAAAGCTCGTATTATTATAAAGTGAGGAAGAGAGATTTGAAATTGTGCAACATTGGTCGACAATGACCTGACTTATTTTGTCGTTGTCATCCGATTGTATTGTAGTAAATGTCGAGCTCTGCAAATGAAATGTTATAATATGTTCGCAAATCATTTATAGAGACGGAAACACAGAATCTTTGACGACGTCTGCTATAATTTTCACATAGACATTATCGGCAGAATGAAAACTGTTCAATAGAATTTATTTAGATTTTGCATGATAACAGAAACATTTGCATAAAAATGGTAGTCTTTGATGTCGTCTTTGAGTTATCTGTCATTGAATTTGATTTTTTTGGCTTATTTTAGAGCAGATAACTAAAAAAACGAGCTCTGTGACCCCCAATTTTGTTTTCACTTAAAATGTTTCTGTTTTTATATACTATGATCATGCAAAATTCAAATAAATTCTGTGTAACAGTTTTCATTCTGCCTGTATATATATATGTCTATGTGAAAACTGTAGCAAACTGTAACAATCGACTTTAAGGTTTATTGTTGATAATTCATTAATTCAAGTGACAACAACTGAATAATTTGAATCGGAATTGGTTTGATTTAAATCTATAACTTCGTGTGATGTCAATCAATACGCATACTTGTACGTGTATATGGAATAAAGCCAACACATGTACCGGAATTGGCGGAAAAGCGTACTTTTGAGCAAGTCCGGGAAGGGTACGGTTGTCAGAGGCTTTACTGTATATCCTGCATTATCTAGATTATCAAATCTCGATACACACATGTCACGTGGCAATGATGACGTATTTGTTCAAATGATTTTCTACAAGACTGATAGCAGACTGATACGATTATACATGTATTAATAACACTTGATATATAACTTGTATTATTAGTATGAAGATAAATAATCATTTCCTATTTTCATTGCAATACTGGGGCTTCATTACACGTGTACATATTACAAATCTGAACGTATCTTCTGCTTATTTAATATCACGTCAGATTAAGATTAAGTGCGTGTAACAAGACATCAAAATAGCAAAATAGAAATGCATGTACATGTGTACAACAGTACGGTGACATAAAGGGGACACAGGAAATATTCTATTTATCGTGACAAATAATTTACCTAGATGAAAAAAAAAATGTTCCTGATTATATATAGATCTATACTTGTTCTTAGTTTCTTGTCATGAGAATTTTACTGGCTTTAGTAAAGCCTTTTTACGACACATTGTTTTACTTATTTATTATGTTTTACTAGCTTTGCAATCTCTTCCATCTTCCATACTTACTACCGATTGTCCACAAATAAAATATTTCCAATGTCCCCTTTATGGCACCGTAAATCAGAGTACGATTTTGTTATTGACTTCTTGTTCTTATTATGGTTTTTTTTGGAGCGAAAGTTCCTATGGCCATACACAACTTTTTTCTACTTACAATTAAGTGACGCATCTTACATGTTCATCCGCGTTGAAAAAAGTACCATTTGTTGCATCAGTATACCGTGATTGCAAACTTTGCAGTTTTGATAAAAGTTGGAGTTATATTGAAGGATTTGTTTAAGGAAAACGCGTTACAAAATTATACATGAATTGCATAACGAATTTAATGAGGGTGATACTTAATCTACTGAGATAAACACAACAGTATGATAAACGTTCACTTATGTTGAAAACCAAACAACGTTAGGTGAAAATAGGGAAAATGTACGATACAATATCGTGGTTGAGTATGGGAAACTAAACTACAAACTGTAACAGTGTCTACACAAAGTTCGTGCATAATTGTAGAATAAATGGAAACTACAAAATGTGTCAGGGAGCTGTGAATAATGAAATATCAATTAAATGGTGCGTACAACAAATGAAGGAAAACTAGCTTAATATGTCGCGCGTTACGAACGAAATACTGTTCAAAAGACGTACTATGCTTACCTACAAAGCTACGTCGAACTGAAGAAATAAAAATAAATCAGTTAAAATAAAAGTTTCATTTAGATATGTTTTACTTAAAATATATGATATTTGCAACACAAGATGTTCACCAAACGAAGCTTATGGTAATGATTGGTCAATTAGAACAGTTCAATGCGATACGTGCGTAGAATTAGTGGAAGATGTCACTTTCATATCATGGGAATTACTTCCCTTTCCTGTTCAGGAAATGTTTGCTTCATATAAATGTTGCAAGCTTTACCCAGAGTAACCTTCCTTGATGTAACTTCTTATGAAATAAGATAGACAACTCTGGATGTATAAAACAAATATAAAAATACTACTCTGAGTTACCTTCCTTGATGTTACATATCATATCGTGTTGTGGAAATAAGGTAGACAACTCTGGTTATACAAAATAAATGTTAAAATACTACCAGAGTTACCTTCCTTGATGTTGCATATAATATCGTGTTGCTGAAATAAGGTAGATAACTCTGGTTGTATAAAACGAATGTATTAATTCCAACCCAGAGTTATCGTTCCTCTTCTCCGAATGTCTGGTGGAAAGAGAAAATGAACGACAGCCTTGGATATATAGATAATGTGCATACACTTGTACTTGATCATTGTCTTTAAACGTCTTTCTTATAATTAGTCGACAGACAAAGGTACCGACTTACCTTCAGTTTTATACTTGACATACGTCGTTTTATCATCAATCATGGCGTCTACAGCTAACTTCTCACAATATAATGACGTCACTATAGCAATTGTCGGCTGCTCCCTTCCGGTCAACTGAGGCAACTCTTTTACCAGCCTCATTTCTAATCAAACAACAGTCAGGTCATGGAAGACATAATTCATGGGTGTCATATTGATATGAATAGCATAATTGATTGTAATAATAAATGAAAGATCTGTCAGAGATTAGAAGGAATTCTAGTAATTTTAAACATTAAAATATAAGTTATAATTTACTGTAGAGTTCTTTTGTCGAATTGTAAGAGGGTGTTAGGGTATAGCATTATTGATAGAGGTAGAATAATGAGTTATATCCACGAATGAGGCTCTGCTAAACAGTTTTATGAACCTGAACGGTAGTTCAACTTTCAATATAGCCGTCACTCGCTCGGTGCGCATGAATTTTGATGCGGACCAGATTATTTTAATTGTCTACATAATTATGCTATATTCAATTATTACACTAGTTCTCGTTCCATGTTGCAGTACAAGTCTATATGAGTTCAGTTTCCATGAGTAGTTTCAGTACTTTGATTATCCATAGCAAATACACGGGAAACAATATTCAGATTTGAATGAAATTAAAAATGTATATACAATAACTATAATAAAAGTTTACCATGCCCTGAACCACCGTGTACTTCATGCTGAACTCTCAACCAACGACCCACCTCAACTTCTCGGACATGTTGGCTTTTCTCGAGTTCTTTCATCATCATAACTAATGTACCAGCGTCGAGATTGCCACCACATTGTTGTCTACAATATACATCAAACAATGGAATATTTTCTCTTAATTAATTACTATGATGTTTTAACACGACATTGCACCATTTTCATTATATTCTGATTAATGAGGTCCAACTGGAATCGAAGACATGTGTATACAAGTTCTCTAGAATATATAGGGCTGATATTTCACTATTTCAAATTATGATTAAAATAATCGCTTATTATATTGTGATACATGTATTTGATTTTGAGAATAAGTCCGAAATACTTTAAATGTCCTTGATGTTCAATCAAAAAATATATAGAAGACATATTTGTGCAGAACATTTATTTATAGAAATTATATAGTATATATAGTAATTATAGAATGGTCATATACAATGTATCTGTGTGTCTATGTGTATACAAAGCCTTACAGCAAAAGATCTTGAACAGACAAAGTATTCGGGTATACATCTTCCATACAATGTAGAATCCTTTGTTTCTTGGCCAACCACATAATTTGTCTTTGCATTCGGGACTTCTTTGCTTTCTTGCTGTAGTCGGTCTCAACTTCTAACAAAATGATCGTTTCAATACAAAGAAGTCATAAATTAGTCAAAGAAATTATCCAACGACTGTAAAGTAGATTACCATTCACCAATATCAGTCGTATCACCGTCAAGATGCCTTCATTATATTAACAAAGACAACACAGAACTAACACCGTTTAAATAATGAATACATGTCAAAAAAGAAAGAATATCTGTAAATGTTTTTGGACATAGAACAACAAACACAATTAACAAGCCATTGACTGATTAGAAATAAGCGTAGCACGACACAGCACATTATATTTCAGTGGGATTTCAAAACAATATTACAGTTACCATCATATTATGGTGATCAGTGGACTAAACCTGTGAACCTGATCATTTGTAAGGTGATACAGTGAAGCCTCTCCAAAGCAACACTCTTTGAGAGAAGCAAAATTATGTTGTTGTCGAGAGGTTGTAGCTCTAGAGAGGTTGAATAAATAGTTGTATGTATAAATAATGCTGTATATAGCCTCCCAACTTGAGTCACTAAGTCGGAACGACATAATTATAATTCACTATACCAGATACTCTTATCTATCCTGGATTCAAATTGTGGATGTTGTATCTCTTAACATGCTGGCACACCATAAAGATTGTATCCTTCCACGATATTTTGACATTTTGTAGATCGCCTGAATAAGATTTTTTTTATCAACAAAAGCTTACCCATAAGTTCAGCAAATTCAAACTGTCCATGTGACGTGTGATCTGTAGCTACAGCAAGGGAACTGATTCCAAATCGTTTATTTTCAGGAAGATACCATTCCAGAAACTTCCCCTGTCCATAGTGAGCACCACGTCCTACTTCTATCTTGTTACTGCCCCAACTTATCCAGAAATAACGAAGTTCCTGAAACAGGAGAAGCAAAAACTTCACTTACAGATAAAAGTTACTTCTTCGAGAGGAACGAAAACGTGTACCATATTAACAATACTAAACAAACAAATCATTAGCATAAATATCACAAGAGACAATGTATTGCATAGTCGTTGGGGTCAATTTGTATAATTATGCATCGACTTTTCATTTTAACGCATGTAGTATGTTTAATACGTATTCATGACATGTCCTGTATATACATTGTACTCACATTTCCACTCAGAATGTTTGCAGTTAAAGCGTCAGCTCTAACACTTCCCTCCACACCGTCTTTAATCATAGATTTAGTGTTGTTTTCAGCACCTATTACAATCTCTATAGTCTTCTTATGTAACTCTCCATACGTCGCTGACAAGGCAATATGGGCGTCACATTTAGCCTTGATCATAAACGTCAGAAACGTCTTGGTTGTCATGGAGATTTCGGGTACAAAATTATACTGGTAAATGTCAGGCGTGAATAAACTCACAAAACTCTCTGAAGAAAACAAACAAATTATACTTATTTTATTTATTGCCATTTTCAACATCATTTCAGCTATAGCATGGCTAGCAGTTATCCTAACCAGCTTCCCTGGACTTCATTTAGGCCTTAACTAGTTACTAACCACATTCTATCCACAAGCTTCTGCCAAGCTACCCCACATAATTCAGAGGTGGAGGACAATTTAACATAGGATGTAATATCTTCAGTCAAATTTGTCATGGACAGTGTGAGCCACTCCCAACGCTCTAACCACTGAGCGAGCTAACCGGTCGGTAGAACAAACAAATAATTCAGTAGACAAAAATACATGAATACACCATACCAAGACTGTATGAGGCATATAAGAAATGGTATGGTCAGATGTTTTGTTACATAGAAATTACACTCATTACGACATTGAATACAATTATTAGACTAAGTATTAAAGCAGTATGGTATGGTGATCTCAGAGAAGTTGGTATATACTGGAGATTGAGATAATATGTTTTAGTGGTTCCACGAGTCACTGATACTTAGAATGAAGTTCGTATCGTAATTAAGTAAGTAATGGCATTCATGGTAAGTATTGTATTATAATTTATAACCACCGGACTTCGCAGATATTCTAAGTTCAAACACAGGAAGCCTGGGTACTTTACATTGTCAGCATCCATCGAGTTAACATGGAAGTTAGAGCATGATGTCTGTAGTTCTTATTTACTGTGTAAGCTCTTTATAAATGTACATTGTATAGATCAAAGTACTGAAAGTACTCATGGATACTAAGCTTACATAGACTTGCGCTGCAGCATGAAGCGGGAACTAATTGATAAATGCACGACGGGTGTAGATAAATGCACGGCGAGTGTAGATAAATGCAAGGCGGGTGTAGATAAATGCACGACGGGTGTAGATAACAGGATATGACAAGCTAAAATGTCGTTCAGTTTCCAAAAAGAAAGCCGTTGAAAATAATTAGTTTCCAATCAGTCTTTGGCGGGGAATACTTAGAATACTGGTCATGAATTTTGTACTCACTGATCGGTGGAGTGGCTTCCGGTGATTGTACTTTAGCTACTTGTTCCACTTCTAATTCCACACGTTTTATCAGTAGGTATGTCTTCATCAGTACCATTGCTTTCTTCATGAAGCACATATAATCTGAAAATGAAGAAAAGAACTTGCTTTTTGACAACTTATCAAGAAAATGCATTTATGGACATATGAATGAAGTTGGTTAAAAAATCCTATTGAAGTACAACATCCATGAACGGTCACATCCGAACAACAGCCATTTCCCTGTTACAACCGGTATACTAGCAACCCAAATTGACGTTTTACTATATTTTCACTCTCTCAACAACAGCCACCTCCATACAGTCATGTTTGTCCATTCATTAGTAGCTGCTGTGGGGAGGTTGCACTGTACACATCTGTAGTCCCAAATGGTTTGTACGCTAAATCAGAGACATACGTCTCTGGCTACATGAATGAAAGAACGGAATAGAAATAGTAATGCTTGCTTCGGACAATTTGTCAGTATTTTTATAGTTATAGTTTATATTTTTTGTTAAAGAGTTTACACGTAAGTTAATCAGTTGAAGGCATCCCTTGATAATGAATTTCACTGTTATGACTTTTATAGCTAATAACATCAAGGGGTGAACATGAATTAGCCTCTGTCCTACTTTGACTATTGTCACTTTCATTCCTCGATATATTATTGCACTCACTAAAACAATAAGTACGAAATAAATATTTAAAAAAGAAGTAAATATAGTTTACTATAGTTATAAACAATCAACCACTTACTCTTTGGGAAGTTATCTGGACTCATTAAATCTTGAAAATATTGTGAAAACGTTCTTTTCTTTGTGATACCATCAGGTTTACCACGAAACCAGAACCTCAAGGTCCAATAATCCTGTACCGGTTCATTGTTATGTTCTTTATTAACAAGGAACGCCAGGAACTCAAGACGGGCCTCAGCTGGATCTCCATTTTCCAAACCTGAAAGAATACGTGCAATTAGAAAACAAGAGCGCGGCAAGCCAACACTCGTCTGTTCATGTCACTATCTCATAAAGTTTCTGAGTTATGAGCTACATTAAAGTTTTTGTACAACACAGACGCCACAGTGGTCACAATAGCTTGACAATTTCTTTGAAAACAGACAAGCTAAAACCATAAGTAAAACAATTACATGTACCTTACCATGTTTTAAGTTTTGACATAAGAAAAGATACGATTCTAATACCAAATGGCAAAACTTAGTTATAAATAGCTATAAGATTATATAAGCTACATTGACTGTCGCTGTGAGTATTTACAAATAGTTCCTATAATTACAAACAAATTAACAGTCACATTTGATCATTTACTAGCTTCAAAATTCTATGACGCTGACTCATAACTTCGCATGCCCGACAATCATGTTTATATCAACAATCGATTATGTGTAGAATATGGTAGCGCTTGATAAAATATGCTAAGGTTGTGTCAATAAACAGCCTTACAATGAGACTTCTTGTTGATAACCAGCCCTTTATAAGGGCCACTGGTCACGTGATGCAACTTTGTCCTGTCTATTTCAGACACGTGTCTTCTTTCTAACCGTACGACTGCTTTTCCATCACGTTTACCTGCTGTCAATATTATCTCTGAAAAAAAAAATTCATGAACAATATTGATAAATGCTAAAGAATAATTTATACTAGTGTGAGAAGTAGGTAACAAGTTTAACAAAGTTTTTTGAGAACATGTCTAATGAAATAAGTAGCTTTGTGGCAGACGCTGTTTAACTTAAATACAAACTACATGTATACTGACACGGTGGTACAATCGTATCTACTCGGGCAGACCCGTCACTGAAAAATACGCCTCGTACATACATTTTGGTTAAGTGGTTTCCGGTCACTACTTTTCAACACCATTATCAGAATGCCATACACTTAAACGTATATATTGTTTGTGAATTTCAAAATGTTCCCATTGAAAGAGAAACGGATGGTTTCCATCGTTGGATTCCCCCAGATTCAGCCATGATGGAAAGTAGTCCATGAGCAATAAACGCCGAGAAGTTCCGATTGCCGATGGTAAAGTATCAAAGATTTAATTTTAGAAATCTCGATCATATCCTGAATTATGTCATGCTGGTGATAGAAAAGATAGATTCAGCAGAATGCCTGATTGATTCAGTTTAGTTGTTTCAATCAAAACTACAATACTAGTCGATTTCATTGCGAAATGTCTGCCATCAGAAGATACAGACATAATAAATACTGATTAGAACGCCTTATTGGCATTTCTCGAGTCATTCAATGCACCAAAGATCTCATTGTTGCGTGCTACTCTGACAAATAGATGTTTTATTAATTTTCATTCGTAGTAATTGTACAACACATGCATGTAAGACCAGCAAGTTAAAGCTCTCGTATTGATTCAATGAAACATTCCCTCTGAGTATGAATTTAACATGTTCGACTATCGACAATCCAATAATTTATATTACATTGTACCCAGGACCTAAGGAACACTAATGGCTATGGTGGTTTATCCCTACAATAATATCAGCTGTAATAGATACTAAAGGGGGTTATAGTGTTCACCCCCCCCCCCCCCTCCGGTATCAGACAAAAGCTAAAATTACCCCCCCCACACACTTCCAATATCCAATTGCTTTCTAAATACGGGCTTGGTACCAATTAATACAGATAATGTATGAACCAGACGACAATAACTGAATTAAGCGTACTATGAGACGCGACATTTGATTAAATAAACAGAAATCTGCTTAATGAAAAACATGATTTTCCGTAAATTCACCAACGAACGCATCATTGCTCCATTCAATGCAATACAAATCAAAGGTAAAATAATTATCACGTAAATTATCAAGTAATTGATTAAATAATGCATTACCGATTCCCCTCTTTGTATTAGAAGTTTCTGCCATTCCTGTATTCACGAATAAAATCACGAACATATGCCATTGTCAGTAATACTGAGTCATGTTATAATGTTATTAATCTTACAATCATTGAACAAGGAGCGTTCGCCGCTTGCAGAAAGTTTTAAACATATTTCCTGATTGTATATAATATCCATTACCATAGAGTGAGTATTACATAACCTCTATCCTGTAAACAATGTAATATTCATAGCACATTAATTGTTTTATCATCCAGTTACTATCCAATAAAAGCTTTATTAGATTCAGTATAGGGTTCATCGATGTTTACATAACAGGAATACATTGCTAGCACCATATTACACACGTATATAGATATATACAATGAAGTATACTAGAAGAATATACCTTCGGATTCATTGACATTGACGGTCATTTGTTCCAGTTTGATGCTAGATATGTCACCAGTCACAATAATTCCTGAAATTGTAATCACCTGCGTTACCTCCACAGCTTTACATAATCAATAACAATAAACATGTCCTCTCTCTCTCTCTCTCTCTCGCTTTATCTCCACCAGGCATGCACAAAGCCGTGGAAAAAATTAAATTATTCGCGAGGTAATCTATTACCGAAATATCGGAGTGTACAAATAAGGTGAAAATAAGGGGAAATGGTGTATAATTGTTGAATACATTAGACAAATTAGGGAGAAGATAATGGCCTTGTCGTCTTTGGTGAGAAATAATTATAGCGTAGTGTAGTACCCCTCAATATCATCAACGCTAATATGTCCAATACTTATTCAGTGGACTTCAAGAAGTTCTCATTCCTGACATTAATGTTTTGTAACAAACAGGAATTAAGGTTGAACCTAGTTACACAATGGTAACATGACCTTTAACTTAAAAACCTCATTTTATCAAAATACAAAAATTGTTGCCGCTTTTAAAACAAAACTTGAGTAAAATGATTCGATCCTGAACAATTTTAGTATAATTATTTTGTATATACATGTACAGGTCTTTTTTACATTAATAAATCATGAAATATTATCCTGAGCAATTGTATCCGACTTTAATACACTTAACTGGAAGAACTGGGCCTAGTACATTAAATACAGTTTTATTGCTTGAAACCAAGCGTCAGTCCGTCCGTCCGTTCGTCCGTTCGTTCAGAAATAGATAAGTAGACTTTGCTAACTTGTATATTTGTAGGTCAATACTAATACAAAATATAATAATTCACAAAAAAGTCACATACTTTGGAAATATACCTACCTTTTGGTACTTATTGTTTCTCAAAGCTTTGAACAAATACCATCAAATAATATCTATATATGGTGTCTAGATATGACACATGTGCATGATACGTATATATGATACGTATATAATGATACCTATATATAATACATATATAATTATAATACCTATATAAATGATACCTATATATGACACCTATGTGTTATACAGATATATGGTACCTATAATGATAATGATGATACATGTATCTTTATTTAAAGAAGCTGAACACATTATGTAAATATACAAAACATTTGGCTTTTTTTCAATGTGGCCTTCTGAAAATATGCAAAATAACATTTAACCAATAAATATCTTTTTATGAATGAATAAATGAATGAGGAGTCAATATATATCATATAACAAATGCAAGATTATAAAGAAATAATAAATGTATTCATGACAGATTGTATTCATGTGTTCTGTCTGAATTTTGATATGATAATTTAACAGAATACAGAAAGAACTTTCTCAAATTCTGATGTAATTGAATTTTGTAAAGAAATAGCAGACATACCCGACAAACACTCCTTGATTGAGAAACAGAGATCAATAATTACATGATACCTAAACATGGTACCTATACATGATACCTAAACATGGTACCTAAACATGGTACTAATGCAAAGCTAACAGGTATTGGCATATTTGATTTTTTTTCTATCAATAAATGTGTACTGAAGAGGGACCTGTTGTTGACATGTGTCTTCTACTAGCGGGTGTATGTTATCTAAGGTTAGGTAGAAATATTAATCAATATGTAATTATACTACAGAAAGGTCCTTCGCTCTGAACGACAGTTTATAATTTCATATACATTCATATTCAAGTATTTGGTTATATGAAATAGCATTAATCAATTAATAGGAAATGTTTGAGCAATGACAGATGTGTACAAAGACTCCCGAAAACTGACGATATGAAATATCTGCCTAATATTGTTACAGATCTGTTAACGGGATAAACTGTATCGACTTTTGTGATCGATAAGTTATCTGAGACACTGAGCGGTGACCTCTGTAAATCTTGTTTGATTCCTAATCGCATAACAAAGTCCTAGATTAAAATATATATATACTCTTAGAATTTCCTGAAGTAATATATATGCAAAATATTTAACTGATATTGAATAAGACGCAAGCTGGAACTAAAACCAACTCATAAAAAAAATGTTAATGATATAAAAAGAAAAGTATTACTGGAAAATTTATTTCGACTCGTTCTGAAGTTGCAGCATGGTCTACAAATGTCAGGAAATAGATTTGAAACTAGAACGATTAAAACACGAGAAGAAACCAGAATTCTGCAATAAAATGTTGAGTTGTGTTGTCTTCTGATACAATGTTGGTACATTGGAAGAATGCAAAATCAATATCATCTCCGCCGTTGCTAAAACCAATATTATTTAATCGAACAATTAGATATCGCTTTCAGATATATTTTTTTCAAATAACAAAATCAAAAAAAAATAAAATAAAAACTTACCGAATGCTACACATGAAGCGTGTGTTTTATTCGAATAATCCAACCACTATCATATTCAGCATATTTTACACAATATTCGTCAATTCAGCAATTCGTGTGTTCTGCTAATAGCGGAAGACATTATTGATTCACTCGCATAGCATCGTGGGATCGATCTTCCGCCTTTTTTTCCTAGTCGAGTAGATATACTGCATAAATTCATCTTACGAGTAAATAAATGGTGGACTTTTCCATTAAGGAAACATGGATCAATGTGCACTTACAGCTCATCATACAAAAATAACTTACGTGTTACAGTAATGCATTTCAATATTGGTCGGTTTGTATAATTCTGTATATCAATACGAGAACCAATATGTACACCAATACAAGCATTACGTCTATATGTACACCAATACCTAAATGTATGTTAATATGTACACCAATACCTAAATGTATGTTAATATGTACACCAATACCTAAATGTATGTTAATATGTACACCAATACCTAAATGTATGTTAATATGTACACCAATACCTATATGTATGTTAATATGTACACCAATACGTAAATGTATGTTAATATGTACACCAATACAAAAATGTATGTTAATATGTACGCCAATACCTAAATGTATGTTAATATGTACACCAATACCTAAATGTATGTTAATATGTACACCAATACCTAAATATATGTTGATATGTACACCAATACCTAAATGTGTGTTAATATGTACACCAATACAAAAATGTATGTTAATACGTACGCCAATACCTAAATGTATGTTAATATGTACACCAATACAAAAAGTATGTTAATATGTACGCCAATACAAAATGTATGTTGATATGTACACCAATACAAAATGTATGTTAATATGTACACCAATACCTTAATGTATGTTAATATGTACACCAATACCTAAATGTATATTAATATGTACACCAATACAAACATTTACGCCAATATGTACACCAGTACCAAAATGTATGTTAATATGTACACCAATACAAAAATGTATGTTAATGTGTACACCAATACCAAAATCCATGTCAAGATGTACACCAATACAAGAATTCACGTCAATATGTACACCAATACGAAAATTTACGTCAAAATGTACACCAAAACAAGCATGTACGTCAACATGTACACCAATTCGAAAATTTACGTCAAAATGTACACCAAAACAAGAACGTACATCAATATGTACACCAATACATGAATTTACGTCAATATGTATACCAATACATGAATTTACGCCAATATGTACACCAAAACATTAATGTACATCAATATGTACACCAATATATGAATTTACGTCAATATGTACACCAATACATTAATGTACATCAATATGTACACCAATATATGAATTTACGCCAATATGTACTCCAAAACATTAATGTACATCAATATCTACACCAATATATGAATTTACGTCAATATGTACACCAAAACATTAATGTACATCAATATGTACACCAATATATGAATTTACGCCAATATGTACACCAAAACATTAATGTACATCAATATGTACACCAATATATGATTTTACGTCAATATGTACACCAATACATGAATTTACGTCAATATGTACACCAAAACATTAATGTACATCAATATGTACACCAATACATGAATTTACGTCAATATGTACACCAAAACATAGAGGATATTAAATAAGTGTGGATTCCGTATTGTATTTATTGAACGAGTTGTATAAAACAGCATGTTTTATTCAACGAGATCAATGAATTAAAGACGGAATCTACACGAATTCAATATTCTTTTTATCACATACCTTGAAAATACGGCGAAAACCAACACACCTGTTTGACATTATTTAATTGCTTCTAATAACAAAAGAATGACACATGCGTGATAAAGCTTTTTAATCAGGAGCACAAAATAGTTACATTATGAAACATCATAAATTATAAATGTGTGAACATATCTATAACGATGTGAACAGTATCTTTGCTTACTCAATTTCAACATTACTCTTGTGAAGTTTTAATTTTGAAAAGCATGTAACAATCAATTTCTAGGCTTCATCAAGTTCATGACGTCACGGCCGTGACGTATTGTTTTTATGGCACGGCAAAAACGGCACGGTATGTGATAAAAGAATGTACGTCAACATGTACACCAAAACATGAATGTGCATCAATCTGTACACCAATACATGAATGTACATCAATCTGTACACCAATACATGAATTTACGTCAATGTGTACACCAAAACAAGAATGTACGTCAATTATTGTGTACAGCAATACAAAAATGTACGTCAATACATGTATACCAACAGCAAAATTTCGGTCAGTATGTACACCAATACGAGAATGTACGTCAAATATTTACATCAATCAGTACATTGAAATGTATATCAATGTGTTCGTCTTTACATTAATAATGGTTATTTAACTCTACAGTACACTGTTCTCCAACAATTTTCAATAAATTTGTTTAAAAAACAACGTATCCCTAGTTGTTACTTACTGTTAGTTAGAAATGTGAAACAATGTAAGGGACATAAATCTAACAAGATTGTCCTTACTGTGTTACCTCCCTTTGACTTGGTGATAAATATCTTATTATAATAAAAATATATCATCCACCGCGTATACTGCCTGTCCCTCGGTCCTATATTCCCCGTCTAGGACTCCTTCGACTTTTGGATTCTACTGAAGATGAGACCATGTAAAACATGTTCCTGTTTGTGATCCCGATGTGTCATAGAGAATGACATTCACTTCAAGTGCAACTGAGTAGTTGCATGTTTACTTTACAGGCTTTATCAAGGCTGAATCGTGAACATTAATCAGAAGTACCTCTCAACTGATTAGAACAAAACGTGACATGACAATAATGAATTCTATAGTGACACTAAATTAGTACTAAAACGCATTGACGATTTTTGTTTTTATAATTTTATTCATTCATTTATAAATCTGTAACGGCTATTTTCGACAGCTATGTTTATTTCAGAGCCGCCCCGGAGAGATGAGATAATATATACTTGAGAACCGGGCATTTATATCCCAGTTTCCTGCGTCTTTATGTGCCCGATGTAGAGCACCGATACACGCCTTGCACTTTCTCCAATGATTTTCTAGACACAGTACTTGGCTTGGTGCGGGATGGGATTATTTATGGTGAATGATTACATCACGATATTGTATCGATTGTATGATATATTGATGAATTGTACCATTAGCAAATAGTTCATTACAGATTAAGTACCAATGAAGTATTTACAGCTTGACTTGTTGAATACAAGAGAAGAGCCCTTCTTGCGGTAAAGAACACAAGATAAATTTATTGATGTTCGGACGTACATGTATTAAAGTACAGTAAACTCCCTGTAAACCGGACCATCCTCTCTGAAAACCGGAATTCCCTGAAAATCGGACAATTTTCCAAGTCCCATTTTTCTGATTTTTATCTTATATAGCATCCCTGTTATCAAAAACTCTGTGAAATATAGCATCCCTGTTTTTAGAAAACCGGAATTCTCAGAAAACCGGACGTTTGGCCCAGTCCGGAAGGGGTCCGGTTTTAAGGGGTTTTACTGTATATAGCTTTGTCGACTAAACTGGTTCCCGTTGACTTGTGTGTACACTGCAACATGGAACGGGAACCAGTTTATTTGTCGACTAACGAATTAATGAACGCAAGATCGAAGTTTTAAGGATAAATTACAGAAATTGATAATTATGTTATTCACTGTGTACACATTTAGCAGTACTTTATAATCATTAATCAACATACAAATACCTACCCATAACGTTACATTCAACAATAATAGTCACGTAAGTTTCCGCTTTCATTCAAATTACTTCTCCAAATAAATGAGAAGTTACAATAATTCGTTTGTTTAAAGTGAATGGATACCGTTACCAGTAACTATACCGAATTAAATGTTACTTTAAATATTAACCAATTCTCCAGTATTAATTACTTTTGTAACATGTTCTCTTAGCAATAACACGTATCGTATGTGATATAATAGTAAAATAATACAGCTCGTGTTTTGTAAACACAGAACCTTACTACATTCTGTTACTTGTATATCACATATCCTTACTTTTGCCCATACTACGGATCATGTTAGCACGTGTTGTAAATATACACACAGCGATCGACATGGTATACGGAAATGATCTTTCATGCGATACAAATATCGTTTCTAAATGAACTCCTTATGCTATGAAATCCAATCGTTCGATCGATTCGGGATTTTCCAATACGGCCAACACGCTATTTATAATACGACATACGCCCAGTCTTGGCTACATTATAAATATAACATTGTTTGAGTAGATACGATATTAGGCTTAAGTCTCGATAATCAGTTACTACAAGTATACGCAGATCGATTCTAATTGTGATAAATTCGTGAATTTTTCGCACTATAAATAATACGTATTTAAACCGGACGTGATTTGATTAATCTTTCGTTTTATGACTGGACTATGCTGATAACCGTGTTACTATGCATTATAAGTAACACTTGCAGGTTTGAATGGATTAATAAATAAGGTGTTTTACGCTGTACATGTACATAGCTAAAATTAGTATCTTAGTGTACAAGCTACAGTGGTATTTTTAAAATACAACTCTTTGTTGTGAAATGGTGTGTGGATATTTAAAAACTAAATGTAATGGACGTATTATGTGGTGTTCATGTACATTATAAACAGCACCACAGAGGATTGTAGACAAGTTAATGTGCATGTACATATTTAATTCCTGAATAAGGATTCTGTGGATAGTGTGTTTTGCAGACGGAAACAAAATGCCACTAACTAGACAACGTTCCCAAGTGGACGGACATTTCTGGTTCCGTACATTACTGATCAGTTCTGTTGTGTTCAGTGGTTTAGCTTTATTATTACAATTTATAGGATTTGTTACCCCAGGGTGGATAGTTTTATCCCAGCCCTCGGGATTCACCATCAGTGCCGGGGTGTGGTATATACAAGTCTGTAATAATTCTCCAAAATGTCGTACAGCGTCCATGACTAGGATAGAAAATCCGTTTAATGTCGCTGGGGACAATGATGGTAAGTTTTACGTACATTATATGTTTCACTTATTTCTGTTCCATGTTCAATGTCAGCCCTTAATTAGTGACCCCACCTATTAATACAGGGTATATACCACGTGTGCACCGGCTACACTTGAACACATCGATATACATTTTGTAATACACAAGATGAATCTTTAAATATAAGAAAACTGTTCATATAGACCTTATAATATCGTTCGGTGGTCTATATCTACATGGTTGATGTATTTACATCAATTCCAGATGTAAATAATGACAGTAGGTATAAGCTAGTATACTGTTATTAGTATACACTTGTTTATACGTGAGTACAAGTATTCCTGCATTCCTATAATGTCTTTAACCTATATACCGTGTGATTAGTACCCAAAGAAAACATCGACCGTCATTCAAATGTACTAGTATAAATTATATTATGTACAGTAATATATCGATATTAAAATCACCTTTTGTACCAAAACATTCAACCCTTATTTTGAAGTGGTCCCAAGGTCGAGTTCGGGTGTAGAGTATGTATTGAAAATCGAGCGTTAGAACAAGGTGGTGTTAATGTAGAAGTGATCGTTAATGAAGGTTATACTGTGTTAGCTGTACATACCAAATAATCTACAACAAACTAAAAATACATAATTAAACAACTTTATCGTTATAATCTTTTCGCTACTACGTAGTTTATATTAAACCACTCTAATATTTATTGTGTATAAAAAAACAAGTAGTTAAGCGGCGAGCTCGACAAAATTCTATGATCCGAGTTAGAAAAAAATAATTTCAACCAGTTCAAAACATGATTTTGTTACTTGAGTAAAGAGCATATTAACCGTCAATTAGTAAATATCCGCATATGAAGCTGACACAGATATGTGAAGTAACAAATGAATCCACTTACAATATATTAATATGATATTATTCATCAGGCACAATTCATTATTTATGTGGCGTTCATAATAGTTTTATTGAGGGCAAGAAAAAACATCAACATTTTATTGCTCGAGTGATTACGAAATAATATTATGTGCTTACATGTAGGTACACAATAAACTGAGTTATTGGTATAATAATGTTAGACCTGTGAAATATAATAACTGCAACTGAAACATGCTGTAGATGGACTCTATGGTCATAGGGACCGTTTTATGAACGCGTCTTACGACATTGAACCGAGTTATTGTCGTAAGATTTACTTAATTAAGATAAGACACATCGTAGCTACGACACGTTGATAAAAAGAGCCCCTGGTCTCTGACTAGTAATCACTAGTCTCCCATCGCTGTGAGTTCGAAACTAAGCATTTTGTCGAATGACCCTGGCTGTGTATACGATGTTTAACTCCATAGAAAAAAACTAGACCGTGTCGGTTCAGTGATATACATAGCTTGGTCGAACGATATATTGTTTTGATATTTGAGTCAGAAATCACGTCAAAATGATCTCCACACTTTCGATACAAGCTTTTTATCAGACAAAGTGCTTTTTTTTATTATAAATGTATTTTCCTTATACAGTAAACCCGCTGAAAACAGGATTCCTAAAAAAATTTCCAAGTCCCATGTTTCGGGTTTTTTATCAAAAACTCTCAAAAAAACGGAATTCTCAGAAAACTGGACTTTTAGCCTAGTCCGGAAGGGGTCCGGTTTTCAGGGATTATACTGCACTTTGTCTTTATTTCTGAAACAACGTAAGTCTCTCTTACAAATCTCATAGCAAAAAAGCCACGTCAATATTATATGCATAATTGACGAATGCTGTGTCAATAATGAGATGCATACATCTACACCTATCAAATTTGGACAAAATGTCTTAGTTTAACTTGACCAAACTTTGGTATAAATACATTGTTTATAGTTATATCAACATATTTTTTTTAACATGGACATTTTATCAATTAATCATCCGATTTCAAGACGTTTTATATACATGTGTGTATACTATTACAATGGATTATCAGATCTACGAAGTTTATTACATATATTAGACACCACTTAAGTTGTTATAAGACCGTTTCATTAATGTCTTAGTCCCAAAAAAGGGATCTTCATATTGAGATGTAACTGCAATTGATTACCAGTCTTCATCTCATTCCAACTATAACTTCTCAAAATGGTTTACTGGAACGCTTATAAACATTACTATAAAATCATCTTTACGTGTAGTCAAAGATATTTTACTAAACATATCGAACAACCTAAACAAACACACTTCACATTTACAAGATACAATTAAAAATTGGACCATTTAAATCAAAGCTGAGTTAAATCATGTCAGTGAACAGCGACATTTCGGAAATTACGATCATCTACGAGAAAGTCCTGTTTATTTTGGATCACCCCTCGTATAACAAATTTCTGTTCACAAATTAGATCAATTAAACCATGTTTTGTCTTTCTTTGGCTGTCTTTGTTCACAAGTACAATGTATATAACAATTAACCAATCTTTGTCCCTATGTACATATACAGTGCAACCAGGATGTTGTCGCTCAAGAGAGAGCCGCTCTAGAGAGGTTGTACTGTACACGTTATTACTGTGGTCAGTCCTGCGGTCATGTACACTCTCGTTGTCAATTAATCCTATTGAAATCTGATCAGTTAGCATGTGCACTGAACGACTCCCAGTTTATTAATCTGTGTGAAAACTTAGGTCTTTGACATCATGAACTTTGAATGAATTTTATGTTCAATTGAGAGTACAATGAACGACACCCAATTTACTTTAGATAATTGAATTATAACAATGTGAGGTCTACAACCAATGAATGAAGTATCAAATTTGACGGAAAATATGATTGAATGGTGTACTAATTGTTTCGTACAAGCTGTCATACTTTATACATGTTTTATATACATGCACAGTTAAATCTGGGTTAGTGACCACCTCCGAATAAAGACAACCCTTTGAATAAGACACATTATATTAAACACCGTCATTGATTATTCAGAAGAAAATGACCTCCAAATAAAGGTCACCTGTCAATTAAGGTCATATTGCGTTTCCAAAGGGTAGTCTTTGTTCGAAGGGTTGACTGTATGCATAAACATGGCATCCAATATTACTCATGCATTTTGCATGCCTATAAAGTAAGACCCGGAGATAGCGAGACGATTTATAGCATCGTTTAGTCATTACTTGATTTGTTCTGTCTCCATGCTCTGTAGTATTGAGTCATAGTGCGTCATCCTTGTCACGTTCAACTCATATCTAACATGTGTGAGTACATGCTCATTACGTGATATGAGCAGATTTACACCCTCTGAGTAATTATACCATTTCAAATACATTCAGATATTTGTAATTTCTGTTTATTTTTCGAAATATTATAATTGAGCGTACGTTCATATTCTAAAATAATTGTAGAATAGGCCTATCAATTTACCGTCGCACCTCTGCAAAAATCAATTTGTCTAGTTTGTTTTTGGACGAACCACGAATGCGTTTGTGCAATCCTAGGTACATGTAATCCTATATGCAAACGTTATACAATCGATTGAATGCTTAAAGACGTTTCCTAGAGTTGCCAATGCGCATTCAAAATGAAAAAAGAGAAAAGTATGATGATTCGTTTTTTATAATTACAATGTACAATTGTATTTTAATTGACGGAAGTTTGAAATGCAATGTTCATTCATTTTTTCAGTTCAATTTACAAATTGGGAAGAGCTCCAGGTGGAAGTGACCTTAGGTTTTGTATCATGTATAGCTAGTGTACTGATGTCCATCAACGCTCTTATGAATATGTCCAGATATCCAAAGTCTTTCCTATGTTGGAGCATTGTTACAGCTTTTATCTCAGGTAGGTCAATGATCATGCTTCAAGTAGTCCTTACAAAGAAGTCTAACACACGGACATGTTTCACATTCTTGTTTTTATTTTTATGGTGGTGTCGGTGAACATTTAGATGAATATCAGTTGGCACTTGTAATTCTTCATTTACTATTAAGTTGCTAGATCTACGGGTCAGTGGCTAAACTGAAACTAAAATGAAAATGGTGCCCGTTGGAGATATATCTATGTTTTTGTCATCTGGTAAGGTGAATATACATAAAAGGACACCTGATGTATAAAAGGTTTCGGGCATTACAATAGGTAATAACATTGTATTTTGATGACCACATAAACTTTGTGCGTTATTTCATCTGTTTTATCGGCATTCACACACGACGATTCAAGTACATGTGTACTTAAAAACAATTTCGAAAAAAAAAACAGTCAGTGATATTAAAATTGTTAATATGATTTCAATACGAAATGGAATTGCTATCCATACATTGAAATACTTAATACGATTACAAATCGAAATTCCTGCAACATAATAATTTATTTGCCTTGGTGATCCTGATAAACATTTCAACTAATTGTAAATATAAATATCACAGTTTCGAGTATACATTGTATCCTTCATACGAAAAGTAAATATTTATTTGCTTGTTTTAATGATATTAGTACAGGTTTAATAATGAATTAACACCAAACTTGACCACATTTACACGGTATAAGTTATTGATAAATATTGGTTTAAGCTGATACAAAGGTAAGATCGATATAAATAAAGCATTGTTCTATACAGAGTTAATTATTCAAAGCTTTGTTTCAAAGTAGGCTTTCATTGAGCAGGTTAATTGTGTTGGAAATCTTGACCTAGTATCTCCATACAGAGCTAGAGCAAAATGTATTGTTTTAAAATTATAAATTAAAACTTCATTGTTTATAATACCAATAACCTTATAATTGCATAATAACATAATTACTGGTGTTGATTAAAATGAAATGCAATCATTGGATAGGATACGATACGATATACGATACGATACGATATATAAATACGATACAGACATACGATACATTCATACGATACATACGTACAGTCGATATATACATACGATATATACAGTATGAATGTATCGTATGTCTGTATCGTATTTATATATCGTATGAATGTATCGTATGTCTGTATCGTATGTATATATCGTATGAATGTATCGTAACATACGATATATACATACGATACATTCATACTATATATGCATACGATACATACAGTCGATACATACATACGAAACATTCATATGATAAATATAGGCGATAGAAAGAACATTATAAAATGTACGCTTTGAAGTATTGTACTAATATCTAAAAAAAAAACCCATGAATAAATACTGCTGGAACTAAATACTTAGAAGCAGGATATCATATGACGGACTATTTGTCCCTTTTATGCATTACACTATATAGACCTGGATACTCTGTTGACATTATTTGTTAAGCAACTCAAATTTACGCAATAAGAAAAATAGTCTAATTGACTGAATGGATGGATATGGTTGATGCTGTAAGTTCATCATATGATATGTATAAACGTAATGTGTTCAGTTATCTGTTAGCGTACATTGTGATTCTTATTGTTTATTTGGTTTTTCATTCATTTTCAGCTGGTTTATTGATGATACCTATTGGTCGTCTGCTGGACATCATACGTGAATGGGACAGCCATATCATCTACGCCACACCGTATTCTCTCATCTCAAGTTGCATCGGTTGTATATGTGTCATAATGTCCGCCATTATAAGCATGATTGCTTTGTGTATGATAATGTATGATATCAGAAAAGAGAAACGAAATTCAGACGAACGGGACAACTTGACTTTAAATTCAACTTGAGATTTACGGTTTTGTACGGAATGAGATTAATTTAAGACTGTTCAATACAGCATCTTCGTATGTTCGCGTGCATTTTCCGCTATTGTGCCATATTCGCATTTCAACAAGTGCAATGTATTTGGAGGAGTTTGATTGTCTGCCAGCTCCATACGGTAAAAGGAAAGTGTCAAGAGAGCGTCATATGGATTCGTCTGAGGAACAATAAACACCAGACAAAATAAATCAAAAGATTAAGGCGGCATTTTGGCACCAAAAATAAACATGTCTTAGCGTGTGCATGAGTTCGATTCATGAATATCTCCCTATATTGTCCTACTTAATTAGTGTCCATACTATTAGTATGCCCTTTTAAAGAGTAAGCTTTCAATAAAATACATAATCAACAAAGCGGCATGTTTGTATGGGAAATCGAGGTTTCAAACAAGAATAGCTTAGGGATATACATGTATCTTTATTGAAATAATTCATACGCTATAAATAAAATCAATAGCATAGTTTGCGTCACATTGTAATTAGCGTAATTTTACATGCCTTACATAATTCCAACTACATTTTGTATCTTAATCATGTTTAGTTATGTACACAATACTTAATTTCAGTTCATACAATAGTATGATACATAAAAAGTGAACCTTGATTCAATATACATTGTAATCGTTAATATCAATTTGTTGTTCAAATCAATAGTTTGTATGACATACTTGGCTTAATATCGAATGCCAAGTATGCCTATGTTACAAGCATGTCATAAAAATGTAATTCAAAGTTCTCAGTTATTATATTTTACCTGAAAGTCTGTAGAAGTATGTTCTTCATAGTGACCTCATCCACCACTAAAGCTGAAAAGGTTGCAAAAATTGTGCGACACCACAAACCCTTTTAAAAATATGATTCGTGCGTAAACTCATATCATGACAGCGCAGTTTGTCACTTAGGGACGTTACTATACAGTTTCCAGTTTTTTTCACATAGACATATAGGGAAAATGAAAACTCTTTCATGATTTTTAGCTCACATGTCACAAAGTGACAAAGTGAGCTATTAGGATCACTCTCCGTCCGGCGTCCGGCGTCGTGCGTCGTCAAACTTTATGTTGTGACCACACTAGGGGCCACATTTTTAGCTCAATTTTAGCAAAACTGGGTCAGAACGTTAATATCAACAAAATCTCGGACGAGTTCGATATTGGGCCATTTTGGGTAAAAAAATAGGTCACCAGGGCCAAATAAGGGAAAACCTTGTGAACACTTTAGAAATCACTGTTTTGACTGTTTCTTCATGAAACTTTGTCAGAATGTTTATTTTAATAATATGTAGGTCAAGTTTGATAATGGGTCATTTCCGGTGAAAAACTAGGTCACTAGGGCAAATTGCTGGAAAACCTTGTGAACACTCTAGAAGTCACTGTTTTGATTGGATGATCATGAAACCTTGTCAGAATGTTTGTCTTTATAATATCTTGGACGAGTTCAAACATGGGTCATCTTGGGTCAAAAACTAGGTCGCTAGATCAAATCTTATGAAAAACCATGTTAACACTGTAGATTTCACAGTTATCATTGGATCTTCACCAAACTTTGTCAAATCGTTTGTTTCAATGATGTAACGGTCAAGTATAAATATGGGTCATCTGGGGTCAATAACTAGGTCACCAGGTCAAATCTTAGGAAAACTTTGTTAACACTGTAGATGTCACAGTTTTAATTGGATCTTCACCAAACCTTGTCAGAATGTTTGCCTCAATGATATGTGGGTCAAGGTTGAACATGGGTCAGCCGGGGTCACCAGGTCAAATCTTAGGTAAAAATCTTGTAAAAGCTCTAAATGTCATGGTTTTAATTGGATCTTGGCCAAACCTTGTCAGATTGTTTGTCTTAATGATATTAAGGACAAGTTCAAATATGGGTCACCTAGGGTCAAAAACCAGGTCACAAGGTCAAATCTTAGGAAAACCTCATTAACACTGTAGATGTCAAATTTTGATCGTATCTTCACCAAACCTAGTCAGAATGTTTGTCTTAATGATATGTAAAACAAATTCGAACATAGGTCGTCTGGGGTCAAAAACTAGGTCACGAGGTCAAATCTTAGGAAAACCTTGTCTATGCTATAGTTTTCGTGGTTTTGATTGGATCTTCACCAAATTTTGTCAGAATGTGTGTCTTATTTATATGTAGGACAAGTTCTAACATGGGTCATCTGGGGTCAAAAACTAGGTCACCGGTTCAAAACAATGTTTTAATGAGTGAACAGTGATTGTCATGTGAGCGATATAGGGCCATCTTGGCCCTCTTGTTTTTAAAATTTGCATGATCATAGCATATGATAACAGAAGCGAAAAGAAATTGTGGGTTGACGAACTTGTTTTTGAATTTTGAGATATCTGCCCTTGGATTTGTATTTTTTGGCTGATTTGGGTCAATTCTATAATTATGTCTATGTGGAAGAAAGGAAACTGTAACAAACGTCCTTAAAATGTGAGAATATAAAGATGTATTGCATATGCTCGTCCATATTGGATTACACCGGAGGTGAGGGTAAACGAACTCTATACAGTAAACGGTACATACCATTAAAATCATTTACATTATACGAGTAGAACGGTAAGATATAATACAAAAAAGCTGTTTCTCACTCGCGAGATTCCAAGAATGTTCGGAACAATTCCTGGAATTACAAGAACAACAGCATCTGGCACTAAACACATACTATGTCGCTGATAACAGTATTGACTTTATGATGTACGAATGTTAGTATGTGCTTGTGTTGAACCAATGATACTCTGGTTCATATAATATACACTCTCTTAATTCTTGCTATCATGGCGAACAAATGCACGAGGTGAATGGTGAAAATTCTGCTGAAAACAAGCGACATACTTCAGGGGGGAACGTTCATAATCAAAGTACTGAAAGTACTCGTTGAAACTGAACTTATACAGACCTGAACTGCAAACTTGAACTGGAACTAGTTTAACCGGCGATTGCATGACAGATGTAGAAAAACGTAGTACTTTGGTCCGCATAAAAATTCACGCGCACCTAGCGAGTAACGGCTAGAGATGGCTGAACTATCGTATGTTTATCAAATTATCTAATGATAAAGTTATTGAATTATTTCAGTTTTCAAATCCATTTTATTCTATAGATTATAAATAGGATCAACTAATCAAACGTTGAAAGTGCTTAGTTGCAATACTGCTATTCTAATATTGAAGACAGGATAATCTCACAGCATTTACGAGATTAAATCAAAGATTTGATAGATTCAATAAAATCATTAATCAAAGTGGGGGACTGGACTAAACTAATCACAAACACGGTCGACCTTGTTCTGATCCATTTCGTTGCTTAAAGTTCGCCAAATAATCGATCATTTCTTTAGTCAAACGTTACAATAAATAAAACTACCTGCGTAACCTAAATATTCATTTACCTATATATATCATTAAAGATTATTTATATTAATAACTTTAGAAGCATACATTATTGATTAGGTTTATGTAAGGCCTGTTTGAACACTTCAATGATTGTTCTTATTAGGTTCCTGTCTGGATATTCTCCCCTTACATACAGAGGAAGGTTGCACTGCACTAATCAGACATCTGAACGATTCCTCCACTAAATCTATTCTTTTATTTTTCAATCAACTAATTCTATCATCCATCATATAGTAACGAGCTGTTCGTGTGTAAATATATCATTTTGGTTGCCTTGACGTCACAAACCAATATAAGACAAATACATAAATCTCACTAAAAATCAAGAAACTAGATTCAAATATGTGAAAAGACCAACTTTGTGTCTGGTAACGACTGTTCTATAAATTATTCACCAAAAATGTGAATCGACATACTTCGATTGATTACGTAGTGAAGACTATGGCTTGTTTGGATATAGAACCAGATATAAATCTTTCTACTTCATCAACGTAACCACAAACAAACTCTTTCATAAATATTTTATAAGAATGTTATCTCACACAAGTTAACTAAAAAAAACAGTACTGGCTTCTAAATGAATTAAAGTCAAAGACATGCAATCTTATTAAATGAGTTAGAAGACCTGTTTTTGTAAATATATTGGTACATGTACATGTTGTACCTGTATACAAAGGAACATTTCAGTGCATTGGTAATGATTGCTTTTGTGTTCTGTTGGATCAAAACATGTTTCCAAAATGAAAATGGATAAATATATCAGTAATTTCCTATGACAGTACAGTTCATTAAATTGTCAATTCTTCCAGCTGGATTCCAGTACTTTAATCAATAAATAGTTACTTTCTATGTGCAGTTCATTTAGGTCAATACAGCAAGATTCCAGTATTTTACATGACATAGTACTGGTACATTCTTTAAACTGACAAACACCTGGAATTCTCTATCGTGGGTAGTTCCATGTTTAATTACAACAATAATGATATAGGGGATCTATTAGGTTATATTGATTAAAACAAAAATGTTCAAGCTAATATAAAATAAACTACATGCATCATAGATTGTTCTATTTGGTGTATTGCCTAAAAGCCCTGCCTTCTACCTTCTCAGCAGGCCGGAGCAAGTTATAAAGTTGAGACTGAGGACATGGCCGAACAGACTTAATGCACACCTGCATAAAAAGCTGAAAATATCACCATCAGCAGCTTGCCCATGTGGTGAGGAAGACCAGACCACAGAGAATGTACTCGAAAATTGTAAATGGCACAACCAGGAGAGAAACAACATGGACACAGGACATGACACTTCTTCAGAAACTACATGATGATATGGACAACCCTAGGTGGACCATAAAGTTCATCCTCATGTCTGGCCTGACTGTGTACCAGTGAACGAGAAGAAGAAAGAAGACCTGCATGAAGGACTAGATATAATGTTTGAATCTTACATTGATATGTTGGTGAAATGTAAATCGGTCACAGATGCTGACCAATCGTTCATTTTTTTACAATTTGTCTGTGATAGATTATCAAATGGTATATTACTTATTTATTTCTTTCTCAAGCATAAAATATCTAATGTTGGCATTAGTGTTGTACATAATTATTACATACATTTTGGATTGGACGAGATAAAAGAAAACATCCAATGAAATAACTCAGTTTTATTATATACATGTGACATTACATGACACCAGTTCTGTACAATTCTGTCCAGAAGTAACTTTAGATATCTAGTATGGCTGAGGTTTTGGTGAATATGTTATCATATACTATTAATGTCATCCTATGTACAGCTCAAACAATTTCTAATTTACCTCTCATTGAGGCATACTTCTCCTGGTCCTGAAATATATACATTTAAGTAGATATAAGTATTGATTGATTGATTGATTTATTTTGGTGAAGATACACATATACTTAGATATAAAACATGGTAGCAAATATGAAAATTACACACAAGAAATAAGGTCCATGACAAATACATCAAAACCGAGGATGACACAAAAAAGTGGCAAATTCTTATTTCCATTGTGGTCCTCTGTGTTGATGGCATAACATATCGAGGCATTTTTATCACAGACAATTCATAACGATAATAAGTATTAACACACAATGTCAATAAGCACAAAATCTTTGTCCAGTCAGGTTTACCTGCCCTTACAATGTAGACTCAAACAAGCCAGCAAAACAATAGAAAATTCATAATATGCCTGTTCATAGAGGGAATTAATGTTCTACCTACAGTCAAACCTGTGAACAAAGGCCATCCTTGGGAAATAAAAAAGTGGCCTTTATTGACAGGTGACCTTGATTACTTATTGATGACCGTTTTAAAAGAATGGCCTTTATTTGGAGGTGGCTGTAAACACAGGTTTGACTGTATATCAATCAACTAAAAGAAATAAATGAACGACAAAGTGTTACACCTTACCTTCGCAGACACTGACGGCTTAACCTTGTTAAATGCTTTATTAAAGTGATTGCCAGTAACAGACACAGGACTACTGAATGACTCAGTCTTTGCCATGATTACTTCTTTCAATGCAGCAATAGATGCTTCTCTAACTAAAGCAGCAAGGTCAGCACCCCTGTAATTTATAATAGAAATAATGAACACAGATTGAGGACGTTTATCAATCAATATATAAACAATACGGACATACATTATATAAACTTCTACACATTCTATACAAATTAGATTATCATGTTGTTGCAGGTTGTCCCTAGGGAGCTGATAGTTGCGCGTGACACACCTGATGTTCGTAACTATGCAGTAATTGTGCCCAAGTTATTTTACAAATGTCCAGGAGATGTCCAAGTTATGTCTCGGACACGAAATATGGACAGACCAACCAACCAACATTAGTATGTGGGGGAAACATAATTATGAATTATAAGCAATTCTTTTTATGTCGTAATGGAAGAATTACAATTACTGAATAGATCAACTTTACCACAGTATATCTAGAACAACTATACCACAGTATATCTAGAATCACTATACCACAGTATATCTAGAATCACTATACCACAGTATATCTAGAATCACTATACCACAGTATATCTAGAATCACTATACCACAGTATATCTAGAATCACTATACCACAGTATATCTAGAATCACTATACCACTGTATATCTAGAATCACTATACCACAGTATATCTAGAACAACTATACCACAGTATATCTAGAATCACTATACCACAGTATATCTAGAATCACTATACCACAGTATATCTAGAATCACTATACCACAGTATATCTAGAACAACTATACCACAGTATATCTAGAATCACTATACCACAGTATATCCAGAATCACTATACCACAGTATATCTAGAATCACTATACCACAGTATATCTAGAACAACTATACCACAGTATATCTAGAATCACTATACCACAGTATATCTAGAATCACTATACCACAGTATATCTAGAATCACTATACCACAGTATATCTAGAACAACTATACCACAGTATATCTAGAATCACTATACCACAGTATATCTAGAATCACTATACCACAGTATATCTAGAATCACTATACCACAGTATATCTAGAATCACTATACCACAGTATATCTAGAATCACTATACCACAGTATATCTAGAATCACTATACCACAGTATATCTAGAATCACTATACCACAGTATATCTAGAATCACTATACCACAGTATATCTAGAATCACTATACCACAGTATATCTAGAACAACTATACCACAGTATATCTAGAATCACTATACCACAGTATATCTAGATCAACTATACCACAGTATATCTAGAATCACTATACCACAGTATATCTAGAATCACTATACCACAGTATATCCAGAATCACTATTGTATTAAAATCCTATGGCATATAACACTTACGTATAACAGTTACATCTAACATCCTCAGCTATCTGGGTCAAGTCTACATCATTACCAAGTAAAGGTTTTGTACCATTCTAAAACAAAAATAGAATATGCATCAATAGCAAAATTTATCAGTTCAGTAACATTGTACAGTAACATTGAACTGTAACATTGTACAGTAACATTGATCGACTAGCACTGATCTGAATGTTTTATTCCTGAAGCAATGTGATGAGTATTGATAATTTTCATTATCTGAGAACAGTGATTTGATGTGATGCTAAATAATTGTATAATCAGTGAAAACCAATTCATTAGTGCTTCTAACAGCACTGTTGATACACACTATATATAATAACAGAATCATTGATGCTTTACATCACAGAAACTTAATTCAATCCAGAACCTTTCTACCAATTAAGACAAAACAAGTATTTCTAATTTACATACACATTAAATATTTTAGTTTAATAAAACAAACACTCAGGAATTGTTTGTCAACATATAGTAAATACATCATATTTAAATTTCAGAGTAAACTTGTGTATAGTGAACTACCATATATAGAGAAAAAATATTTTAATTTCAAACCAAGCCAATTATTTCAATCTAATCATGGACGAAGGGAAGATTGGATACAGAGAAGTAAATATTTAGGTCCCAAATAACTGTGTTCAACTGTAACAGTTAACTCAGGAATCGAAAACTAAAAACTTACCTTCGTGAGACAATTCAGTATGTCAAGTCTATCAGGTGCTGTAGGTAAACCAACATACAATGTTTTATCTAGACGGCCAGGTCTCAATACAGCAGGGTCAATGATATCTGTAAAATAACTAAACTTTTAGACACGTCTTTACATATGAATTCTAAGTCATAATTTAAGTATCAGTACAAATGGATCGTTTTTGTCACTAAGTAACATATTAAACTAAATTCTTATCACATGAAACATTTGTTTGTAAAATTAAAATGCATACACTGGCTTCAGATTAATAATTTACGGCTGTTTTGTTCATTTTGGACAGTTTTCCACAAAGTTACTAATAATTTAGGCCAACCTTAAAACGTGTTTGTTTGTGATAATGCTACCCAGACAATTTTTAGTGTGTAGGTAGATAGGAAATAGATTTTTTACAATTTAATTTTTATACTGAACTCCAAACACATTTCAGAATGCTATTATTTTTAATGAAAACAAAATTCCTGAGAGCCTTTTTAGCGACTTTTTGGTGAGTAGGTAGCATTACAGCAAACAAAATAATTTTTAAGGATGGCCTAATCAGCAAGTTTTAGTTACAATAAATTTCATCTTTTCCATTTCTTGTAATCATTCTTAAGGAGAGATTACAGTACACCTGAATACTTTTAAATAGATTCATACCTGGTCTATTAGTAGCTGCCATAATAAATACTTGTTTTCTATCTTCTAAACCATCCATTTCTGTTAAAAGTTGGTTTACAACACGAGCACTCGAGTTTCCCTGTTAATGTCACAAAATTTAATGTCATATGCAGAATATTAAGATTCAACAAGAACCAAAGAAGATCTCTATCAACATTTTTCACATAGTATTGGATTTAATCAGTCAAAACCATACATCGAACAGTACATACTGGAACAAGTTAGACATATTTGTCCAAGAACAAACCCTTCTCAAAAAAATACATAAAAATCTCGAAATATCAACCTTTAATTTCAAAAATTTTAAAAACTAGAAATGAGTCCAGATGACACAAATGTCCCTGCTGTGAGCTCAGTCAAAAAGGGGCCATAACTCCTGTGAAAATGTCTGGATTTAAATAGAAATCAACCTTGACCTGTAAAGTATTTCTTGAGTTATTGCTTGGAAACCAAAATTTGAACAAACAAAAAGGGTAACACTTTATGCTCCACCACTATTTTGAATGGGGAGGGCACAAAAACAGCATGATGCCACATAAACATGTATAAAACAAATAAACAACGCTGGCAGTCTTTCTTGCTGACTCTATATATGCTCTAGGTATCAGTCAATGTCTTACAAGAATGATCTATTACAGACCAAGAATTAATCAACAAATAGACAACTATTCTCACCTCAGAACTACCAGATCTTCTAGGACAAAGGGCATCTAACTCGTCAAAGAAAATCACACAAGGTGAAGAGTTACGTGCTCTTTGAAATACAGTACGTACAGCTCTCTCACTTTCACCTACATACTAAAATAAACAAAATAACTACGCCATAAATATTTATACTACTTCCATATTGTAAACATAATAAAAATCAGATTACCTGTAATAATGATCACATGTAAATCAAGACCACCATGACTGTGATCAAAGGTTATTATATAGCACACCATAGCTGGACCATGTGTTTTGAACTGTGACGGAAGAATACACTAAATAAACTGGGTATTTATAGTACTGGAGCATGTTAAATTTATCTTATCAATATGTTTCAGTCAGATTTGTTCTGAATATTAATATACCCTATTTAACTTAGTGAATTATTCTGAATAATTTTGTCACGGCTCAAAAAACATGGTTGAGCTATACCATATAATCAACCAAAACCTCTTTTAAAACAAAGAGCGCCGCAAGTGGTGCCAATGTTTGCTGTTCACTGCCTCAGTGAGATCTATCCATGTATGAAGTTTCATATTGCTACCTCATATAGTAATGAGCTACATTAAAGTTTTTGTACGACGCAGTGACCAAAATAGCTCAACTTTTTCTTTGAAAACAGACAAGCTAGAAAGGCTGACTGAACAAAAAGGCCACCTTTTTCTCCATCTTTGATAACCTATGTGCAATTTTCATTTAAATATTCCAAGTCTGTAAGTCACGATATTTTGATTCAAGTCTCTAGAATTCTTATCATTGCAGGAAAAGTACAGTGTGAACAATATGCAACTAAAATAATTATAATCCTTCATTTCATTTCAGTGGATTTAATGCTGTTATTCAACGATATTTCAGTTATATACAGTGGTTGGTTCACCTATCCAGGTTCCTAAACAATATTCTATCCAATACATATAAACCTTCCAAAAGGAGGCAGCAACATCTCCACATATGAAGGAAAATTACCATATTTGTCAAATGGTCATAGTACAATCATTTATTTATAATACAGTATAAGTACCAAAGTTATCAATCTTACCATATTCAGCAGTTCTGGTCCTTTCACAGAGATAAAATTAATACCCGATTCATTAGCAACAGCCTGAAATCAGAATACATAGAGTGTGCCTTCAGGAACTATATACATGTACTAGTACAACCATGGAAAACAAATAGTACATAAAATGTCTAAATTTATCAAATGAACATGTATGTTTAATATACAGTGCTACATCTCCAGAGCTGCACTCTCTTGAGCAACAACCTCCCTTCACAAACAGCATGATTTACTATTAATTTAACCTCCCTAAAGCAACAACCTTTCAACTAGAACATAATTTTGCTACTCACAAAGGGTGTTTCTTTGGAGAGGCTGCACTAGATTTGACCAAGAGTGCTACAGTACGGTTCGGGTGATTTGTCCGATTTTCGCGAATCGCCAAAGAATTTAAATCGCGCTAAGCCACAGGTAGATCGCTTCAACGCGGCGATTTGAATTTTGGCCGTCGCGTTCAGAGCGACGATGATCGACGGTGACCGTCACCACTGAAGGGCAATAATTCGCGGTGGATTGCGGCGACGATCGCTCAACCCCGTGATACGCGAAGTCGCCTCTTTAGTTTTCTAAAAACTTAAAAATTTCTTGTCAATAACAGTATTATTCACACATTATTTAATTGCGCTTTTGTGAACAAATTGTTACCTGATGTGTGAAAAATTAGCGTTGACATACATTATATTCAACGAGTGTTGAGAACTTAATAGTAGTTGATGAGCTTTAATAAATCTGTCAGCTTTAGTATATTATTGCGCGAAATAGTATTACATGTAAACAGTTGGCTGGTTTTATTGATTAGAGCACCGAGCTACATAGGTAAAATGAGAGACTGCGACTCGGTCTAAATTCAGCCCTGGTACTCGATAAATAAAACACTAAAAATAGACATATTAATCTCGCCCTGTACGTAACGCTGCATATGTAAAACATAGCTACACAGTTAATATATATTCGCTTAGCAATTTGCTGGTAATTCTACATATTTTCTTCAAGAATGGGATTTCCTACTTGACAAAATTTAATCAGATGTCTGGATTTCAGTCAGTCTTGGCCGACGGATTTAGTAAGTGTTAAATCCTGAATTATCTTACCATGTGACTGTTTTCGGAAAATGAACGGTCAACAGAAAGCGAAATTTAAAGAAAGATTCACAATAAATATCATTTTATTTACTTGAGAGTCGGCTTTAGACGTTCGCGAATCACCGCGATCCATCGCTATCAAAGATTACCGACTGATAAATAAGTCATAAAATGCGGTGATTAGCGACATTGCGGTGATTCGCGTTTTTTTCAAGATCGATGAGGCGATGAAAATCGCTGCTACGGGTGATAAATTGACGATTACGAACGCGGGGGAAACGCGAAAATCGGACAAATCACCCGAACCGTACTGTAACTTGTTGAATGGATGGGGTATAATGGTGTGTCACAGGACAAAATGGACAACAACATACACCATCCCTTAAATGTGCTTTGGTTGCGTAGAAGTAGGTGAGAATGTTGCTGTAGAATAAATTATAATAAAACTTTATGGATTGGTGTATACATTACCTTAGCTAACAAAGTTTTGCCACATCCGGGTGGACCAGCCAGTAATACACCCTGTGCACGATTCAAACCTAAACTCTTGAACTGTTCTGGATGTTGTACTGGAGCCTAGATAGAATGATAATAGGATATCAATAACACAACACAATCTTTTTTATTTATTATTAGGGATGTAAACGGTTAATCGATTGATCGATTAACCGTTCGTTTGTTCGATTAACCGGTTATTAAATCATTAATCGATTAACCGAAAGAAATAGAAAGAAGCAAGTAAAATATAATAATAAACTATAGAAAAATCGAAATTTTCATTTTTGAAACTTTGAAGTCTATACGCGCGTATTATCTTGTCAATAAATCAGTCGACCAAAGGTGCGAAAAATACGACAGTTGAGCAAGTTAACAATTCATTGACACTGACCTGGGACCATTATACACACTGACACGTTTATAGTTGATTGTGTAATTAACTAATTGACAAGCGATTTTTGGATATACGAGTAAACTTGCTTGGTCTGGGACTTCCTCACAATTTGATAATTGTATCGCAAGTTATATACAATAAGTATGATATGTTATACTATCGCCGAAAAAATCGTCTGTCTGGATGAAAAAAAAAGTAAAATGTAACCTTTGCGGTAATGCATGTATGTTATACTATGTATACACGTATGTTGTTGTTACGTTCTACTAAGACATGCTAATAAAATTGTCGAACAATATCACCTTTTTCGTCTTTTGCATTTTTTATTGATATAAACTGACAACCTTGTTCTTTATTAATTATCCCTGAGTTAAGACACTGGTATGATTTAATTTTGCATCTTTGCATCAAACATAGCGGCTGATAATTATGAGAACGTGTTGACATTTGATACTCAATTGCACAAAGTGTGAAATACTTAAATACATCGAGTGTAATCACAATTAAATTCATCATTACACCAATCAACCAATCAAATGATCGTTGTTGTACGCTCCGCCCAATGTTCCAATTATAACCTGACCAAATTGAGTATGAAACAAGACGAGGGTTCACCGCAAAACTGTTGTAACTGCATTTTTGTAAATTTTTCAGGAGAAGCGAAAAACCTTTTATTTTCATAAAAAATGACTTTTTGGTGAAACAAATGGGAAGGTTTATGATAAATTTGATAACCTTTATTATAAGATTTCCACATTAGGTATTCATGATAATTGCAAAGATATAAATGTGAAAGTTTCACTTACAACAGTTTTTGAGATTTTTTCAGGTATGATGGATAGAATGTTTAACTGCAAAACTGTTGTAACTAAAGATACTACAGTTTTGCAGTCAATTTTTGAGATTTTTTTTGCAAAACTGTTGTAACTCAACTTACTGCAGTTTTGCAGTAAAATATTCTTACTATGACATGTAAAAAGTAACAGAACTATGCAGTTACAACATTATTCAAAAAATAGGAATAACATTAAATTTTGTTAGAAATACATTTGAATAAATAAATCATGTTTATAAAATCAAATGCCAACAGAAAAGGAGTAAATTTTAGTGTCTTGATCCTAGAAACTTCTTTTATGCAGTATTGTTATAGTGATAAAAATAAACTTAATTATTAATGGGAAAGGATTTCATATTAACAGACTTCAAACTGTTTTGTTTAAAGCATATATTCTTTTTTCTAAAGCAACAATCATAAATGGCAGGTGAACAAGGTAACTTCCAGAGTCACAAGAATGTTTTATCAGAATTGGAAAGAAATTTAAGCAAGGTTATCACTTTGGTCCCAATAGTTGTAGTGTGCATGAAAATATTACTGGAAGATGCTCTCATTTTGTGCATGGCCTTTGATAAATTTAAGATTTTTGTTTACTTTGTTATGAACCAATAAATACAGTTTGATAATCATGAATAAGCAATAATATATTCATGATCAAATACTAGTATGTTGTGTAAGACTTTGGTTAAAACAGGTGAATTACTTTTTTTTTTATACATATTTCTTTGTGAAATTTAAACATTTTATCAACATTTAATGAGGCATCTGAATAGCATTTCTCTGAATCTTTACAGTAATTTGAAGTCGGTGACCATGGATTCAGGTTGGGTTAGGTAGAGAGAAAGAAATTAATGTATTAACATATATTATTGGCAGAGGGTTGTCGGTTTTAGCCTAGCTATACCGACCATGTCTATTTATGTGAAAAAGTTGGCAGTTGCTTACAGTGAATCGAATTCTAGCGTTGGTTCTTCTCAGGAACGATGGTTAGGCAAACTGTCCACCTCATATGACTCTTCACTGTTGAAAAGGGGCATAAAACTCAAATAAACTACTTAACACATTATTTTTAAGCCTAAAATCCTCTATTTCAATCAGAACATCATCCTCTGCCACCCATGACCTATCATGTGCACTATCACCCCTCTGACACCACCATTTTACTTTCTGGTCCTGTATTATAACATCCCCTCTCTCACCATAAATCCCTGCCTTGTTCTCTATTATAACATCCCCTCTCTCACCACAAATCCTTGCCATATCCTCTAGTATAATATCCTCTCTCACCACAAATCCATGCCATATTCTTTATTATAACATCCTCTCTCACCAAAAATCCATACCCTATCCTCCACAAATCCATGCCATATCCTCTGTTATAACATCATCTCTCACCACAATCCATACCCTATCTTCTATTATATCACCCCCTCTTCCACCACAAATACATGCCCTATCCTCCACAAATCCTTGCCATATCCTCTAGTATAACATCCTCTCTCACCACAAATCCATACCCTATCCTCTATTATAACATCCTCTCTCACCACAAATCCATACACTATCCTCTATTTTAACATCCTATCTCTCACCACAAATCCACACACTATTCTCTGTTATAACATCCCATCTCTCACCACAAATCCACACCCTACCCTCTATTATAACATCCTCTCTCACCACAAATCCATACACTATCCTCTATTTTAGCATCCTATCTCTCACCACAAATCCACACACTATTCTGTTATAACATCCCATCTCTCACCACAAATCCACACCCTACCCTCTGTTATAACATCCTATCTCTCACCACAAATTTATGCTCTACCCTCTATTATAACATCCTATCTCTCACAACAAATTTATACCATATCCTTTATTATAACAACCTATCTCTCACCACAAATCCATGCCCTATCCTCTGTTATAGCATCCCATCCTATCTCTCACCACAAATCCATACACTATTCTTTGTTTTAACTACCTATCATAGGATGTTATAACAGAGAATAGTGTATGGATTTGTTGTATGGATAGGTTGTTATAATAGATACCATATATATTATATATATACCATATCCTCTATTATAACAACCTATCTCTCACCACAAATCCATGCCCTACCCTCTGTTATAACATCCTATCTCTCACCACAAATCTATACCATATCCTCTATTATAACATCCTATCTCTCACCACAAATCCATGCCCTACCCTTTATAATAACATCCTATCTCTCACCACAAATTCATACACAATTCTCTGTTATAACATCCTATCTCTCTTCACAAATCCATACCCTATCCTCTGTTATAACATCCCATCTCTCACCACAAATCAATGCCCTACCCTTTGTTATAACATCCTATCTCTCACCACAAATCCATGCCCTACCCTCTGTTATAACATCCTATCTCTCACCACAAATCCATGCCCTACCCTCTGTTGTAACATCCTATCTCTCACCACAAATCTATACCATATCCTCTGTTACAACATCCTATCTCTCACCACAAATCCATGCCCTACCCTCTGTTATAACATCCTATCTTTCACCACAAATCTATACCATATCCTCTGTTACAACATCCTATCTCTCACCACAAATCCATGCCCTACCCTCTGTTATAACATCCTATCTTTCACCACAAATCTATACACTATTCTCTGTTATAACATCCTATCTCTCACCACAAATCCATGCCCTACCCTCTGTTATAACATCCTATCTTTCACCACAAATCCATGGCCTACCCTTTATTATAACATCCTATCTCTCACCAAAATCCATGCCCTACCCTTTATTATAACATCCTATCTCTCATCACAAATCCATGCCCTACCCTTTATTATAACATCCTATCTCTCACCACAAATCCATGCCCTACCCTTTATTATAACATCCTATCTCTCACCACAAATCCATGCCCTACCCTTTATTATAACATCCTATCCCTCACCACAAATCCATGCCCTCCCCTCTTTTATAACATTCTATCTCTCACCGCAAATCTATACCATATCCTCTATTATAACATCCTATCAATTCCATACCATATTCTCTATTATACCATCCCCTCTCTCACCATTTGTACTTTCTGACCCTGTGTTATACCATCCCCTCTCTCACCATATAAATCACTGCCCTACCCTCTATTATAACATCATATTTCTCACCACAAATCCATAAACTATCGTCTATCATAGTATACATTCTCTTGCAACAAATCCCCTATCAATTCTAAAATTCTAAAAGTCAATAAAATTACTAGCAACTTGCTTAAATATTTTACAAGAGAACTACATTGGAGATTGATTAAAATCAGTATTTTTAAAATGTCATTGTCAGTAAGATTATTTATTGTGTTTTCAGTTCCTCCCTCAATACTGGAATTCTGACTTGTTAAATTAGAGACATCAGACAATGATGCAACTGATGAATCTTTAAATAATTTTAATTCCACATAATTATTTTCATCCTCACTATTGAAACAAACCAGAAAAATTACCTGTTGGTGACAAAAATATGTCAAGGTGTTAGTTTGGCTATATGAAAAGGAACAAAGATGGGAGAGTGTATGTCCGGGGTAGTAAAATAATGGGAGAGCTTCTGTCAGCACCTATGAAAATAAACGGGAAGCTTTTGTCCTAAATTCCACCCTGTCATTTTAATGATGCTGCCAGGCACATACAGCTTGCAAGGAATATTTATCATAAGTCAGAGTTGCACAACCATCCTGTCATAGCATTGCAAGGTGCATCAAATAGCTTTAAAGACAGCCATTAAATAAGAAGACAAACTTTTGCCAATTGTAAACATTGTTACAGTTCACATCTTTCAACATCACCTGTTAATTTTTAATCTCTTAATCTTTAAATACTGAAAAATGTTTTTCTTGATTTTAATATTCCATGCAATGATAATGACAACACAGTCATATACTTTTGATGGGCTTTTTACTATTGTCAAATGATTGACCCCTTGTTTTCTATGCAAATAAGTATATAGGTGGTCTCGGGTTCCTGAAATATTGTCTATTATTTGAGTGTCCCATCTACTGAGTAAGTGAAAACCCATAATTATGCATATATAATTATTTCATCCATAAAAACTGAAAATAAACTATATAGCAATGACTGGAATGACCAGCTAATTATGATTTAAGTTGAGTTACAGCAGTTTTGCGGTAAATGACATATATATTTTACATGAAAGTTATCTGCAAAACTGTTGTATCTCAAGTTACAACAGTTTTGCAGATAAATGTACGGTTGCACTGAGATACAACATTATGCAAGTATTTCATAATTTCATTAATACTTCAGATATTGAAGTGGGGATCAAAACAAAAAATGCGGTTTGCAAAAACACATTCTATTTTTCAAAAATGTCATTTTCTGAAAAAAATGCAGTTACAACAGTTTTGCGGTGAACCCTCGAAGTATGCCGTAATCTACTTTTTTTGTAAACAAAATTACTATTAGTTGTCATAATGTTATTTGTAATTGATCATTGATATATATAAACTGAACATTGATAGTACATACACGCATCACATTTCAGTGGTAAATATGTATTGATGTATATATACATTATCGCATACGTCGGTGTCGCGGAAACTTATGACAATTAATGTTTATAAGCACTTCGTACAATTAACATACGATTAATCGTTCGTATGAACGAACGATTAACCGATTAGTAAAATCTGGACAAATTGACATCCCTATTTATTATCATTATTTCATCGGATTTAACGTCATTTTCAACATTATTTCAGTTATATTGCGGCCAGCAGTTATCCTAACCAGTTCCCAGGACTTCATTTAAGTCTTAATCAGTACTAACCACATTCTACACATTCTATCCACAAGCTACTACCAAGCTACCCCACATAACTCAGAGGTGGAGGACAATTTAACATAGGATGTAATATCTTCAGTTAAACTTGCCATGGACAGTGTAGGCCTTGCCTTGGGTTCGAACTCACACAACCTCTTGATCAGTAGACCAATGCTTTAACCACTGAGCTAACCGGGTGGGTAGGCACAACACAATCCAATAGTGGCTTAGTGTATACAATATCATTCTTTTTCTCTGTTCATTAGTAATCTAATTATCAACATCCTCTTACACAATACATTATCCTATCATTACATTCTTAATTATACTCGGAATATTATATCATTTATTTTCATCTGAAACAAAAATTATTATACGCTATAAACTATGTTACATGGTTACTTTATTACCAGTATAGCTAACTGTAATTCTTCTCTGACATCTTGTAAAGCTCCTATATCCTCCCAGGTAACATCTGGTACAGTAGCAAATCCTTCTCTCTTAGCAGAAGGTTGAACAGTCGTCAATGCTTCCTGTAATATATCATATACATCTAATATAGCACAGTCATACATAAACTTAAGTCTTTCTTCTTTCTATGATTCTTTCAAAATGTATATACATGCAACCTCTCCAAAGCAACAACTTTTGGGAGTAGCAAAATTATATTGTTGTTGAGAGGTTGTTGCTTTAGAGATTTAATGTTAAATTAATAGTTAAATCAAGCAGTGGGAAAAACATCATGCTGTTGTTAAAGGGAGGTTTTTGCTCAAGAGAGGGCCACTGTGGGGAGGTTGCACTGTATTTGCTTTTCTAAACTATGATAAGTTTTTATAGCAGCTTTGTTAAAAAGTAGTTCATTCGGGCTCTGAAGACAACATTATCCCAAACACGGTCAAGTTTGGCATTAAATAAATGTGGAATACAGCAACTAAGACGAGAAAAAAAAAGTGTTGTCATTATGAATACCTTGAAATCTTCCATAGTGATGTATAAATCCTTCAGCTGAGTTTCACTTAGCGGTGGATGATCCTTTAACCATTTAAGTACTGAAATAGAAGATCAACTCTTTAACTTTGGTTGAGCACTATTCAAAAACAACATTTGAGGATAGCCTTAGATAAGTATTTGAAAATTGCAAGGATGGACTTCGAAACATTTCTAAAATATAAGAATCATTACCTCATTCTTCATGCCAACCCACTTGTCGAAAGCTAGTAAATTTTTATTCAGGCTTGTGAACTCTCATATTGTGTTTTTGGGTTAGTGGTGATTTGTTTACTTTTAATAGCCCACTTATAGTTTGGGCTGTGCTTTAAAGAATTGCTTGACTGCTACCTGACAAAATACAGTTTTTACATAACCAGTGAAACTATCATAGCATTGTCAAAATCACTCACAGTGTTAAATCTTCTTTTGGTTCTCTTGCAGATCTATCCAATAAAAGGTATGCAATAAAAAAAATCTGAATACATCAGAGAATAGGTTACCTGATAAATATTCTTCACTAGGAACTGGCTTGGTTTTCTGTGAGCTTGGAATCTCTTTGTTGGAAAAGTTCTTAATCTCTTCATTAACATGGTTTACCTCCATTCTATCACCTTCACTTGAAGTGTCTTTCATTTCTATTGAATCAACTTCATTATTTAAAGCAGAATCAGCATTAACTTCCATTGATACAACATTATTAGTCATCTCACTTTTAGCATCACTAGTCTCAGTATGTTCACTGTCTACAGGTTTCTCTTTATCAATCATACTTATCTTATCTTCAGTTACATCGTCAGAGTCATTGATTTCACTAGATTTACACACATTAGAGTCAGTTATTACTTTATCATCACTTGCATTGTCAGCCATTACTTTATTACCACTTGCGTTGTCAGCCATTACTTTATCATCACTTGTTTTGTCTTCAGTGGAATGTTCTGGTTTGGTTGTCCAGGTTAAAAGGTTATCTGCTGAACTAGACTTACAGTCATCATTAGTAGCATTGGTATTATTAGCAATACTAGACATATCAACATGTGAAGTTGAACTTAACACAGAGAGTGGTTCGAGGTTTTGTGAACTGTTTTTATTTAACTCCACACTTGAGTTGGTTTCTGGAATACCTTGAGTTGTTAATGTCACATCACTGGATTGTTTGTTTACATTAGGTTCACTAGAATTGCCATGTAAGTCACTGTTCATCGACTTGTCAGTTAATTCTTCATCAGGTTTTAACTCTAAACTTTGGAATACTCTGCAAATGATTTTTAAAAAACTGTTTTCAAACCATCTTAAGTAAATCATATTAATTAACAGGAGGGCCAAGTGGCTCTGTGATGCTCACCTGAGAAACGAGTTATAGCAATAAACAAATCTGATCTAAATTTGTACTGCAGTAAGGTAAAAAATATTGGAAAATAGACCTCATGGATATTAGTTTAGCATTTTTTTGTTAGAGGTTCTCTAAATGTTACAACATGCAAAGTATCTAAGCTCTAAATATCTAAATCCTTTTCTTCATACAAAAATAATTTTTTAAATATTTTCCTGTATAGGTCTATGTAAAACATAAGACCCCTGGAACAGGGCTAATTACTAGTATGACCCAAGGACTTATATACATACATGGATTCGCAACTTCCGTATTAACAGTTTAAAGTAATCAAATCCCGCGATAATAAGACGTGAATCAACGGGAATACAAGCTATTGTTTACAAAAGCGAAAATACGAAAAGATCCGTGATATCCGAATGATAATAACAGCGAAAATATCCGTGGTATTCCGAATGTTTAATCTCGGAGACGAAAGGATTATAATAGATGTCCGCCATCTTGGAATTTAAAATGTTCGACTGATGCCTTTTTCAATGCTTATACTTAGACTTTGTGGATTATAAATGTATCTCAATATCTTTAAGGAATTTGTTGCATCCTTTACGAATTTCCCGTGCCCAATTGCCAGAGTTTTGTTAGTATAATCAAATTCGTAAACACCCAAATACAGCTGTCGGACATTGCCGAGTATATAGCAATGCATTGTGGGATCGCCGAACGATATCGTTTGATCTATTTTTAGCAGTTGCGAATCCATGTATGTATATAAGTCCTTGTATGACCCTAAGGACAAAATTTCAGCATCTTTATAAGAGGGCCTTTGGGTGTTACTACATGCCAAATATCTAAGTTCTAAACCTTGTGCTCTCAGATGTTTGATGTTTTAATTTAAAGAATTACCTATTCAGCTTTACTGAGTTTCCAGTACTAACCAATAATCTATCTACAAGCTGCATAAAATAGATTCTACATTTACCTGTTAACGGCTGTCATGGCAGCTTCTCGTGTAAGCGCCATTAGATCCGCCCCGACATAACCAGGTGTATTGTGGGCTAGGTAACTAAAGTCAAATGCCGATGTCAGTCGTAGATTTCTACATAACACTTCAAGAATCCTGAAAATTACACCAGTAGGCAGTTAGCCATATAGACAAAGTTGTGATAATATACAACGATATACAGCATGTAGAAGACATGCCTTAAAATTACAGTGCAACCACTCCAAAGCAAAACCCTTTGAGAGTAGTTTGGTGTTGTTTGTTTTGTTTATTTGAGATTTACACCCCTTTTCAACAGTCAGAGTCATATGAGGCGGACAGTTCACCTAACCATCGTTCCTGGAAAGAACCAGTACTACACTCCCATCCTCTGTAAGCGACTGCCTACTTTCTCACATAAAGAGACATGGTCGGTAGCTGGGCTCGTACCCACGACCCTCTATCAGTGAGAGGTAACAGTGGTTTGAAGTCAGAGACCTTAACCACTCGACCACGGAGACAGGCCTTTGAGAGAGGCAAATTTTATCTTGTTGTTGAGAGGTTGTTGCTCTAGAGAGGTTAAATCAATAGTTAAATTGTGCAGAGGGTAAAAATGATGTTTTTGAAGGGAGGTTGTTGCTCAAGAGAGGGTCGTTCTGGAGAGGTTGTACTGTATACTAAGTTCAAATTAAGATTTTAAATATTTTGTTTTATAATTAATGGAGTGTTTAATCACTTTTATATAACGTCAGATTATAAAAAGACACTTACTTTAATCTTGATGGTTCATCGGGAATACCGAGACATATTTCTCTATCAAATCTACCAGCCCTTCTTAATGCTGGATCCAGTGAGTCAGGTCTGTTTGTGGCCCCTATGACTAAAACATGACATCCTGGATTTGCATTCAGATCTGAAACAAAAAAAGAAACTACACATGTAACTTATGCTAATTATGTAACGCTGGAATGTTATTTCATTTCAATTACATAATAATTACATTAATAAGATCTGCCTTGATCTACTGATCAAGAGGTTATAATAAATGTGACTGAAGATATTACATCCTGTGTTAAATTGCCCTCCATCTCAGAACTATGTGGGGTAGCTTGGAAGTAGCTTGCAGATACAATGTGGTTAGTACTGGTTAAGGCCTAAATGAAGTCTATGGAAGCTGGTTAGGATAACTGCCCGCCACAATATAACTGAAATAATGTTGAATATGATGTTAAATCTGATGAAATAAATAAATAATGGAGTAGTGCTAGAATAATTGTCTTCAATAATAAAACTTACCATCCATACATGCCAATAACTGAGCAACAATTCTTCTCTCCATATCCTTGGAAGCTGTTTCTCGTTTTGGTGTAATAGAATCTATCTCATCAATAAATACCACACATGGTGCACTTTGCTGAAATTAATAGAAGATAATTCATTGAAATAATAACAAAATGTAATTCACTGTTAAAACAGATGTACAAGCTTCATTAAAGCACACATACAGGTTTTTATTAACATTTTTGGGGGAAATGGCTTGATTTCAAAGAAATTTTCAGAGGGGAAGGTGCCTCTTACAGGCTACAAATATTTAAAAAATTAAATCCATGCCACAGTACATGTCTGTTTTTTTTTCTTGGATTCAACATTGCACCAACAGCCAGGGTCATTAAAGGACTGTTCCAGCTTTAAACAAAGACACCAAGGTGTACACCAGGTTCCAACCACTGACCTTCCGTAAGCTTCCCTCACGTGTGAACTTGTTCTAGGCTCAGATGGGATTTAAACCTGGACTACATGGCTTCATTACAACAAAAACATGAGATCCAGGTTGCTGATACATATCACAGTAAAACACTGAAAATCGAACCCCTTCTGGACTAGGCCAAATGTCCAGTTTTCCGAGATTTCTGGTTTTCGAAGAACTTTTGATAAATTCCAAAAAGGGGACTTATAAAATAATCCCATTTCTGGGAATTTCAGTTTTCTGGGGTTTTACTGTACCTACATCATTTTTCCTGTAATTCCAGTTGATTCTTAATGCCTTAAAGGGACCAACTTACATAACAAACATATCAATACTTACACTAGCTTTCTCAAATAATCCTCTGATCTTTTCCTCCGAGTCTCCGGATACACCAGACACTATCTCTGTAGCAGCTAACTTCATCATAGGTAAATCTAACTCCTGTAGTAATAGATTAATAATAGTTTCAGAAATAAACATATTCTTATAGAAATAACATTCTGTTATGTCTTTCATAAATTTTACTCCTTAACTAAATTATTTGCAATAACCATTGTGATTTGATAAGGGCATTACCTATCATACAGGATTAATTGTATTTATTTAAACATATCAGCAGGTAAGGATTGTTCTGAAGTGAATGTAATCAGTACATCATTATAAAACTGCTTTTCAGTTTTGTCTTCTAGAATATGTCATCATTATTCCATTGGATTTTGATTTAACACCATTTTCAACATTATTTCTGTCATATCGTGGCGGGCAGTTATCCTAACCAGCTCCCCTGGAGTTCATTTAGGCCTTAACCAGTACTAACCACATTCTATCTGCTAAGTACTGCCAGACTACGGAACATAATTCAGAGGTGGAATATTTAACATAGAGCTAACAGGGCTTACTTACTATACTATATGTACACAGATAGTTTACTACTTACACCTGCTATAGCGTTAGCCAACAGTGTTTTACCACATCCAGGAGGACCATGAAGAAGAAATCCTCTCGGCGGAGTTACACCAAGCTGACAGTAAACTTCTGGATGTCGCATGTGAACCAATAATTTACAGATTTCCTGAATTCAAAATATATCCTAATCTGAATGTTATATATACAGTACAAGAACTAATGTAAGAACAACTAGTAATCAATATTTGTTACTACAAATAACAAGAGGGCCATGATGGCCCTATAAATGCTCACCAGGAGAAAAGGTCATTTGGAGATTAACATTGTTGAAGTTTTCTATACAAGTCTAAGTAAGATCAAGTGACCGATCTGGGCCGTTTTTTATCCCATGGCCATTATATGAACAGATTTAAAAGAGGTCCATCAGACAAAGCTACATACCAAATATCTTAGCTCTAGGCCTTGTGGTTTCGTAGAAGAAGATTTTTTAAAATTTTCCTATATAAAATAGAATAAACCCCAGGTCAGGGCTAATTTTGACCCCGGGGCCATAATTTGAACAAACTTGGTAGAGGTCCACTAGACAATGTCACATACAAAATATCTAAGCTCTAGGCCTTGCGGTTTCGGAGAAGAAGATTTTTTAAATTTTCCTATATAAGTCTATATAAATCAAGTGACCCCCGGGGCGGGGCCAATTTTGACCCTAGGGCAATAATTTGAACAAACTTGGTAGAGGTCCACTAGACAATGCTACATACCAAATATCTTAGCTCTAGGCCTTGTGGTTTCGGAGAAGAAGATTTTTTAAATTTTCCTATATAAAATAGAATAAACCCCAGGGCACAGCCAATTTTGACCCTAGGGCAATAATTTGAACAAACCTGGTAGAGGTCCACTAGATAATGCTACATACCAAATATCTTAGCTCTAGGCCTTGTGGTTTCAGACAAGAAGATTTTTTAAATTTTCCTATATAAGTCTATATAAATCAAGTGACCCCCGGTGTGGGGCCAATTTTGACCCTAGGGCAATAATTTGAACAAACTTGGTAGAGGTCCACTAGACAATGCTACATACCAAATATCTTAGCTCTAGGCCTTGTGGTTTCGGAGAAGAAGATTTTTTAAATTTTCCTATATAAAATAGAATAAACCCCTGGGCAGAGCCAATTTTGACCCTAGGGCAATAATTTGAACGAATTTGGTAGAGGTTCACTAGATAATGCTACATACCAAATATCTTAGCTCTAGGCCTTGTGGTTTCGGAGAAGAAGATTTTTTAAATTTTCCTATATAAGTCTATATAAATCAAGTGACCCCCGGGGCGGGGCCAATTTTGACCCTAGGGCAATAATTTGAACAAACTTGGTAGAGGTCCACTAGACAATGCTACATACCAAATATCTTAGCTCTAGGCCTTGTGGTTTCGGAGAAGAAGATTTTTTAAATTTTCCTATATAAGTCTATATAAATCAAGTGACCCCCAGGGCGGGGCCAATTTTGACCCTAGGGCAATAATTTGAACAAACTTGGTAGAGGTCCACTAGACAATGCTACATACCAAATATCTTAGCTCTAGGCCTTGTGGTTTCGGAGAAGAAGATTTTTTAAATTTTCCTATATAAAAAAGAATAAACCCCAGGGCAGAGCCAATTTTGACCCTAGGGCAATAATTTGAACAAACTTGGTAGATGTCCACTAGACAATGCTACATACCAAATATCTTAGCTCTAGGCCTTGTGGTTTCGGAGAAGATTTTTTAAATTTTCCTATATAAAATAGAATAAACCCCAGGGCAGAGCCAATTTTGACCCTAGGGCAATAATTTGAACAAATTTGGTAGAGGTTCACTAGATAATGCTACATACCAAATATCTTAGCTCTAGGCCTTGTGGTTTCGGAGAAGAAGATTTTTTAAATTTTCCTATATAAGTCTATATAAATCAAGTGACCCCCGGGGCGGGGCCAATTTTGACCCTAGGGCAATAATTTGAACAAACTTGGTAGAGGTCCACTAGACAATGCTACATACCAAATATCTTAGATCTAGGCCTTGTGGTTTCGGAGAAGAAGATTTTTTAAATTTTCCTATATAAGTCTATATAAATCAAGTGACCCCCAGGGTGGGGCCAATTTTGACCCTAGGGCAATAATTTGAACAAACTTGGTAGAGGTCCACTAGACAATGCTACATACCAAATATCTTAGCTCTAGGCCTTGTGGTTTCGGAGAAGAAGATTTTTTAAATTTTCCTATATAAAAAAGAATAAACCCCAGGGCAGAGCCAATTTTGACCCTAGGGCAATAATTTGAACAAACTTGGTAGAGGTCCACTAGACAATGCTACATACCAAATATCTTAGCTCTAGGCCTTGTGGTTTCAGACAAGAAGATTTTTTAAATTTTCCTATATAAGTCTATATAAATCAAGTGACCCCCGGGGCGGGGCCAATTTTGACCCTAGGGCAATAATTTGAACAAACTTGGTAGAGGTCCACTAGACAATGCTACATACCAAATATCTTAGCTCTAGGCCTTGTGGTTTCGGAGAAGAAGATTTTTTAAATTTTCCTATATAAAATAGAATAAACCCCAGGGCAGAGCCAATTTTGACCCTAGGGCAATAATTTGAACAAATTTGGTAGAGGTTCACTAGATAATGCTACATACCAAATATCTTAGCTCTAGGCCTTGTGGTTTCGGAGAAGAAGATTTTTTAAATTTTCCTATATAAGTCTATATAAATCAAGTGACCCCCGGTGTGGGGCCAATTTTGACCCTAGGGCAATAATTTGAACAAACTTGGTAGAGGTCCACTAGACAATGCTACATACCAAATATCTTAGCTCTAGGCCTTGTGGTTTCGGAGAAGAAGATTTTTTAAATTTTCCTATATAAAAAGGAATAAACCCCAGGGCAGAGCCAATTTTGACCCTAGGGCAATAATTTGAACAAACTTGGTAGATGTCCACTAGACAATGCTACATACCAAATATCTTAGCTCTAGGCCTTGTGGTTTCGGAGAAGAAGATTTTTTAAATTTTCCTATATAAAATAGAATAAACCCCAGGGCAGAGCCAATTTTGACCCTAGGGCAATAATTTGAACAAATTTGGTAAAGGTTCACTAGATAATGCTACATACCAAATATCTTAGCTCTAGGCCTTGTGGTTTCGGAGAAGAAGATTTTTTAAATTTTCCTATTTAAGTCTATATAAATCAAGTGATCCCCGGGGCGGGGCCAATTTTGACCCTAGGGCAATAATTTGAACAAACTTGGTAGAGGTCCACTAGACAATGCTACATACCAAATATCTTAGCTCTAGGCCTTGTGGTTTCGGAGAAGAAGATTTTTTAAATTTTCCTATATAAGTCTATATAAATCAAGTGACCCCCAGGGTGGGGCCAATTTTGACCCTAGGGCAATAATTTGAACAAACTTGGTAGAGGTCCACTAGACAATGCTACATACCAAATATCTTAGCTCTAGGCCTTGTGGTTTCGGAGAAGAAGATTTTTTAAATTTTCCTATATAAAAAAGAATAAACCCCAGGGCAGAGCCAATTTTGACCCTAGGGCAATAATTTGAACAAACTTGGTAGAGGTCCACTAGACAATGCTACATACCAAATATCTTAGCTCTAGGCCTTGTGGTTTCAGACAAGAAGATTTTTTAAATTTTCCTATATAAGTCTATATAAATCAAGTGACCCCCGGGGCGGGGCCAATTTTGACCCTAGGGCAATAATTTGAACAAACTTGGTAGAGGTCCACTAGACAATGCTACATACCAAATATCTTAGCTCTAGGCCTTGTGGTTTCGGAGAAGAAGATTTTTTAAATTTTCCTATATAAAATAGAATAAACCCCTGGGCAGAGCCAATTTTGACCCTAGGGCAATAATTTGAACAAATTTGGTAGAGGTTCACTAGATAATGCTACATACCAAATATCTTAGCTCTAGGCCTTGTGGTTTCGGAGAAGAAGATTTTTTAAATTTTCCTATATAAGTCTATATAAATCAAGTGACCCCCGGGGCGGGGCCAATTTTGACCCTAGGGCAATAATTTGAACAAACTTGGTAGAGGTCCACTAGACAATGCTACATACCAAATATCTTAGCTCTAGGCCTTGTGGTTTCGGAGAAGAAGATTTTTTAAATTTTCCTATATAAGTCTATATATATCAAGTGACCCCCAGGGCGGGGCCAATTTTGACCCTAGGGCAATAATTTGAACAAACTTGGTAGAGGTCCACTAGACAATGCTACATACCAAATATCTTAGCTCTAGGCCTTGTGGTTTCGGAGAAGAAGATTTTTTAAATTTTCCTATATAAGTCTATATAAATCAAGTGACCCCCAGGGCGGGGCCAATTTTGACCCTAGGGCAATAATTTGAACAAACTTGGTAGAGGTCCACTAGACAATGCTACATACCAAATATCTTAGCTCTAGGCCTTGTGGTTTCGGAGAAGAAGATTTTTTAAATTTTCCTATATAAAAAAGAATAAACCCCAGGGCAGAGCCAATTTTGACCCTAGGGCAATAATTTGAACAAACTTGGTAGAGGTCCACTAGACAATGCTACATACCAAATATCTTAGCTCTAGGCCTTGTGGTTTCGGAGAAGAAGATTTTTTAAATTTTCCTATATAAAATAGAATAAACCCCAGGGCAGAGCCAATTTTGACCCTAGGGCAATAATTTGAACAAACCTGGTAGAGGTCCACTAGATAATGCTACATACCAAATATCTTAGCTCTAGGCCTTGTGGTTTCAGACAAGAAGATTTTTTAAATTTTCCTATATAAGTCTATATAAATCAAGTGACCCCCGGGGCGGGGCCAATTTTGACCCTAGGGCAATAATTTGAACAAACTTGGTAGAGGTCCACTAGACAATGCTACATACCAAATATCTTAGCTCTAGGCCTTGTGGTTTCGGAGAAGAAGATTTTTTAAATTTTCCTATATAAAATAGAATAAACCCCTGGGCAGAGCCAATTTTGACCCTAGGGCAATAATTTGAACAAACTTGGTAGAGGTCCACTAGACAATGCTACATACCAAATATCTTAGCTCTAGGCCTTGTGGTTTCGGAGAAGAAGATTTTTTAAATTTTCCTATATAAGTCTATATAAATCAAGTGACCCCCGGGGCGGGGCCAATTTTGACCCTAGGGCAATAATTTGAACAAACTTGGTAGAGGTCCACTAGACAATGCTACATACCAAATATCTTAGCTCTAGGCCTTGTGGTTTCGGAGAAGAAGATTTTTTAAATTTTCCTATATAAAATAGAATAAACCCCTGGGCAGAGCCAATTTTGACCCTAGGGCAATAATTTGAACAAATTTGGTAGAGGTTCACTAGATAATGCTACATACCAAATATCTTAGCTCTAGGCCTTGTGGTTTCGGAGAAGAAGATTTTTTAAATTTTCCTATATAAGTCTATATAAATCAAGTGACCCCCGGGGCGGGGCCAATTTTGACCCTAGGGCAATAATTTGAACAAACTTGGTAGAGGTCCACTAGACAATGCTACATACCAAATATCTTAGCTCTAGGCCTTGTGGTTTCGGAGAAGAAGATTTTTTAAATTTTCCTATATAAGTCTATATAAATCAAGTGACCCCCAGGGCGGGGCCAATTTTGACCCTAGGGCAATAATTTGAACAAACTTGGTAGAGGTCCACTAGACAATGCTACATACCAAATATCTTAGCTCTAGGCCTTGTGGTTTCGGAGAAGAAGATTTTTTAAATTTTCCTATATAAAAAAGAATAAACCCCAGGGCAGAGCCAATTTTGACCCTAGGGCAATAATTTGAACAAACTTGGTAGAGGTCCACTAGACAATGCTACATACCAAATATCTTAGCTCTAGGCCTTGTGGTTTCGGAGAAGAAGATTTTTTAAATTTTCCTATATAAAATAGAATAAACCCCAGGGCAGAGCCAATTTTGACCCTAGGGCAATAATTTGAACAAACCTGGTAGAGGTCCACTAGATAATGCTACATACCAAATATCTTAGCTCTAGGCCTTGTGGTTTCAGACAAGAAGATTTTTTAAATTTTCCTATATAAGTCTATATAAATCAAGTGACCCCCGGGGCGGGGCCAATTTTGACCCTAGGGCAATAATTTGAACAAACTTGGTAGAGGTCCACTAGACAATGCTACATACCAAATATCTTAGCTCTAGGCCTTGTGGTTTCGGAGAAGAAGATTTTTTAAATTTTCCTATATAAAATAGAATAAACCCCTGGGCAGAGCCAATTTTGACCCTAGGGCAATAATTTGAACAAACTTGGTAGAGGTCCACTAGACAATGCTACATACCAAATATCTTAGCTCTAGGCCTTGTGGTTTCGGAGAAGAAGATTTTTTAAATTTTCCTATATAAGTCTATATAAATCAAGTGACCCCCGGGGCGGGGCCAATTTTGACCCTAGGGCAATAATTTGAACAAACTTGGTAGAGGTCCACTAGACAATGCTACATACCAAATATCTTAGCTCTAGGCCTTGTGGTTTCGGAGAAGAAGATTTTTTAAATTTTCCTATATAAAATAGAATAAACCCCTGGGCAGAGCCAATTTTGACCCTAGGGCAATAATTTGAACAAATTTGGTAGAGGTTCACTAGATAATGCTACATACCAAATATCTTAGCTCTAGGCCTTGTGGTTTCGGAGAAGAAGATTTTTTAAATTTTCCTATATAAGTCTATATAAATCAAGTGACCCCCGGGGCGGGGCCAATTTTGACCCTAGGGCAATAATTTGAACAAACTTGGTAGAGGTCCACTAGACAATGCTACATACCAAATATCTTAGCTCTAGGCCTTGTGGTTTCGGAGAAGAAGATTTTTTAAATTTTCCTATATAAGTCTATATAAATCAAGTGACCCCCAGGGCGGGGCCAATTTTGACCCTAGGGCAATAATTTGAACAAACTTGGTAGAGGTCCACTAGACAATGCTACATACCAAATATCTTAGCTCTAGGCCTTGTGGTTTCGGAGAAGAAGATTTTTTAAATTTTCCTATATAAAAAAGAATAAACCCCAGGGCAGAGCCAATTTTGACCCTAGGGCAATAATTTGAACAAACTTGGTAGAGGTCCACTAGATAATGCTACATACCAAATATCTTAGCTCTAGGCCTTGTGGTTTCGGAGAAGAAGATTTTTTAAATTTTCCTATATAAGTCTATATAAATCAAGTGACCCCCGGGGCGGGGCCAATTTTGACCCTAGGGCAATAATTTGAACAAACTTGGTAGAGGTCTACTAGACTATGCTACACACCAAATATCAAAGCTCTAGGCATTGTAGTTTTTGACAAGAAGATTTTTTAAATTTCCTTTATAAGTCTATGTAAAATCAAGTTACCCCCGGGGCGGAGCCAATTTTGACCCCAGGGTAATAATTTGAACAAACTTTGTAGAGTTCCATTAGACAATGCTACATACCAAATATCTTAGCTCTAGGCCCTGTGGTTTCAGACAAGAAGATTTTTTAAGTTTTCTCTATTTGTTGCCATAGCAACCAGAATTTTTAATGAAATTTAATTTTTTGAACAATTTTGAAAGGGGACCACCCAAGGATCATTCCAGCAAAGTTTGGTTGCAATCGGCATAGCGGTGTAGGAGGAGATGTTGTTTTAAGTAAACATGGACGCCACGAAATCGTAACGACGCACGATGGACGCAGGGCGATCACAAAAGCTCACCCTGAGCACATTCGTGCTCTGGTGAGCTAAAAACAGCTTTAATTCCATACAAAAATGAACATAAATACGAAAACTTTAAAACAATATTATAGTGACTTTCTTAAAGAGTATGTGTCTTCAAAGAGGAAGTGTCTTTGAAATCTTACAAAAAATGTAAATAATACAAAAACTTACAATTAAAGTTTTTTCATTACCACCAACATCAGCAAATGTCAAAGTGGACTTCTGTAATGCTGGACCTAAAAATAAGCAACTAACTTAAGAGTGGTTCATGATTCTTCATATATAATCCTATATGTAGGGGACAGGGATTATTGACAGTATGTTAAGTATAAAATGTACTAGCACTTCAAAATTCTTAAAAGAGAAAAATACAAACAAAACACTGCTATATGCGAGGAGGTTATGCCAGATAATATTAATACAAACATCTTACATAATGGAGATTTGTAAAATGTACAATAACTGCATACAATAATCCTTTTAACTTGAATATCATAAAACAGAACATTTAATTATAATATAATTAGAACCTTTTTCTTCTGTGTCTGGGTCACTAGTATCCTGATTTCTTGAACTTGAACCACTCTAAACAAAAATAAACAATGAACAGTTAAATACATAAAATATTATTTAGACAAATTCTATGTAGAAACAACAGCAAGTTCCATATGTACAAACCTTTTATGTTAAACAAACAAGGACTGTTTCCATGATGACCACTAAATTAATCCTTGCTGATTTTTTTTTTGAACATTAAGCACACTGAAAAAGCATCCCTAAAATATCGGAAGGCAAAGCTGAGATTCAAATCTACAACCTAACAATTGGTAGTCCTGTACATTAACACCTGACCTGACCATCAATCCACCCCTATGTTTATCCTCTAACAATAGGAATAAGAGCAATGTCTAAACTGTAACCCTAACATAAATTCATCATAAATCTATTATCACTGGTTTATGGACCCAAGTACACATTCAAAGATGTATGGGCTAATATAACCTAAATTTTAAAGTAAATGTTTGTAATTCTACCTTCTTCTGTTTCGGTGTTTGTTTTTTCTTGCTTTTCATAGGTTTATCTTTGTTTGATGAAACTGATTTCGGCAGAGATCGGCCAATTCTAACATCTACATCATCATTCCTCAATCTCGGATCAGTCTCGTCCGGAGTGTCACCCTCGTCAACAACTGATGACGGAGATCTTGGAGCAATATCTGTCGTTCCAACATTTTCCTCTGTAATACCGCTGTGAAGTAATTCTGGCTGTTCCTCAGTTTTACCAGTAAATACACGATACAATGTCCCACCTTTCAATCTAGGATCTTTATGACCTGACACATAGGAACTAAATGAAGTCCTAGAAGGGAGATTACCCAAAAATTTCTGAATAGTTACCTCCCTTGAGTCCTTAAATTCACTAACAGAGACATTTTTCTTTGACGCGTCATCACCTTTTCTGTCAATGAAATATTTATCACAGGAAGATCTTCGTGGACCAACAAGTCCAGTAGATGACATATTCCTTTCTAATACATTAGGACTTGGATATAAAACCTTATTTTCAGACTTCGACCTTTTTGGATTTGAAGGTGTTGCCTCTGAAAGCTTACGTTTCTTCTCATCTGGATTCGTACTCGACACATGAGTTGGACTGTTTCTATACATGTTCCTTAGCCTGTTGTTTGTTGAATTTGTGTCCTGAAATGATGAAGCAGAAATGTAGACAGAATAATTGATATTAGCGAATAATTTGATCTCCAGTCAAACCTGTGTTAGCAGCCAACTCTGAGTAAAGACCACCCTGTGAATAAAAGCCAATCTTTTAAAAACCGTTATTGATTATTTAAACCAAATGACCTTCAAATAAAGGCCACCTGTCAACAAAGGCCACATGTATTTCCTAAGGGTGGCCTTTGTTCATAGGTTTGACTTATATAATCATCAAAATCATACAAAGGGTTCCAGTTTGACATATTTACCTAACATTAAGTAAAAATTCTTTTTTTTTGTGCAAAAACACAAATAGGGTATGTATGTGAAAGAAAAATAGTCCTAAAGTATGTTTAAGCTAGAAACTAGGGGCAGTCAAACAGTCTTATGTTCATGAAATATTTAAGCTGACATGAGTTGTGAGTATACCTTCAATCTAAACTAATCCACTTATTAAAGTATTTTCAACAAGAGGCGGCCAGAGGCCAAATTGACTGCTTAGAAACAAAAATTGGCCACCTAGAAATCCCGAATATTTCATTTACGACGTTGGAAATGAGCATGGAAAGCCTCCTTCAGTCAAGGTTTGGCCTCTTACAGGAAAACTTAATGAAAACCATGCATTTACCTTGTACTCCACTAGGTTTTCAGTATTAGACACATCTTCATCTTCAGATGACTCATCTTTATTGAGTGCCTCTCCCTTCTCCTCGGATGCATCATCATCCTTCTCTCTAGAATGTTCCGACACATTCTTCCATACATACCTACCACTATAACAAGTTCAATATAGTCAATAAAATGTATCAATAATAATCAGTTCAAATTTAGGTTTGTACATAATCAAAATACCATGTAGAAATTCTAGTTAACCATACAACTGTTTATCATAAGGCTTTTTTTTTTAGTCTCCATTCCAATAGATAAAGGATCAGATTATGTTATAATTATGAAATTTTCGTAGGATTAATGTGATGGTAATAATGACATTTTCATGACAAACATTTGTTTTAAAAACCAACAAAATAAAGTTCAGAACAATGTACAAAGTTCAGCCCATCCGTCAAAGAAAAGAAATAAGCAGGCACATTAACAAATTATACAGGTTAAACATTATTTCAGGAAAACAAAAATCATGCAATTAGAATAGATAACAAAAAAGTGTAATTAATGGCTTACTTTTCTTCCACTAATTCTTTTTCTGTGTTACTGTCTTCATCAGTATCAGATAATGGTGGAGGTGGGTCATTGTTACATGGTTTCTCCATGTAGGAATATGCTGTAATTACAATACAGTCATATTTATACCACAAATTACATATATTCAAAAATAACAATCTGAATACACAGAAACTGAAGTAAATGAAAGATATAATTAGATAATGTACACCATATAGGTCAGAACAAGAAGGTCATATTAACCCTAAGACAAGATACATGGATACATTGTGTTTTCTTCCATATGATACAATGTAATATCCATATAGCAATATGATTGTGATAAATAACATGTTTGCTATTTTCTTAACAAGTGGCTGTTTATGTTATAAAAGGAATTAATTTAAGTACAGTCAAACCTGTCTTAGCGACCACTTCTGAATAAAGACCACCCTGTGAATAAAAGTCATTCTTTAAAAAACATTATTGATTATTAATAACAAAATGACCTTCAAATAAAGGTCATCTGTCAATAAAGGCCAGGTTATGTATTTCCCAAAGGTGGCCGTTGTTCACAGGTTTAACTGTAAAACATTAAGGTAATTAATCAGAAGAATTAGAACACAAACCTTTATCAACATATTGAACAAACATACTTTTCTTCTTTCTGCCATATTCACTGTAAAAAGAAGTATTTACTAATTGTTAACATAGACAAAATAAATAGACAAGTACATATCAGACAGCAATGATGAGCCTCATATATAACATATTAGGACATTTTATACATCAACCACACACTGAGATTTATAGGACACATTTTGCTGAAATTTATGACAGGACTGCACTAAAACAACAAACTGAGTCCCAGAACCCCAAAACTTTAAAGTGAATATAAAACCCAAATATTGCAAGTATACAACATCTTAAAAAACTTATTCCAAATCAAAGTAATATCTGCATACTATAAAAGCATAAGGCCATCATTAAAAAAATGTCTGTTTGTGGTAACCCTGCCCAGAGAGTTTTCATTGGGTAGGTAGGTAGGGAAAAAAATACTATTTATTTTATATTAAACTCACAATATTTTTTTTTTAATTTACCCGAGAGACCATAAAAAGTTGGGTTGGGGTATTTTCAGTAAATAGGTAGTGCTACCACAAACAAAATATTTTTGAAGGATGGCCTAAAACTTATTGTTCAGATACGCTTGACTTTTGTATCATTTAACATGGAGTGCACAGCTTGTTAATTTCATCAAAATTATGGACTGTGACACAATCAAGTGTTACTTAAAAGCTAAAAGTTAAAGATTCTATCAAATAGAAATAATTCTTTTTAAAAATTCACAACTACTACTCACGGATATTTCTGTTGAAGATAATCAGCCATTAATGGAATGCTAACAAAGTTCTTGTTGACTCTGCTCTCGAGATACTAGGAAAAGAAAAAATTGTCATGACCGAATGAGAAAATGAACATATACACATGAAGAAATTTTTTATGTATTATATAGTTACTATTATAAGTTACACACATTGCCCTTCAAATAAAATGTGTATGAAAATTAACAAAACATATGATAAATGCGAGTATATATATGAATTGGAAACAAAATTATTTAATGCTGAAACTGGACATCATGCCTTCGTCCGCATGAGGAGCTTGGCATTAAAGGAAGATAGATCATGTGATTCAATAATACTTGCGCAAGACAAAGGTGTTGTGGCAGAGACTGAGAGAGAGAGAGAGACATGTGGGGGTATAATGCTGGCTTTTGGAATTTCAGCATTGTATTTTTGGGAAATTCTTTACCCAAATTGGAACAATTGGAAATATTACATCTAAAGAAAAAAGACCCCTGAAGCTCAATAATGAATAATTAGCAATCATCTTAAATAATAACCCCTATTATCAATAAGCAGCAATATCTTAAAATATCTGTAGTCATCTAGCATACCTCTTTCATTCTAGGAATCAGTCTTGGATCTTTTATCTTCTTCATTCTCATATTCATCTTCTGCTCAATTTTACTCCTAACAGCATCTTTCTTTTGCCTTCTTTGCTTAGCAGCAGAATTCTTTGGAGGAGTTCTTACATCAGAGAATACATTTGACAAATCTGGTTTTGATCTTGGTCTCGTTGGTTTGTCAACTGGACTTTTACTATTAACATTCTCTGACACGAGACTTGTTGATGCATTATCAGACTTTGCAAGCTCACCAGCAATGACTTTATTGCTTTCAGAAGTCTTATTGCCTTCAGGTATGTCAACTGTACTTTTACTGTTAGAAACAGTATTGTTTTCATTATTGTTAGATTTTGTTGTTAGTTCAGATTGGTCCAAATCAATCTGCACCATATCATCTCCATTTGTCTTTGCAGCCAACTGTTTTAGACGTTTCTTCTTGGCCATATTGTTTTCTAATTAATACCGGGCCTGAAATTAATAATATCAGTGATACAGTTCCAAACACTTCACTCAAGTAGCTTATATATGTAAGTACAGACAACCCATGAAAAAATACTCAAATAAATTTATACTCCAAATTGTAGGAGGAAATGGTAGGTAGGCAGGCATCTTGATAGTTGAAGGTCTTTGACGATGATGTACTTGTACGCATTACATTGCAGTTCAGCTAAAATGTAAACGACTCAATCTGAGTTGCGTTCGTTTTCCTATATAATGCACAAATTTCCTTAAAACTTTTGCGCAGTGTGATGAATTATAGTAACAGGTTTTTTTCTCTGTATTTTGGGAATATGACCCATACCCATAACCCAAGGGATTGGGAATTTTCGCGGTGTTTTAATTGAAATTGGAAAAAATGTATAACTACAATTTTTGCAATGTTCAACTTATTCTACTTTTTCTCCCATAAAACAGTAGCAGAATAAGGTATTTACTACTAATAGTGATGTTAATGAACTAATAAAATTATTTTAAAAACATTTTTTTTTTATTGCGAATTTTTGTTTGTGAATTTGGGAAAGATACTATTTTCCATTGGGAATATGACCGAATTTCGGTTATAAAATCTCCCCCAAAAAATCCCTGTAGTACAATCTACCAGCATGACCTAAAATATACCTTCAACAGGTGAAATGTATCAAATATTTTGCTGATAGTCAAGACTACCATAAGTTTCAAAATTTTCCTTGTAAATGCTAAGGATTAAGTCTGTAGCGTTCCAGAAACCATGTAAAATCATCTGCTTCAATAGACGCACGAACAAGCATTGTAAGCTGTTGACTTTGAAAGAGGACAATTCCATAACTAAAATGGTCAATAAGACGAAATAAAAAAGACCATATTTGGTTATGAGACCCACAACTAGCATTTTGAAAGCAGATTAAATGTGAAATTAACTAAATAAATTTCCTTTAAATGAACACCTAAACATGTGATTCCAACGAAAAAATAAATGAAATTGTGTTTCAACATATTTACGTAGTCGCTCGATTTACCTGAACTGAATCTCTGAACAAACGTCACAGACTTCAACCTCTATCCGAAAATCTTCTTATCCGATTACTATTAAAATATGCCCCAAATTCAATCCAAATTATTTACAATACAAAGACAAGTAAGCATAAGTTTGCTGCTTGTATAATTAGATGTATCAGTACATTAAGTTAACATCTCCGAACTAGATATGGAAATTTACCAAAAATTGACTCGAGTCATGATCAATTTCGCCACAGAACACGGTAACCGCTAAATGCCCACCTTTCAAGCATGTTTATCATCAAGCGTCTGGTGAGAAAAATACCGTGGAGCAAAATCACCACCCTATAAATCGAAAGCGTTTATAATTTTATGTTTATTACCAAAAGAAGGGTCAAGGCTTATAAACTTAACAGATGTCTACAAATGCGAAGATGTTAAGGTATTTTATCTGTTATTCCTACAACTCTTTCTTTTCATTCTTAATATATTTTTTTAATTCTCTGTTACAAGACGCTCATTGAAATTTTTGAGATGTAATATATTGCTGAGTATTGCCTCATATAGAGTTCATTTATAGGCATGTGACATTAATACATTGACAGACTTGTGATTTTATCTCCCAGTCTTTGAATTAGTTGGTTGCCCGGCTGCCCGAAAGGATTTTTACTTCTTTCGGTCATTATTCGGACAACCTATTTTTTGAGAAATTTCTTCATATAGTATATATACTATATGAAGAAAACTCTCAAAAAATAGGTTGTCCGAATCTTTTAAAATTGTTAATACATAGTTCCCATATCTACAATATTTACCTCCCTTGGCGGCCATCTTGCTTGGCAAATTTCTTATGCGCTTAATAGAAAAAATCAGAAAATTGGTTATTAAACAACTTAATGTATAAAAGCAGGTAGTTGTATTAACGGTAGATGCAACTAAAAATCCGGTCAAAACACTTGTCGTTATCCACGCGCGCATGTGCTGCTTGAGTCGCATTGAAAAGAATGGACATATAGTAAAACTTTTATTGATTTATGCCGTATCAATACTTATCTTCGGAAAATATTTATATGGTATAATGTAATATTTAAGTACTTTGAGATTAAGCATGCATGAATAATTTTGATGTATCGTCTTGTAATTAGGCTAAATTAATGGGAAAAAGTTCGACATTGCCGATCGAGTATTTTGAAAAATGGCGGAAAATTGGCAGAAAGACGTGAATAAGTGGTAAATTGGTGCAGAACAGGCGTAAAGGCCGATGAATGCATTTGTTCAAAATCAATGTTTTTCAATGATTGATACATTAAAGAATCATCTGCGTTGATTTGTAAGGCGATTTTGTTGACAATGTTTCCTCTGTGTAATTTCTCTAAAAAGGGGTCGAATTGACCACTTTTAAAAAATGTATGCCTCTTACTGCGACATACATGAAGTGGTTTTCCTCACTTCTTATACCAAAAATGATACTGGGAACACTTACTGCACACAATCTTCTGTTACTTCCAATGTTTATTAAATGTTTTGGTGAAAAGATAATGATCTTTTAACTAAAACATGTGCACAATGTCGGGCATTTTTTCACCACGGCGCGAAAAACGAAAAAAAAAATCTCATTAAACTCGTCATTTCTTGATCAATTTATAAGATAGGGAAACAATAAGTACATTTCTAAAATCAGCTATCTTTCAGCTTTTTAACATGATTACTTAAAAAACAATCGGTTAATGATTGACAAAAACATGACAATTTTATTTGAACATGTACACAGAATCGGGCATGTTTCCACCACGGCGTGATAAACGAAAAAAAAACGAATCTCATTTAACTCGTCATTTCTCGATCAATTTATAAGATAGGGAAAAATTAAGTACACTTCCAAAATCGGCTATATTTCAGCTTTCTAACAAGGTTACATTGAAAATAATTAGTCCATAATTAATAAAACAACAGCCATTTTAATAACAGGCGTCTAATACTCTCCCGCTATGCTACGGTACTACATCGCTAAAACAATAAAATATCGATTAATTATTGATCATCTATACACCAGCTAGGCGACGACACCTTATTTTAATACATATACGATTATCGAGGAAGTTGCATCTACCTCTATACAACTACCTGATAAAAGATAACTTAATCATGAAGTTGTTAAGACCATAATCACACCAGGTTTAAGAAAATGTAGTTGTCACATATAAATATCCTATATTTAGAATTATCAAAACAAAAATATAAATATCTTCTATTAGTGCTTGTTGAATTTGCCAAGCAAGATGGCTGCCAAGGGAGGTAAATATTGTAGATGTGGGAACTATGTATACATTTTAGTCGGTTTAAAAACTCTACAGAGCTTTAATATGTTATTCTGTTTGTATTCTTGCCGACTCAAAATAATACCAAGGACTTATATACATACATATAAGTCCTTGATAATACTTATCTTGTCTTTGTCTGGCCCTTTTTAGCTCACATGTCACAAAGTGACAAAGTGAGCTATTAGGATCACTCTCCGTCCGGCGTCCGGCGTCGTGCGTCGTCAAACTTTTTGTTGTGAACACACTAGGGGCCACATTTTTGGCTCAATTTTAGCAAAACTGGGTCAGAACGTTAATATCAACAAAATCTCGGACGAGTTCGATATTGGGCCATTTGGGGTCAAAAACTAGGTCACCAGTGCCAAATAAGGGAAAACCTTGTGAACACTTTAGAAATCACTGTTTTGAATTTATCTTCATGAAACTTTGTCAGAATGTTTATTTTAATAATATGTAGGTCAAGTTTGAAAATGGGTAATTTCTGTAGTAAAATTAGGTCACTAGGGCAAATTGCTGAAAAACCTTGTGAACACTCTAGAAGTCACTGTTTTGATTGGATGATCATGAAACCTTGTCAGAATGTTTGTCTTCATAATATCTTGGACGAGTTCGAACATGGGTCATCTTGGGTCAAAAACTAGGTCGCTAGGTCAAATCTTATGAAAAACCATGTTAACACTGTAGATTTCACAGTTATTATTGGATCTTCACCAAACTTTGTCAAATTGTTTGTTTTAATGATATAACAGTCAAATATAAATATGGGTCATCTGGGGTCAATAACTAGGTCACCAGGTCAAATCTTAGGAAAACATTGTTAACACTGTAGATGTCACAGTTTTAATTGGATCTTCACCAAACCTTGTCAAAATGTTTGCCTCAATGATATGTGGGTCAAGGATGAACATGGGTCAGCTGGGTTCATAAACTGGGTCACAAGGTCAAATATTAGGTAACAATCTTGTAAAAGCTCTAAATGTCATGGTTTTGATTGGATCTTGGCCAAACCTTGTCAGATTGTTTGCCTTAATGATATTAAGGACAAGTTCAAATATGGGTCACCTAGGGTCAAAAACCAGGTCACAAGGTCAAATCTTAGGAAAACCTTATTAACACTGTAGATGTCAAATTTTGATCGTATCTTCACCAAACCTAGTCAGACTGTTTGTCTTAATGATATGTAAGACAAATTCGAACATAGGTCGTCTGGGGTCAAAAGCTAGGTCACCGGTTCAAAACAATGTTTTAATGAGTGAACAGTGATTGTCATGTGAGCGATATAGGGCCATCTTGGCCCTCTTGTTATGTCATTTTGGGGTCTGGTATTCGGCCCTGCATGCATGTTCCCCCGTCACCTTAGAGAAATTTTTCTCCATGATTGAAGAAAGTCATTCATGAAGCTAAGTAAGTACATTAATATTTTTAGCTCACATGTCACAAAGTGACAAAGTGAGCTATTAGGATCACTCGGCGTCCGGCGTCGTCAAACTTTTTGTTGTGACCACACTAGGGGCCACATTTTTGGCTCAATTTTAGCAAAACTGGGTCAGAACGTTAATATCAACAAAATCTCGGACGAGTTCGATATTGGGCCATTTGGGGTCAAAAACTAGGTCACCATGGCCAAATAAGGGAAAACCTTGTGAACACTTTAGAAATCACTGTTTTGAATTTATCTTCATGAAACTTTGCTAGAATGTTTATTTTAATAATATGTAGGTCAAGTTTGAAAATGGGCAATTTCTGTAGTAAAATTAGGTCACTAGGGCAAATTGCTGAAAAACCTTGTGAACACTCTAGAAGTCACTGTTTTGATTGGATGATCATGAAACCTTGTCAGAATGTTTGTCTTCATAATATCTTGGACGAGTTCGAACATGGGTCATCTTGGGTCAAAAACTAGGTCGCTAGGTCAAATCTTATGAAAAACCATGTTAACACTGTAAATTTCACAGTTATCATTGGATCTTCACCAAACTTTGTCAAATCGTTTGTTGTAATGATATAACGGTCAAGTATAAATATGGGTCATCTGGGGTCAATAACTAGGTCACCAGGTCAAATCTTAGGAAAACTTTGTTAACACTGTAGATGTCACAGTTTTAATTGGATCTTCACCAAACCTTGTCAAAATGTTTGCCTTAATGATATGTGGGTCAAGGATGAACATGGGTCAGCCGGGTTCAAAAACTGGGTCACAAGGTCAAATCTTAGGTAAAAATCTTGTAAAAGCTCTTAATGTCATGGTTTTGATTGGATCTTGGCCAAACCTTGTCAGATTGTTTGTCTTAATGATATTAAGGACAAGTTCAAATATGGGTCACCTAGGGTCAAAAACCAGGTCACAAGGTCAAATCTTAAGAAAACCTTATTAACACTGTAGATGTCAAATTTTGATTGTATCTTCACCAAACCTAGTCAGACGTTTGTCTTAATGATATGTAAGACAAATTCGAACATAGGTCATCTGGGGTCAAAAACTAGGTCACCGGTTCAAAACAATGTTTTAATGAGTGAACAGTGATTGTCATGTGAGCGATATAGGGCCATCTTGGCCCTCTTATTGTTTTTGGCCTCTCTGTTTGTACCAAACTTTAACCTTGCCTATAAAATCAAAACGCCTGCACCTACATCCATCAAACTTCATAATTTATGTAGGTTCCTCATGACAACCTCTACAGGACCTGTGCATTTTCAGGTCAGTAGGTCAAAGGTCAGAGGGTCATTGTGTTTAAAAAAATTCTGACATTTCTTTTAGGATACTACTCCTACATTTTTCATGGGATTTTGACGAAACTTTCACGGACTTGTTGTTACCAAGAACCCCCACATATATTCCGGGTTTTGTGATTCGATCATTTTTTACGGAACTATGGCCCTTTATTTATTTTGTGCATAATTATGTAATATATAGAGAAATACTCTTTTGTTTGCAACTACTTCTGTATTTCTCAAGGGATTCTTACCAAACTTTGATAGAACTATTGTCACCATGTTCACCAGCACATATTGTCAGGGTTTTGTGATTCGATCATTTTTTACGGAACTATGGCCCTTTATTTATTTTGTGCATAATTATGTAATATATAGAGAAATACTCTTTTGTTTGCCACTACTTCTGTATTTCTCAAGGGATTCTTACCAAACTTTGATAGAACTATTGTCACCATGTTCACCAGCACATATTAATTGTCAGGGTTAAAATTGTGATTCGATTATTTTTAGCAGATTTACGACCCTTTGTTTGCCTGTACCAAACTTAAACCTTGCCTATTAAATCAAAACGCTACCACCTGCAATCATCAAACTTCATATCTTCGTTCATCATGACAATCTCTACAGGACCTGTGCATTTTCAAAAAGGGCAACCGGAGGGGGGCATGGTGTTTATAAAACACATCTTGTTAGTCATAAAATTAAAAACTCCCCAATTTGGTGTTTAAATTACAGTATGTGATACTAATTCCTTTGTCAAATTTTAAAATGTATTGGCAACATTTGATTTATTGTATTGAGCTAACAGTTGGTGCATATCACTAATCAATATATTGCAAAGTTCTATTCCATGAAATCTATGATATTAGACTGAGTTAGTCTGAATTATTTTCTTATTACAAATGTTTTTTCAGTGCAAAAGAACTCTTGAGGTATAGGACAGGATTGGAGCAATCAATGCCTCCAAAGGGTGGAATCAAAGATTTTATGCCTGATGGTTCATGGTTGCAGGATAAATGTATTGAGAATTTCCATCAGGAAAGGGAAAGGGCAATTTCAGAACCCAGAGTATTAAGAAGGTATGTTAGAATAGACATCAATGTAGTGCTACAGAGAATTACTTCAATTAGCACTGTTCATTTTGGGAAAGTTATATTTGGTAACAATCAAATTGGGAAAATTCAAATCTTTTGTTTTGTACAATACCTTAACACATTAATTCACCAGTATGCTTTAATAGAATAAGTCCCATTAGCTTTTTGCTATAAAAAATATATGCAAAAACAAACAATTGCTGATATTATCCCAAGATAATTATTACCGACGAAACAAGCCCTTCTTCTTCTAAAAACACTCATTTCGTTGTGAATTTTGCTTTTGTAAACTTGAAATATATAAAGCGTGTGACGTCACTTCATGCTGTGTGCAAAATATGACTGCGGGAAAACACAGCTGTTCTATAAATAGTTTTTTTTCAATGATATTGAAAAAAATACGATAGTGGTTTTGGAAACATTATTTGTGCTATAAAGTATGCACGGGAGGAAAACACACCGGATTCCTCTGTTATAGAACAAACAGAAACTATTACGACCGATATATTTATAGGATTATGGGACTTTAACTGTGTTAGGAGAACAATTTCAAGAAGAGTCACAAACATATAATTACAGAAACAGGTGCTTTCCTTAAACATTACTAAAGTTTTATTCTAGAGTTAATGGAGTAAAATTTGATGCACATGTTAATAATTGAGGGTTTCAGTCTAATTTTGTCTTTTGTTTTTGGATTTTTTGTTTGAAAATTGGAAAAAAATGGTCACTATTGTGGATAAATTGGAATGAATCTGTTTTATCAGTACCTGCTATATATAGGATGCACAATCCCTGACCTGGAAAATACTGTAAGCTTATGCTGTCATATTAACTTGATTGTTTGACATTCCTGAAGTGGTAGAACATCTGATGCCTCCTTGCAAGTTGATGTCTCTGTTCTGATATTTCTATATTAACATTAAAACAAGTGTAAAACAACTCATTGACCATTAACTACTTACCTATTTATTCAGAAAATAGTCCTGATTGAATTGTTTTCATAGCAATATTACCTTTTATCAATTATTTTGTCTATCTTTGCACTCTTACCGGTATATCATGCTTTAACTCTCTGTTGTTTGTCCTGTTTATTTCAGCAAGGATATGGTGAGAGGTGAATGGAAACCTGATGTTGGACTTATTGAGCTGTTTCATGAAATGGTATTTAAAACTTTAAATGTCACAATCGGCATTATTTTTTGGTCATTGTAATTCATATATTAAAGTAGTTTTAGTACAATAATAGTTTTTTAATGTCTGAAGGAATAAATGGTCCTCACATGAATATAGTGATAAAACTATGTATGATTTCTTGTGCCTTAAATTCTTAAAATGGCCAGACTTTTGATATAATGATAAATGCAATGAAGACTTACTATATGTGTTAGTTTTGATTTACAGAAGAATTTTTGGGAGCATATGGGCTTCAATGATAAGAAGAGAAAATGGCTACATCCTGAAGAAGCTTTATTTTTGTTGGAAACAGTTGAGTTTTATTTCTATTCTTAGTGTTTATAATTCATCCACTGATGTTTGTATACGAACAACAGATCAGAAGTGCATATTTGTTAATTGAAATGGATTTACACACTTTCAGTTTATACAGTCTTCATAAATTAACATTGACATAACTGTTCTCAGATAATCTTACACTGAAATATCATCAACTTCATTTTATAATTAAGAATATAATCTAGATTATTAAAGTCTCAGGTATTTGTATTACTGATAATTTACCTTCAACAGTGGATAATAACACTATTAGAATACAGCCATTGAGAGTAGTTGATATACAGGTAAGTTGTAAGAACTTGATCTACAATCAATGTAAAAATAAATGTTTAAATTAAACTAACAAACTCTAGATGGCTGGATATTTAAGTTGAAAACAGCTGCAAGTACCTTAGTTAGAAAATGATTATGAGTTGACATTATTATTTCTTTCTTTATTCCTAGAGTATATTAGAGATCTGGTATGATGGTTTACCTATGAGTTTACAAGAAGCTTACTCTACTCTTACTGGACACATTATACAGCTAGAATTCTATCAGGTGTATGCTTATCTACGTAGAGTTGGATATGTAGTTCTTAGGCATCAAGGAAGGTTTGTTAAGTTATATTCAAACTTGAATTTATTCTAACCTTACTGCTTTATGCTTAATACTGTAAGACAAAGAATTTATAATTCTGCAGGTTTTCATGTTACAAGTATTAAAACCACATGTATAAATGAACAACTGTCGATGTGTGAAGTACCACATTACTTACTTGTGAAGAAAATGTTTCAGCAATAAATGACCTTCTTCATGGCTTTGAAATGTAGTGTAAATGCTAAATATAAATAGAACTGTGCAAAAGCTTTATTAGATGAAATAAAGAAGAGAACAATTTATTGAATTTATTCTTTGTATAGATGTAATATTGTGTTTATGGAATCTGCTAGAAGGCTTGTAAAACTTACTTTTTATCATTACAAAACTTCTGTATAATTCTTATCTGTATATCTATTTGGTATACAACAAATGTATATATATTTTTCAACTTTATTAATTAGATACCTAATAGTACTGTTTATAACAGATTTGTGATTTTTATTTAGATATTTGTACACAAAGTATGAGCGGCAGATTGGACTGAATAAATTTCATAGAAAGAAAAAAAGCAAGGGAAGCACGAAAGATCCTCCTGGACTGAATGAGAAAGAACAATTCAGCATTGATACTGAACATAACATGGATGTGACTGAAAATGTTAATAGAGGAAATGTTACTAATATTAAAGATGAAACTGTTCCTGATGCAAGTTCTATTGTATCAACAGATAAGGAGAATGTAGCAGAACAATGTAAGACTGGTGCAGAATCTAGTGAACTTGATAAAGTGAAGGATGAGGTAGAAGTTGATGTTAACTGTAGTATGGAAGTTGACAGTGGCATAAAGCATGCTGTCACTTCAGTTAATGATGAGCTGAGTGAAAGAATTAATGAACCTAATGTTACAAATACTGACTCACAGACAAAACATTCGTCATGGAATTTTGATGAAATTGTATTCCCAAATTTCTTCTCTGGGGATCAAGTAGTGAATATACACAAACCAAACACTGATTATATCCCTCAAGGTTCTGATCTGGACTTCAATAATGAAAGTTATGATTATGTAAAAGATAAATTTATCAATACAAAGAAGGAGAAAAGGAAGAATCAGTTAAAAGACAAGGAATCTGAGAAAACACTAGAATTCTCCCATCATGATATCATGACTAGATGGCAAAAAGTGAAGAAATCTTGTAAAAACTGGACAGAGTATAAACAAGCTCGGACAAGAGAAAAACAGTCCTGGAACAGAGCAACAGCCTTCCCTCATTTATATAATGATAAAATAGTACCATTAGTGAGACCAGAATCTGCTTCATCTACTTGTAAGAAATTTTTAATATCATTCATTGATGATCTATCTATTTTATTGTTTTGTTAAAATTTAAATAAGTAGAATGCAGTTTAAAAGAACTTTTTATATTACCAAATCCTGAATTAATTATGTATGTCTTCTTCATGGTTTTCATACATTAAGATATACCCACTTCTTAACATCTATAGAAATTGTGACTTTAAAATTGATCCGTCATAAATATATTTGTTTCTTGTAGTAAAATGTTTTACGGTAAAATCTTATGAATTTCTGTATGAGTTGTTTCCCTTGGATTGTCCCTTGTCTGGTTACATGTACTATCATACTTTTAAAATTCTGTACTTTGTTGTTTCAGATTCAGTTTTAAATCAGTTACACATTATTGAAGACTACACAACTAAGAAACAGACGTAAGTGGTTTGATCATGTATGATTTGTAAATATGTTATGAAAAGTATGTTGTTGAGAGGCTGTTGCTATAGAGACTGAATTAGTTAAATCATGCAGTGGGCAAAAATTATGTTGTTTTTGAAGGGATGTTTTTGCTCAAAAGAGGGCCGCTCTGGAGAAAGTTGTACTGTATTGCAAAACATGTAAGTTATGAAGATGTTACATCACCTGTAACTAATCTCCCACTCTGTGTCACACATTGTATGAAATAAGCAGTTACTTACAGAATCAGGGAGTGTAAGTTTTGATTATCAGTGATTTGTATCCTTGGTACACAGGATAGGTCTACTGTCTGTCATGCTTAACTGAGATAGTGACGATAAATAGTATTTTACCTGATACTAACTAACTATTGTCATGTACCTTGTTTTATTTTATAGAAATGAAAAGAAACCAGAAATTCTACCAGACTTTGATGTTTATGCACCAAATACAAAATTTAAGAAAAGCAGCCCTGGTATACCTGACTTCAGAGTGAAAGTGTCAAGGTAAATATTGTAGCTATGTCTTGTCAGGTTGAATTTCTTAGATACATGTTATTATATGAAAGTTATAGTATCTGCTTATTAGGTAGCATGATTTACCTCATGCTTGTCACTGAAATAAGAATATAATGTTACAGTTTGTGTCTGTGAGGTCCTATCATATGGTAATCTTACTTTAGAGTTTATACCTGTAAGCTTCACCTGATTTATCTGCCTTTTTAATGTTTTTTAATATACCTTGCTCCAGTATGATAAATTGACTTGTCTTTCTGTTTAAGAATTGTGTTAACATTAGTTAAGCTTTAGTCACATTTGTCCTGTGATGCAACTACGGTGCTGTTGACTGCCTGCAGTTTTTTTCGTACAGATTCACAGGCTCTGCACCCTCTTCAATTTTGTTTAGCGAAAAGTTATACAAATTTGAAAAAATTGTAAGCCCTATTTCTTTTCGAAGGTGTCATTGTACGATCCCCACACTATCATTGTGAGGAGCCGAGCACTGTATGTGCTGCCATCTCATGATTTTCCTTAGAAATTGTGCCCAAAAATAAATTGTATATAGATTGTAGAATAGTAGAACCTTCATATGGCTCTCATATAGCTGCTTGTGAAATCACACAGACATTTAGCAATCGTGGCAGAAAATTGTACGGCGTCCGTGTCTAGGCATTTGTGATTGTTTGTGAAATGATTTCTATTTATTTTACAGGAGTGATGAACCTATGCCAGATTTAAGGACTGTATCACTGATTGATACTTATTTAAGTGATGAGGTACCACTACACTGGTCTGTTGTTGATTGTGGTAACATATCATTCTACAATCTGGCTAACTTCAGTCTACCTGTAGATATAGCTCTTGGATAATTCCATCTTTAAGAACAAAGTGATTGTGTGAAAATGTGTCTGAGCATGAAATTATTATTTTTGCTACCTGATTAACGATTTATGGTTAAACCTTATATGTTAAATTTGTTATTTAAATAAATTTCTATAATGTTATGGTGCGTTAATTGAAATACATGTATCAGTATAACACAAGTCAATAATTGATTGGATAATTATCTCTGGTAACTCAGGGTAACATTCAATGGATGAAAGTTACTTGTCTGTGTATTCACTGTGGCCACAGAGAAGGCTTAGAAACACCTCTGTTGGTGTTAGATTAATATTGTGTAGAATCGTATCTACTATATAGACGACATAGAAATATTCTTTTTAGTGTTCTCATCCCTACTACCCGAGCCAAGTACTGTGACTTGAAAATCACAGGAAAAAGGTCGAGGCGTGTATCAGTGCTTTACACCAGGCAAAATAAAGAACTAGGAACGAGAGAGTGTGCATAATCATTCACAACAGTCATAGGTAGTTCGATTTCCCGCCTACAGTACAATAGGCAAATTTATTTAGTATGTGATGACTGTAGTAGTCAGAATTTACTTGGTAAATTCGACTCCTAAAACTATTTGAAAAAAGATTAAGGAAATAAATGCCCAGTTCTCGTGTATCTTCACTCCCTTATCTCTGGGGCAGCCATGATAAGACCATAGCTGTTGAGTCACATTGATTGGGCCGTTAAACAACAGGTAAGTAAGAACCATTTGACTTTCTACAACAACAACAAGACAATTTAGCTGAAAATGGAAGTTTTATTATTGATGGACTTCTGCAGCAGATAAAAACAGAAAACACAGGTGAGATTCAGAAAATAAATAACATCAATGTATAAAATTCTTAACACTTCAATGACCTTCACATACATGTAGCATAAAATTGAAAATTTCAAAAAAGTGAAATTTGAACAGATTTATTTATCACTAATGAGCAGCACCATTAGGCGAGTTTATTCAGGGTACAGTGAAATTTCTTTAATCCAAGACCAGTAATCACATTTTGACAAAATTCAAATACTTTCCAATAAAGAATTTAAAATCATTCCAAACTAGACATTGTTTCAAGTACCAGTAATAAAGAGCAATCCTCATATTTTTAAAAGAAAAAAGTCATTTCATGATCCAAGTCATTTACTTGGAATAAAGAGATTTCACACTTATTTTTTTAATAATCAGAATACAATATCATTCACTTATTTTTTAAAAATGTAGTAATACATTTAAATAAGTTCTAACATGCACATGAAAAGTTGTTAATCATTGCTTAGCAAGAAGTACACCTAAATACTCTATTCGAAAACAACAGTTCATTATAAATATGATATGTTAAGCCAATTTATACTTAAGACATCTTCACACTCCACACATAACTTCAATAATCACAACAATAGTTGAAAACATAAGAAAAAGTTAAGACCAAAAAATGAAAAAAAATTTCCCATTACATAAAACAGAACAATTTTACCTAGTGTGCGGAATTAGCATCACAGTATAGTCTTTATCATTAAACCAATTATTAAATACGTTCTGTTACATGACACTCTAGTAGATAGTCTAATTTGCTATTTATGTGACTAACTGATATGCTGACAATTTAAACTATTGGTTGAATCACAGAATTTGCACAAAAATGGAGGGATTTTTACATGAACACTTTCAACTTGAAATTGCCAATAAAATCTCGTGAATTGGGTTAAGACGTCAGTTTACACACTCACTAACCATACAAAAATAGTTACTGATCCTGTATCGTGTGATATTTTGGTTTCATGCATCATTCTTAGATGTGAGTGTTAGTGTCATTTGATGCCGCTGTGATAAAACCCCTCCTTTTGCAGGAAGTGATTACATGGTAGCACAATTATTTCAAAATGATTTGAACATTTAAACAAAAACTGTTCCATAAAGAGTTTCAGTGTGGCAAGAATAATGTACAAAGTTGTCTTAAGGGATTTAATGTGAACTGAGTCAAGAACTATTCCAACCTGACTTAAATTGAAACATACAGTTAATGTTTGCATCACAGGAATTGAAATTAAGTTCATAATGAAAATCTATCTCATCAATTATGGCCTGTCCCAAAGACAAAGAAATGTTAGTTTTATAAATACATAAACTAATACATACCACAGAATTAACTAAATACTGACTAGGTTTCATTTTGAAAAAAAAACTATGAAGAAACTATTTGACAAGCATTAACGCTGAAATCGGGAAAAATGATCAATTACAGTACATTCTCTCCAGAGTTGACCCTCTCTTGAGCAACAACCTCCCTTCAACAACAACATGATTCTTCCCACTGCACAATTTAACTGTATTAATTTAACCTCAATAGAGCTAAACCCTCTCAACAACAACATCATTTTGCTACTCCCAAAGAGTGTTGCTTTGGAGAGGTTGTACCGTATAACATTAGATAGCAGAAGATACTGTACATTACATTGACCAAATCTTTACTGACAACAGCTTAAGATTAGTTCATATAAATGTCTAGTTTATGTTACTCTCCCTTAAAAAACACACACAAGGCAGTACAAAAGTACACACAACATGCATCTATAACCTACAGTAATATAGTGTAACATTAAGAAAGTTATAAAATAGATATCTATACATATAATTTACTATGGTCCATTCGAGAGCAACATGTACAAAAGATTTATACAACAAAGTAGTTGGAGACAAAAAATGCCGATTCGCTGCAGTATATACAGCCAGGTCTGATCTTAGAGACTTACAAGAATTTCAAGAGAGCAGACTTTGTCACTTTCATATAAAACAACAGTATATTAATTCATAGACTGGTACCACATTTAAACAATGCTGTAACATGCAGGGTACCAGACTGAACACAACGAGAACAGATAATGATATGTTTTAAAATATTATTTTCTCATAAATAGGGAAGACAAACAATTATGCTATTTTTTAACAATTCAACTAATAAAATTTGTTCCAATGCTAGATATGTCTTTATTATGACATATAAGTTCATTCTTTAGAGTTCAGAATACTGTCTGTAAGAAGATACAAAATTACAAATTATTGTTAAAGTTTCATGTAAAAGATTCCGGTCTTGAATCCAACATTTTACATAAAATAAGGTACCTCAAGGTACACATCTTACTTTGTAAATTCAAACCAAAATTTCTTAACTGCAGAATCATAACTCTAAAATAAATAGAAAATTAAACCATTTGAATACTTGTAGAAAATTGGTAATAGGTTAAAAACTTCAAAATGAATAATAAAATACTAGAATATAAAAGACAGAAACTGAATAATTGAGTATTTACAACCTACTAAGAGACAAGAATCAAAGATAAGTGATCATGATAAGTATTGTGACATTTGTTAATTCATGGTTACCGTATCATCGAATTTTATCAACAGATTCGGATTATAGCTTTTAGCTGCCAACATTAAAACATATTTAAACAGTTCTATTCTATTGGATACTTCGCTGGTTATATCATACTGATAAGGTCCGAGAACAAGAATATTAAAATCGACAACACATCAGAAAGACTGACAAATCGAGAAATATGAGATTTAATAACGCAACTGTAAGTTTTAAATGTTAAATTAATAATCTAGCAATAATACAATGTGCATTATAACCACTGTATACCTTTAACAGAGTTGTCTGTGGTTTATCTTAGAATCAACATATACGAAGAAATAGGAAGAAAATATAATAATACGCAACATAACGTTAAATGGTGAAACAGAAGAACAGATTGCATAGCAAATTGAAGAATTTACAACCATTAGACAGTAAAATAGGTGACATCTCATCAGCAGCTTATAGTCTAGAAACACATTGACAGAGATTAAAATATAATAACATGTATTATAAATAGAATACTTGCATATTTTGTTTTTTTTAATATTTCACAAAAATAGTAATTACTCAAGATTTTGTATCTAAATATTGTCTGATAAATCCACTATCATTATTACTACATGTACTTCTATTACAAGACATTCACCCAGAAGTCATTACTTAGGAAATTTTAAGTTCTAAATGCTGATCATAATAGAAATACAATATTGCTAAATAGTTATTCCACAGTCTACAGACTATTGCAAAAAAAAAGATTCTAATTTAATAAAATACTTAGTAATTTAATAAAATATTTCATCGGTCGGAAATAAAGATAGTTCACTATACAGACAGAAGATCTTTCAGATAACTGACAATAAAAGTGACTTTAAAAAAAAGGCTTATAAAAGTCAACGATAACTGACTGAACAAATCGTCATGAAAAAAAATGCAGAATCTGACAACATTTATACATGTTCAAAGTTTCTAGTAGCACATTATCGATATCACAGAGATTGTAAGGTAAAGTCATTGATATAACTCATTTTCTGAACAAGGACACATAACAATATAATCCAGCATGATAAAAACAGGAGCAGTTAACTATCGTACATGCTCAGTTTTGTAACATGGATGCATGAATGAGCGTAAGGATGAGATGGAGAAATGAAGACTAAGGTACATAGATTGAAACAGACGGCACAGAACAACGTATCGGAAAAGTTGATGAAATATTGATAAGTACAATTCAGAACTAAAATTTCAAATATTGTTTAAAACCAATAACAGGAACTCTTGGTTATGGAACATTAAATTAAGTTTATATTTCCACACTATGTTGTTAGAACACATATTTGTATGATCAAAGAGTTTGATTAAGATCAGGTACAAATCTTTTATCAAGATTTTCATTTCACTAATTGATAATCAATACACGTATACATTAAACCCCTAAAAACCGGAATTCTCTGAAAATTGCACGATTTTCAAATTTTTTTAGGAATTCATGAAAAGTTCTCAGAAAACCAGACTTTAGCCCAGTCCGGAAGGGAACCAGTTTTCAGGGGATTTATACTGTTTTATTGGCTGACTCTTACAAGACTTTTGAAATAAGTTAATGATCTATGCACCTATGTATCAATCATGTTCAGAGTATGAGTGACAATAGAGAGAAATGCAGAAGTCCAATATCATCACACCTAGAATTATGAGTTTTTTAAAGACAACAGATTTCTACCACAGCTTGATTTCTATGCAAAAGTAGCGAGCAGATAAAACCACAGTAAGTTACTTGATAACAATATGAAGTCATAAATTTATGATATGACAAAATTTGGTACAAAAGCCAGTGTTCAGATAAAGGTGCATTGAATATGTACAACATATTATGTTGATCTAATTATAGCGTAATTACCAATAATTGTGTCCTTAAAATACATACATTCAGGTACTGAATGTTTAAATTACCATAAAACACTTTCCTAATTACATTTGGTCTGGAACAGTTTCTTAACATTTTAATAGTAAAATTCTAAATAAAATAATTATGTCAACATTAAATAAAAATGTAGAGAGGCAGACAAACACATTATCAAAACAAAAACATGTTACATTCTGGCAATGAACTTTAATAACAAGTCTCTTATTCTAATCTTGCTTCTATAATAACTTGTAATCTTTTGCAACATCAAAAGAAATCGAGGAAACTTGTGAACGAATACAGGAACTTGGCATGACCAATAACATCAATCCTCATTATATATGTGACAGACAGACAGAATTGAAGGTAATCACTGACTATAAATTGACTGTACGCACTTCTCAAAATAAAAACCCTTTCTTTATCTGACAAGATTTGATTGTTATCAAAACAAACTGTATATAAATCAAGTCTAGACTGTATCCCCAGATAGATGACCAGACAAGAATACACAGATCTAGACTGCGTCCATCAGAGACTTACATTCTCATCTACAAATGCCAAAATTCTATAATACAGTCCAGTAAATAATCCTTGTACATAGAAGCTTATGTCATCTTGTAAATAAATTACACTCACTGGAGATATAAGTCTCAAAGTTATAGATTTATACACAATTTATTAATTCAGGTAATTCTTATTTTGAAGCCAGACTTAAAAACATCGTACCAGTCTCTTCTAGTAAGAAGATTTCATGTAATTCGTATAAATATAGACAACTGAAGCATATATTTTCATTATGATGTCTACTGTGTTGCTTTAATGCAAATTTCAACTGCAGGGACACAGTCTAGAACATTTGTCAAATAATTCTAATTTGTAAAGTCAATGAAGTAATGATTTGCACCAACAAAAAAAGCACCTCTGAGAAAACTTTTTACAAAATGATGGCCTAGCCAGGAGACATTGAAAGCTAAGATTATAGTGTGGCCTCACCTAGCTTGTTGACTGTGATTTTACGAGATGTTTTGTTTTGTACACATCATGTACAGTAAATTTAATATCTGTAGGTAACATGTAATTATATAAATTATCAGACAAGTGTTCAATTTATGAATGAAACCTTCGTTTCTCCACTTCTGTATAGTTGGGGTAAAATATTGAATGTGATAAATGCAAAGCCATGCAGTCAATATGTGGGGTGTTTTTAAAAGTAATTTTGCTTTCTTAATTTACACATCATATAAGAAAACACCAAATCCTGAATTACCTTCAGGTACTTTTCAAACTATCTCAATAAATCAAACATAATGAACACAGAGTTGTAGAGTTTTTAATCTACCAACCAAAAGACGAGGCACAAACCCAGCATACGACAGTTACAGTTGAGATCTGGTGGGAAAGCTGAATCAGTTAAATATTTAGTAAGTTTCACTTTTCAAAATTCTATTATTCTCAGGGAAGTTATATTGTGCTGTATTTATAAGGTTAAGCTTTAACAGAGAAAAAATTATATAAAAATCTAAAGTGAATAAACTAAGTGATTTTTTAAATGAGAAACAAAAACATAATGTATTCATCCTAGTGAACATAGGCCCCAATTCAATCATAGTTCTACATTACACTGTCAACAATCAGTTATTGTTGGTATTGTAATCTATTTACCAAGCTAAGAACTTTTTGTGGAAACATAAACTGGTACTGCACTGACAGTATACATTAGTGGATTTCTGTACCATCCTGGTCTCTCATCTTACTTACAGACTCACAAGGATGAATACAACATGTGTATAACTGTAAAAAATAAACAGAAAAAGTGAACCACCATATTTTTTTACAGTTCCCTAAATGAATTTGATATTTACAAAATGTAAATGACCTTATTTAGGGGTTACCTAAACATCACAAATGTGTTTACAGTGAACAACAAGTCAGTTGCAACAAAATACATGTACATTTCAATCTCATACTGCAATTTACCAGCAATATGTAACCATACTAAATAAAGTCATAAAAAATTCAATTCCAAAACAATCAGATACACTAATACAAAGTATCTTCATTTATTCATGTGGTGATTATGAACTTACACTTGGTGTAATATTGAAGCAATTGTTTGTACAGCAGTTATGAAGGAATGATTTAGAAATAGGATGAGATTTTTTTCGTTTATAACTTAATTATAATGAAACCTTTAAGGTATAGCATTGGTGTATGATAAGGGTTTAAAATAGCATAATGATTTAAATATGAAACAAACGTGATAATTGTTACATTTAAAACTCATTCAACACCATCATAACTAAAATAATGCTACTGCACGGCAATCATGTGACACAAATATCTCAAATATTTAAATAAAAGCTTTCATCTCTAAAACACAGCTGAATGTGTCACCATAGCCCCCTATATAAACAATATACAGTTACTTAGCTATCTAACTTCACATATATGTCACCATTTTATCTAAAATCATGCGACAATGATTTGAGTATTAGAAAACCTAAATAAAACATGGATATAACATAAATATAACACAGCCCTTTTTCTTTATCATGATTCAATGAATGATTTAAATTCAGGAAACTATCAAAGCTGCGGAGTCCATATCGGCTTACTAAACCTTCACCCAAAAACTTTAAATAAGTTTAAATAAATCAATGCAAGTTTATATCACATCCAATTAACCTAATTTGTACATTTATTACACTAAATATGTGCACAATAAGCAGGTTTCCCTTTTCACAGACTATGCATCTTTGTATAGTTTCTAGAATTCTCTCAGTAATGATTGGAATAATTACAAATAGAATGTTAACATAAATCATAACCAACTATAACCGAACATTCTGAATAATAAACACGGGGAAAAGTCTTTTTTTAAAACTTGAACGAATCCATGATCTCAAAATATAAGAAATTGACTACAATTAAAAAACATGAAATAATTAAGTATTTATACAAAGTCTTGCTGGTAAATCATGTAATAAGATAAACTCATGGTTTACACCACTGAAATTTGCTGGTAAATTATGTAACAGCATAAACTCATGGTTTTAAAACAAGGGTTTGTCAGATCAATTCTTTTATCAAACTAAAAAAATTATAAAATTTGTGTCACAGACATATAAATTATACCTAAAAACTTGTAAATTATAACAGACTATCTTAAGTACAGAATCTTAACATTGCAAACTATTTCAGTTCATAATTAAATACTACAATACTTCGCTCAAGTTACATTTTGTGCAAAATCAACACAATCTGTAAAATATGATATTCTATGTTTCAGTTTATAACGACCTTGATCCAGTGACCTTGAACGTCTGGAAATACTTGATTTATAAGAAAAGATTTTTGTTTGTTTTTATCTTCCTTTGTTCAGACATATGATCATACTGAAGAATTCAATAGAACATAATTATTATAGTATAAATCATGGAATTTCTTACTGTAAAAGTAAATGTTAACTATAAAATATAATACAAATCAAAATGAGAAAATTAAGGACAGAAATAGTTTGCAACCTATATGTTCAGACTTAATAAATACATGTATGTATACTGTACACTTCATACAAAGCAATGGTAGCACATTTACAAGGCAAGTAAGGTACCAAACATGGTGTAACAAGTTAGCACATTATTCATTTGTGTGTCAGAAAATATCAGCCATCTACAAGTCATAGGATTTACATGTCACTCTTATGATAACATTCAGATTTGATTCTGTATTAAAAAGAATCTGCCCCCATCAATGCAAGGGGCTGAACTAAGATAAGCAACTTGTAGTAAAGTTTGTTATCGCACTACGTCCTATATGACCAGACTGGGCTATATCACCTGAACAAATCTTCACTCACATCTTAAGTTCAATATTCATACAGTCAGACACTCCCAAACCCCTGTCTTTGTTAATCATGCTACTTGTTGCACCAAGTGGATTTAGGACAATACCAGAAGAACTATTAAACTTCACAACATAAAACAGTGTGCATGATAGTATGTAAATTTGATAAAATAATTAAGCACCCTCCATTTGACTCCTTGGAATAGATCACACTGTGCTATAATATGATAAATAAGCAGAAGTTAATCTGTACACTTACAAAAGGCAAAAAAACAACATTATATCATATCATTGTAAGTCAAAGCACTAACATACTAGAATAACAACATCTCACTCTTAAAATCTACACATAAAAAACTACATAAAAAGATTTATAGAATTTATTCTAAACAAATTATCTACAGGTCTATATAAAGTTGTATCCTTCAACAAGATCGCATGTTCTGCACGAATATGTAAAGAGTTAAAGGTAAGCTAGAATAGAAATCATAGTTTCAATGATTGAATTCAAATCTATGATAAATCTAAATAAAATAAATTTCATTATAACAATTATGCAAAATATTGTTACTGCAAAAATAATAAACCATTCTTAATTTAAAAACTCATAGATATAAATTGATACAAGTCATATTTTGACCAAAAAACAAACATTAATAAATAATGTAGCCGCCCATTTTTTTATATTTAAGACAAAATATTGCATGATACAGGAAAAAGAAAACATGAAACGTTTTAAAATGACAAACAACAGTGGCGTGTGGAAGTATATTCCATATGAACTATGACATTGTTCTAACAAATCAGGCAGAGAAAGACTACAGTATATTTGACTGATAAGCTTTATACACAATTGCTGTATGTACATCCGGGTTTTTTTTCGTCAGGATATATTAAAGAAGATTACTAATAAACAACATTCATATATCCACAAATGACTCAGAGGTTAAAACACTTCATACTCTCATATCTTAACTAAACTCATGTAGGATACATGTTCAATGTTCAGTGAATCTAATGCTCTTATGACAGTAAAAAAAATCTCAACTTTTAAACTTAGTTCAATACTTCACTCATTACCAATGACACCGTAGCAATTTAACTGATCAATCTGAAGCCAACTTGGGAGAACTAATAAAAAACAAGCTGAAACAATTGGATGGAATACCAAACAGGCTTTATGAGTCATTTGTAGTTATCTTAAAACACTGAACAAAAAACTTAACAAACAAGATTACATCTTTAGGCCATACTACATTATTGTGCAATCAAATGCATTCATTAAACTGGTCATAAACAATGAAATAAAACAGGACAACAAGAACTTCCCACATCACACAGTATCAAGCTTGCAATATCTTTCCTAAATAAATAATCATCCCACACAGACACAAAAAATATAAATAAATAAATAGAAAATCTCTTTTAACTATAGAAGGTAATTATCTCTTATATACAAAACCTTCAATGATCTATGCATGACCAACATAGTTTAACCTGTTCTTATTAGTCTTCAGACAGACTGTAAACGCTCAACATGACATATTTCAATATATATCAGATTTATCTAATTAATTTAGGTAAGAACTCTACTGTAAATTAATATTCCTAGACAACAATTCTTTCTCAGATTACAAACCAAAAAATGTAAACTGAAAATAGCATTCATTCGTAATATTCAGCACTTATATGCAAAAAGATAATAACAAAAAAAGAACATAAAGAATCTGAAATTTGTCAAAATTGGAATAAACTTTATGATGACAAGTGGTACAATGAAATAAATAGCATCATGAATATGCAATAACATGGATAGAGTCCTAAGCCTAATACAGATATTTAACAATAAATGTAGTCAATGAACAAAAAAATGGCAAATAATAGCACAAATGCTTTTGCGAGAAAATAAATAACTTAAAAACATGGTTGAACGACTGTTAAAGACTGTTTAACAGTATTTTCATGTCATATATTTAAGCAAGCACATATAAATTCATTATTCAAATAGTGTTTGTCGGATGACACACATGTTTTGTTATCATCGATTTATTCAGCTAACATCCACCATTAAACCAAAATGCAAGGCACGATTATCAGCGATGTTACCCTACAACGTTCTGTCAAAAATTAACAAAATTTATACCTCACTTATTGACATTTATATTTGATTGTTTGATTTTGCATTCACAAAATGAAATTTTCTTAACAAGCACATAGCAGTTGTTATACTTAATGTTCTAAATACAAGACATTATGTCGACTTATCCACATAGAACAGGCTTTAACCTACACACACGCATCTTGCATGATATAAGCAAGTCTATATATTATCACAATTTGCCCATATATGGAAAAGGTCAGACACAACTATACATTAAGAGTTTAACACAAGACTAATGTCGCATCATTCGACAGTCTTGAGTCAAACAATTGATAATAAAAAATTCACAATGAAATAAATCACCAAGCACAGTATATCACCATATCACGAGAATTATGACAACAGGTCAAAAGTTTCAGCGTAAAGATCGTGGGCGAAGCTGATCTGTCCTTTCAGACTACCTAACATTCTACGATGTTCAACACCAAGTTCACGAAGACTAGATATGCTCATAAGTAAGCGTGGGAATAGTCCACTTTCATCGGGATGTGTCGCTGTAACTTGACTTTGTAAAGCTTGGATGAGAAGCTCCTGTAATTTGCTCACCTTCTCTCTATTCTTTAGGCCTTGTCGATCTGTATAGAAAAATCATATTTACATTAAATGTCCACTATTTAAATTTGTTTATTTATCAGTTGTATAACGGCTAATTGGACAGCTACAGTAATTTCAGAGCTGCCCCAGAGTGAGGGGAGATAAGATACAGGAGAATCAGTCATTTACATCCCTACTCCTATTATGAATAGTTTTTCCTGGTTATTTATCATGCCTGGTGTAAAGCACCAATACATGCCTCGCCCTTTATTCCTATGATTTTCTACACACAGTACTTGGTTCAGTAGTTGGGATGGGGGACACTGACCATTGTTTAAAAGCCTGATTTATAGCTGAAAGTGTACAGAACAAAAATATGGATACATAAAATAATGTTAATGATCTGTACTATGTTTGTTTTGATAAATCAATCAATAAAACTGCTTAATAAGCATAAACACAATACTATAACATTTCTGTAATAGACTATGTGTTGATTTCTGTAGTTTTGTTCAGAGAAAATCACTAAATTAGTCTGATGGTATACAGATTTCATACACACATCATTAGTCAGTTACTTGTTTCAATGAAACGGTTTCTCAGACTTATATCTAAGACAGTTTGTATACCAGTAAACAACACTGTTAGTTTCCCTTGATGTAGGTCATAGACAAAGTAAAAAGTTTTTCTAGAAAGCAAGAGAAATGAATTATTCATATGCCTTTTAACAAATTTTAGCAAAACATTTGACTGCCTCAGACAAATACATTATCACAAGTCAATGATTATAATCTCTGTCCAGACAGAAACATAAGTAAGTATTACCTGGAGATATCAGAACCAATGCGCTGAACAAAGCTTTCTCTGGATCTCCGAGTTTGAATGTATTAAATCTTATACACAAGTTAAACATTAGCTCAACAAAGTGCTCTCCCAGTGGAAAACCTCGTTTCATGTCTTCTCTCTTCACCAAGGCGTTTGGACCGTCCAAGAATATGGTGTTGGAATCCGCATCGATAAACTGTGCATGTACGACACAAGCAACCTGAAGAAGAAATGATACAGTCAAGACATGTAGTATCATTATATACTGATATAAAAGTATATCATCTAGCATAGTAGAAACTACAACTTATAATTTGTAAATACATGTAATAAGAATTATAGCAGCATATATAGTACAACCTCTCTAAAGTGGCCCTCTCTTCAGCAACAACCTCCCTGCAACAACAGCATGATTTTTTCCCTCACAACTTAACAATTTAACTATTAATTTAACCTCTCTTGAGCAATAACCTCTCATCAATAACAACATAATTTTGCTACTCCCATAGGTTGTTGCTTTATATAGATTGTACTGTAGTTCCAACTGGTGAGTAAATAATCCCAGTATTGTAATCAGCATGGTCGAATACTTAACCAAACCACTGCTACATGAACAGACTTGGATACCAGTCATTAGTATAATATAGAGTTGTCTCCCTTGCTCCAGAAGTTTTACAAGGAGAACAAAGAAACACCGAATGTCGACACGAAGTCATACATGATGAAAAATTATCACGATGTCATTGTTTGTATTGGTTTGTACAGTCAAACCTGTGTTATAATAGTTGCCATCTTCGTATAAAGGCCACCCTGAGAAGAATGAAAGTCATTCTTCTAAAAACTATCATCAATTATTTAGAACAAAATGACCTCCAATTAAAGGCCACCTGTAAATAAAGGCCAATTTATGTCATTCCAAAAGGGTGGCCTTTGTTCACAGACTTGACTGAATTTAATTAAAGACAGAAATGTAAACTAGATGTAGAAAACTTGCCTTATAATTTACTTAGAATGTGATTTTTATGTTAATTGTTTGAAATAGCTACCAGTATACTTATAAATATGTTGTGTTAAGATAAAGCTGTAGAGACAATGTGGAAGCAGTTTTACAAGGAGATGCAGCAACAAAATGTCATACAAGCCTATTATTGAAAGTGTAAGGTATATGAATCAAGACTCAAGCTTTAAACACTAATTAGATCACAGGAAACACTTAACAACTCTGAGATAATCATGAAAACAAACTTTCTGCATTTTATCTTAAAAACTACCATGTTGTGACAATGAAGATATTGCAATTAATAAAGACATACACAAAATATTTCTTCCAGATCGCATATGTAATATCATTAGAATAAATCAGATTGGAAACCACCATTAAGTAGAAGAAGAATTTATCCTTAGTCAGTCAAAATATTAGAAATGATCAAGACAAGTGATTTAATATAACTATACTAGTATTGATTATCATTATTGAAATGTTTATTTGTCTCCAAGCAAAAACTGCACAAAATTTGCATACCATATAAATTTGCATACAACTTAAAATAATGCGCAAACAAAAACAAATGACTTCACACTATAAAACAAAGGCACACTGAAGTGTACCAGTAACACAATATAAAACAATTAACAATGAACTACTTGTGTATATATTCGGGTTTAATTCTAAGAATTGTCAATCCTAGAAAATCCTAGAGTTTCATACAAGTTTATACTCGCTTTCAGGTAAACAAAAATCCTAATTCTTTAATCAAGACCACAAATCGAGGGCCCGGCGCAACACTGTCGTAACTTGTTCTTATTTCAGTATGAGTTACGACACTGTTGCACTGAACCCTCGAAATTATAAAACTACAGTGCAACCTCTCCAAAGCAACACCCTTGAGGAGAAGCAGAATTATGTTGTTGTTGGGAGATTGTTGCTCTAGAGAAGTTAAACTGAATTGTGCAGTGGGAAAAAATCTATTGCTGAAGGAAGGTTGTTGCTCTAGAGAGGTTAAACTGAATTGTGCAGTGGGAAAAAATCTATTGCTGAAGGAAGGTTGTTGCTCTAGAGAGGTTAAACTGAATTGTGCAGTGGGAAAAAATCTATTGCTGAAGGGAGGTTGTTGCTCTAGAGAGGGCCACTCTATTGAGGTTGTACTGTGTAACACTGGGAAGCAGATTTCAGCTACAAAAGGGATAACCATCTTCATATATTCTTCAAGCAGACAACTTGTAAAATTATCATGAAAATACACTAAACAGAAAATACTACTCGAATACACTGAACATGAAAAACCTTCATAGAACTGTTTTCCTGCAGCGCATGCTTAACATGCGTTCATTACCCTAAAAACATCTCGCTTTGCAAAACATTTGCATATGAATAGCTTTGAATGCATGCGCTGCATTTGCCCTAAAGTGTCTTCTCATGAAAACTGTATAAGTGTACCAGTGCATCAATATACTGTACACAATTATTGTATATACTGCACATACACTGTAGAACAAAGAGACTCAAAGATGAACAAATTGATATGGATCTATATAGAAATTCTTAATTTGAGCTCCAAGTAGATGCATACCTCCTAGATTTCTCAAGACAACGGCACTAATTGTCACGATAAAGTTGGGATCTATACCAGTAAGTGACAGGGAAATGATCATATTCTCATAAACAAATATCCACCAATCAGATTGCATCGTGTACTACTTGTTACAAGAACCTAAAGCATACGGGCAGACGCAAAACAGCATTAATAACATACCTCAAAGCAACCTCCTTTGATCAGACTAATTTGGTCCTCTTGATCAAGATTGGTAAAGCCGGGGATTTTCTTTGCAAAGTTGATTACATCTTGTATGGATTTGTTCAACAAGCTTTGAAATGAATTCCAACAAACTTCACCAGATTTCAATGGACGACCATCGAGAGCCTGAAATACAAATACAAAATGTACTATTTTACAATATTCGTAGAGACACAATTTTTAACATTTATTACAGGAATAAACAGATCACTTCCAGGTTATGGAAGGACATCAATGCGACAGTCAAGTTTTAATAATTAATTGATTAATTTAAATTGATAGATATACTATGCAAGAAAATGAGATCTAAATTTACAGTTATAAAATATACAAATATAATTTACACAAGAAGTATTCAAAGAGGTTTCAGTGCACATTTTTAACCTCTGGTATTACAAGTAGATCATATGATAAGACAGTTACAGTGTATATAAGACACGCTAATAGCCTTGCCCTTTCAATGTCAGTATCAGACAAAAGTATTAACTTTATTCCTAGAGTAGAAGATGTATCAATTTTCTTTTCGCATACTTTCAGCCTTCTTTATGAGGACAGAAATAAGAAGACCTGAGGTCCAATGTCTGGGGTATTATTAGGTCTGTAATGACAAGCCAAGTAATGCATCGGCTGCAACTCTGGACAATCTAAATATCTCTTCTGGAGGAATAATCAAATGATTTCTGTGCTTTTTTTGCTGTGTTCAGGGATTGACTGTCTAGACATGGAGTAAATTAATGAGTGCAGATAAAAATGAGATTATCACACTGTTATTGGCACCACTATTTATCTGATGAAACGATTCTGGCAGTATTGAATACACTACAATGTATCTCAAGTGTCTATTGTTTACTAACTGGAACAGAGCAAATGAAGTCAGCTTTGTTTTCAACCCAAAGGGTTATATTTCAAACTTGATATCATAGGAAAATTCTAATAAAACTTGGACAGTTACAATGTGAAACTAGAGGTAAGAAACACACTAAGGTAACTGAAAAACTCCCTTTTTTAACTGATAAACTCCCCAAGGTACCTAATAAACCCTCTATTTTAACAAAATCCCTATTGTAACAAACTCCTTTTTGTAAAAAAGAAAACAGTTGAACAAATAAGACAGCGGGTTTTCTTCATTATGTTATTCTTTGTTCAATTCAGTCACTCATATCACTACCATCACCATTATATACCCCTTGTCATAAACTTTGTACGGTACATAGTTAATTACATTTTTGCCTTCATCTTCAGTAAGTCAAATCTGCTAGAAGCAACATTAATTATATCAATCCTAGTTTTTAAATAACATGGCTAACTAATTACTTTATTGATCAAAATGAGAAAACTCATAACATTCAAGGATGCACAAATCTGAACATTAATTAGCTAGTATGTTTGGATTGATCATTATACTTTAAGTGTAATATGCTTCCTCCTGAAGTCATTTGACACTGATCATAATTACTCCTTGTCATGTTTATTTAATCAAGAAAAATCAAAGCACTGATATAACCTTACAGCTACATCAGAATTCTCTTATCATTCTTTAATGATGAACAAAACCACATCTTTTGATTTCAACAGAACCAAGTCAACAGAGTGTATCAACATGACACTCCGCTCATCATGAAGTGTGGCAATGCATCAGAATTAAACAAAGGAAATATTGAGTTAATTCTTAACTTTTTCAATTTTCTATGCTAAAACTTTCCTATTTATTATAACTGCAGTTCATAATGGTCAAACACTTTCAAAATCAAAGTGAGACTAATATTATTCCACTTAATAGCATAAAGGTATCTAGTCAAATAAAATTAGCCCCAGAGCTTACTTTATTGAAAGTTACATTATAATATTTGATAAGACTTGCCAAAACTTGAAAGCAATTTTATTCTACAATACATATTTTCGTGTTTTGCCAATAAATGCACAGCCATATTATATGAGCTTCAGCAGATAAATATCTTCCGTAAATTAGGATACATATGTAAATTTTGGTTTCCCAAATCAATATGTCGCTAAAGGGAATGACTTGTCTGAGGGGATGATCGGTCGACATCGAGAGCAGCTTTCTGCACGTTTAATAGGGTCAGTTAGGTCAGATGTCTAGACAAAAGTTGTATCTATTTTTCAGTCGATAATGTAACCTGCAGACAGTATAAATACCCTTAGAAATCAGTTTGGGAATTCGGTTCACAGGAAAAGTGACAGCATCTTGTCATTTATCACCACAATGTTGTGCAGAAATTCCTCTAGAATATTGATATTATGTTTTTCAGTGTCTGGGCTAACTTATTAGCAATCCTTCATAAGTTGATGGTGGTTATCAGCAGCTAGAAAACACCGATGTGGTTTCACAGTCTGGAGTACAACAACCCAAAGGCACTAGGTTTTTTTATTCATCTGCGCAAGGTCATTTAATGTAAATCACTTGTAAGCTATTCAAGATTCAGTGAGTACTGTAACACGATGTTGTATGCTGCAGGGCAAGACAGTATATTGACTTTTTGAAAGTGCTCAAAGGACAAGACAAAAACTCTGAAAAACACACACACAATCAGAGTGAATATACTGAATAAATGAATTGATATACCTGAAAGTTGTTCGACTTGTCCATGTGCTCTGAAACCAGTCTGTGGATGATGCCATCCATGGACTCACTGCCTTGGTAATTTCTTAACTTGTAATGCATCTCCTCCAATCTTGGCTTCAGGAAAGTGAAAGTAGTATAGAAAGAATCATGGATTTTGTGAGTCAGAAGTGGAACTGTTAGTCTTGCTTCTTCTTCTCGACTTATTTGAGACATATATCTGTTTTGAACAATAGGGGCAACAATGGCTGTGTGGTGGTCAGACTGTGATCCTTTCAACTTCTCCAAGCTTATCATAGATTGGTACTCAGGTGAAGAGACTCTACCACCAAACTCTGCTTGCATTGCCTCACGATGGTATACACTGTGGGGAGACCCTCGTTGACCCAAGTCTTCAAGATGTCTGTTTAGGGGAGAATGAGCAGCATGGAAATTAAGATGAGCAGATGAGACAGGGACTGCAGAATATGGTGTTGCACTTGGTGACCTATCAGATGAAGAGACTGGTAGTCCATCTGAAGCATAACTTCTGGAAGATGATGAGCTGTCGGTGCTTAGGCGGGAATGTTTATACGCAACATCTGGCTTCTCATCTTTCATATCACTGGATGGGACATATGGACGTTTCTTTATTGGACTTCGACTGTGTTTAATACTCTCCTCCTCTTTGATTACCTTTCTTAAATCTAGACTAGTATGCTGAACAATCACAGATTTGGATGACGGGCTATTGCTACTTCTTGTTTCGTTGGCATCAGGATTATCACCATCATCATTGTTATCATGGACATTATTTACAGCCATGTGAGCAGCAGAAGAAACCAAGCTGTGACTAACTGGCAAGTTGCTAAAACTGCTGTTAATTGCATTGCTACTGTTTGCTTGAGCCAACTGTTGCTGAACAATCAAATGTCTAGCTGCAGCAAGCTGTTGCTGAACTGCTAGTTGCTGAGCAACTATATTCTGCGATGTAAATGAACTTGGACTACTTCTTGACGCTGCTATAAGGGCAGGATCAAACATTGGTAGGTATGGCGATCTTCTGTCATCAATATGACCATCTTCAGTCTTGATGGCTAAAGGTGATGGGGGTAAATGGAATGGCAATTGAGACTGCATATTAAGAAGTGAACCCATTACTTGGGCCCTGGAAGCGGTAGTGATTAAATTCAGTGGCAGTGAAGTGCGAATAGCAGAAAGTTGTGGATCTTGGTTAGTGGAGAGATTTGATTCATCAGAGAGATCAAGTGGCTGATCATTATCACGTGGTGACAGCTGGGTGTGGGATACATGCCCAACAAGATGACCATCAAGTTTTGGGCTATCATGTCTAGGTGGTGTAGGCATATGTCTCTGTCTTGGGTAGTTAGGACCACATTCAGCTCTTTGTTTCAGCAGTAACTGTAAAGCAGCTACAGACAGTTGATTTATCTCTTGTCGGTTTATGTTCACGCCATTTGTGTCAAGGCCATCTATAATCTGTCGAGACTCTTGGTCCGTATTCAGGCTCAGCAGACCATGTAAAGCCTGTTCTGTCTGTTTGTCCTCAATACTACGTATTAGATCACGCATCTTCCTTGAACGTCTACCAAGTTTTGCAGCTAAAATAACAAAATTATCATAACTCATAATATTATTTTTACAAAAACAAGAATATTCTTCACTCATCAAGCTGTAGGATTTAAGATTTTAAATTTATGATTATTACAATCATGCATCATCATTTTATGCATCCAATTGTCATGATAACTTTTTTCAGGGTTAGGAAAATGTCAACAGACAAATTTATTCACTCACCACAAATAACAAGAAGAAAATAGAAAACACATATCTACAGCACAACATTACATGTGCTAAATGTTAATTTTACAATGGTACATTCTTTAATTGTAAATCTTTCCTAGAAATTCATATCTGCATTCATGATTTATGAATAGAAAAATGTAAGAGGACGCACATACAGGATATTCTGGTTATTTCTGAACATTGCTGTTTTTTAACAAGTTAGGTCAAACTTTGTTCTTGACAAATGTCAGACAAATCCTTAGGCAAAAATACGGAACATTGGAAAACAAATGAGGATTGAATGATGTCCAAAACCTCTTCACTCAAACTGTCTGGCCAAAAGACCTTTTATTTCCTGAATATTGATGCCAAAATGTCATGTAAATTCTGCAAGAGACATAAACGCTCAACTTTAAACTAGAATGTTAACATATTTTAAGTAGAAAAAGGAGACAAACGTGATTTTGTATCAGTAATTGTTTTTCCTTGACACTACTAGCCTGTGTCAAACCATGTAAATGTCAGTAATTTACATCTAACAAGGCCCAAGTTGTAGACCAATTTAGTCTAACCAATATAGAAACAGTTGTTATTTAGCTATAAGTATTGACTTCAGACATCCATAAATAAGCCGATTTTATTTGGCTGTTGACCGCACTCCTATTTTATCACATTTAGTCTAGCCGGGATTGATTCACTTACTGTTTTCTTTCTCTAGTACAAAAACTGGAACAATTTCTCAAACTAATTTCCCATACCTATTGTAAATCATTATGATATCTAATTAAATAGTCTGGAACAAGACTAAAATTGTATCCTGTTAGATCAATCAACAACGCCAGCGAGAACAACTTAGCCTACATTTTAGGCTTTACTATTTTCAGTGAATAATTCATTAAATTTCCATTCTGCATGTCTCCCTGCAGTCTGTATTGCAGTCGATGCAAATTTCATGTTACTTGTTTTATATCTAAAATCTTCAATCAAAAGCTGTTTTGAAATCAATGTTCACAGATGAAGCATAAAGTTACATAGTTCAAGGCTTTGCATGAGAAACTAAGGTAAGAACCCGCTGTGCAGATGGAAAATAGTCCTATCAATTACACATAATAAAATATGGCAAAATAAATAATTATGACGACTGAATTTATCCTTGAGAAATTATTTTGTCCAAAACAAAGCCATATAAGCTCGAAACTAATTAAATAGAAAATGTTTACAGACAGACTGAAAATTTAAGAGAAGTTTTACGGTGTATTATGCCATTTTCAGAATTTGCAGAAGTCTTATATGTATTGAATACTACTAAACTAAGAAGGAACTTTTAATTTTTGTCTGAACGCCAACATCATACCAGACACTAACATATTCAGTAGAACGAATGATAGAAAATAACATCTGCAAAACAGCATCCTTCTTATAGAAGTAACCATTTCATTGGTAGCAGATCTAGTTCGTGTCAGTGAGGCTAAATTACTGGATGATAAATTGCGTTATTGACCCAGTAATGAATAAATGGAGATTACCATCTCTAAAACCTTAAGTAACTTAGCTGCCTCTTAAATTTATGAGAACACAATTAGAACTATATCAGGTAAATCATCAGCCAAGTCACCATATATAGAACCAGAAAACTGATAAAGATATGGGTCTGTTACTTGTCTGTAAACAGAAATATAGAGGTTGAGTGCAACAATGGTAGCAGAGTAGCAGAGTTGGGCTGAGGTACACTTAGTTCAGACAATGGTAGCAGAGTTGGGCTGAGGTACACTTAGTTCAGACAATGGTAGCAGAGTCTGGCTGAGATACACTTAGTTCAGACAATGGTAGCAGAGTTGGGCTGAGGTACACTTAGTTCAGACAATGGTAGCAGAGTCTGGCTGAGGTACACTTAGTTCAGACAATGGTAGCAGAGTCTGGCTGAGGTACACGTAGTTCAGACAATGGCAGCAGAGTCTGGCTGAGGTACACTTAGTTCAGACAATGGCAGCAGAGTCTGGCTGAGGTACACTTAGTTCAGACAATGGCAGCAGAGTCTGGCTGAGGTACACTTAGTTCAGACAATGGCAGCAGAGTCTGGCTGAGGTACACTTAGTTCAGACAATGGCAGCAGAGTCTGGCTGAGGTACACTTAGTTCAGACAATGGCAGCAGAGTCTGGCTGAGGTACACTTAGTTCAGACAATGGCAGCAGAGTCTGGCTGAGGTACACTTAGTTCAGACAATGGCAGCAGAGTCTGGCTGAGGTACACTTAGTTCAGACAATGGTAGTAGAGCCTGGCTGAGGAACAATTAGTTCAGACAATGGTAGCAGAGTTGGGCTGAGGAACACTAAGTTCAGACAATGGTAGACCAGTCTGGCTTGGGTATGCTTATTTCAAACAATGATAACACAGTCTGGCTGAGGAACACTCAGTTCAAAGAATAATAGCAGAGTCTGGCTGAGGTACACTTAGTTCAGACAATGGTAGCAGAGTCTGGCTGAGGTACATTTAGTTCAGACAATGGTAGCAGAGTCTGGCTGAGGTACACTTAGTTCAGACAATGGTAGACCAGTCTGGCTGGGGTACTGTATACGTCTTAATATTGGCGCCCGTTTTATTTTGGCGATATTGGCGGTCAGCATCGGAACCGCCAAATCTAGACCGTGCCAATATAAAACCACGCCCATTATTTTGTCAAAGAAAATTATTGTAACTTTTGTTATCAAAGGGTGTAACTTATGTTTATTGCCTTAGGGTAAATCTTAATAGAAACAAGGTAAAATGTAAACGATTCAAACGATACAGCTTATTTGTCACATCATATAAAACTTAAATCGTCGGCATGTATAGAAAGACTTAACTAACCCGATATAATAACAATATGTGTCAATTTAAAATAAATTATAGAAACAAATAATCACTTTTAGCCATTGTGGTAACTTGTGTTCGATCCCAACTAATTACCAACACTTTGGTTTTCATGTATCTTATTCTTGCTGTTTATACATTCCTCACTTGATAGGATAGTTATGAAGATATTTAGTAAAATAGTCTAATTGGTGGTTGGATATCAAACCGCCAAATATAAAACCCGCCAATTCATGAACATCTTAAAAACGCCAAATTTTGCACCCACAGAATTAAAGACGTATACAGTATGCTTATTTCAAACAATGGTAGCAGAGTCTGGCTGAGGTACACTTAGTTCAAACAATGGTAGCAGAGTCTGGCTGAGGTAAACTTAGTTCAGACAATGGTAGCAGAGTCTGGCTGAGGTACACTTAGTTCAGACAATGGTAGCAGAGTCTGGCTGAGGAACACTTAGTTCAGGCAATGGTAGACCAGTCTGGCTGGGGTACGCTTAGTTCAAACAATGGTAGACCTGTCTGGATTAGGTACACTTAGTTCAAACAATGGTAGCTGAGTCTGATTGAGGAACACTTAGTTCAAACAATGGTAGCAAAGCCTGACTGAGGTACATATAGTTCAAACAAGAATAGCAGAGCCTAGCTGAGGTACACTTAGTTCAAATAAATCTATAAAGAGCTAAGACGGTGATAAAAAAATAAGTTGATGATATTAATGAAATGGTAGGACATTGATGAAAACTATAAACAATAAATTTGATTTATTAAACAGAAGTTCAGAGTGTTTTCACCAGGGCAGACATTTGGCTAAGATATGATTCATCACATGTATTTATTTATAAAGCAGTACCTGAACGTGACATCCCTAGCGCCAGACATTTTTGAAGTCTACAATATTGACATCGATTTCTCGTCAGTATCGTGATGTCACAGTTTTTACTGTAGAAACACTTCTTCCGAGCTGGATCGCCGACATCTTGAAGTGCACGTCTGAAGAAACCTTTACACCCTTCACATGCCAAGACACCATAATGTATACCTGATGACTTGTCTCCACAAACCAAACATTTCAAGTTATTGTTTACAGGGCTTGCCTTAGGACCAGAAACTGAAATAAGAAATAGAAATCTAGAAACTTTGTCATCAGAACAGAATAAACAAGATTTCAACGAGACATTGACCTTACTGCACATCTAAATACATAGCAACAAACACATGATAGGATTAATTGGGATCCTGTATCTTATGAATATTTAAATCATGTACTGAATGACTGTTACCTAATTCTCCTGATTCATTAGTAACCACAAGTCCACAAAGATCACCATTTCTATGTAATGTATGGTATTTGAAGATCTCATTGATATTAACACATTATAAAAACAGTTTGATATGTAATGCACAGCTGAACCTGTGTTAGTGGCCACCTGGGAATAAAGGTAATTCTTTTAAATAAAAAACATCATTGATAATTCAGAACACAATGACCACAGAATAAAGGCGATGGTCACTAAAGGTCACATTTTGTCTTTCTCAAAAGTGGATTTTGTTAACATGGTTGACTGTATTTTAAAGTTCCAAAAGATAAGAGGTGTTGCTAGAAGTTACCTTACAAAGGAAAACAATTTTTAGTAAGTTATGTGTCTCCAAATATTCCTGTTTTAGAGATATCTCTCTATATATAAAAATTGTCCTAATCTAACCAGATATAAACAAATGATAATATTAAAGTCAATTAAAGTCATCTTTTTACAAATAGATACTTGTGGCGTATGATTCTATCTTAGTAAAATATGCTGATTCTTTTTCTTTAAAATAAATGATAATTTCATAACTAAGAAAACATTCATCCTCAATGTTAAAATGTTCTCAGTTTTCTAAATCAGAAAGAGTTGAAACATGACAGATCTCATTTTGACATAATAAACACAAACATAAGTTTTACATCAATCGGATCATTTCAACTCGGGAGACGAATTTTGATTGATCACAATCAAGTCACTCTAACTTAATAATGCACCGCCTACTGTATATATCAAACTGCCCTTGGCAAGGGAAACAATTTTACACAGCATAGGGATACAAAATGCATGTATCGAGGGATCAACGCAACACTGTCGTAACTTGTTCTTATTTCAATATGAGTTACGACACTGTTGCGTTGAGCCCTCGGTATGTATACTTCAAGTTGTACATTTACCTTGATAGGATGGTTCAGTATTTTAGATACGTTAACAAGCTGTGCCTCTATGAAGGCATCTCACAGACAAACATGTTTCAGCAGAATCTTACACATATCTAACAACAGGATGTAATCATGTCATAGACAATATTTTCTTAGTTCTGTTGAAATGCAAGATACTGAATTATGTAAATACAATATCTGTCTTAGTCTAGAAATACCAGGTATTTGTTGTAACTATAAACAAGATCAATCTGTCAACAATAAAGATGTTTGCCAATCCTAGATATACAACATCATGTATGAGATTGGACAGTCTGAATGTAGAAATGGATATACAATGAGAAGGTAATACTGTATATACATAATATATACATATCAGGGGCGTCCCTAAAACAGTACAGCCTGAGAGTCAAGGTATTCCATATAAAGCATTGATTTTCATTCTATGTAATAACAGTTATAGCATGCCATCTGTAAGAAGGTTTATACCTTAGTGGATAAAATCCATACAATTCAGCCACATAGTCTCATTTTGCCACATTAAGACAATTACATAAATGACTTTTCAAGCAACATATCGAAATGAAATAACTTAAACAACAACAAAAAAAAAGCATCTGCTGCTAAGGATATTCTCAATTTTGGATGGTAAAGAAACATTAAAAAGCTGGCATAATTCCAAATGGTTCATGCGAAGACAATTAATGTACCCAGAAAGATTTAAATCAAGAAAACATCCTGTCTACTTCAAACTTCACTTTATTTGTTCTTGAAGTTCTCCATTTAGGAACCAAAAACAAAAACACATTTTTCTAATTTTAAAGCACACACAGTTTAATAAGCCAGGACCTCTTGAGTGCTACTTTCAGATCTATCATACTCACTGATCACAAAGAAACACTTCAAGTAGTCATCTATAAAATATTGAAAACAAGATGTAATATTCATTGAATTAATTTCAGTGATACAACCAAATGTGAACAATAAGATTCATGGATAAACAGCATAACCAGTCGTGGGAAAAAATGTAGAGACAGTCCTGTCAAGAAGCAAGTCAAAATGACGTAAACATATCAGACAATCTAAGTCAGTGAGTAAGTTAGTGATCACAATGTGATACTTAGACAGACAAAACAATGTGATACTTCTAGCAGACAAAACAATGTGATACTTCTAGCAGACAAAACAATGTGATACTTCTAGCAGACAAAACAATGTGATACTTAGAGCAGACAAAACAATGTGATACTTAGACAGACAAAACAATGTGATACTTAGAGCAGACAAAACAATGTGATACTTAGAGCAGACAAAACAATGTGATACTTATAGCAGACAAAACAATGTGATACTTCTAGCAGACAAAACAATGTGATACTTATAGCAGACAAAACAATGTGATACTTATAGCAGACAAAACAATGTGATACTTAGAGCAGACAAAACAATGTGATACTAAGACAGACAGAACAATGTGATACTTATAGCAGACAAAACAATGTGATACTTCTAGCAGACAAAACAATGTGATACTTATAGCAGACAAAACAATGTGATACTTAGACAGACAAAACAATGTGATACTTAGAGCAGACAAAACAATGTGATACTAAGACAGACAAAACAATGTGATACTTAGACAGACAAAACAATGTGATACTTAGAGCAGACAAAACAATGTGATACTTAGAGCAGACAAAACAATGTGATACTTAGAGCAGACAAAACAATGTGATACTTAGAGCAGACAAAACAATGTGATACTTAGAGCATACAGATCAATGTGACACACAGCAGACAAAATAAGCTCACACTTTCAAAAGTCTGACAAATTAATTACCGTCATGGTTTAACATCTAATGGATTGGATAAATTCCATTAAAAATGTCAGCATGTCAGTATTTTGTTTATGTCTAACTTTATGTAGCATACATAATGTTTGCCTAGACCCAAATATTAACTTACTTATAAATAGCAGCAAACATTGACACAACATGAGACTGTGTGAGATTTTAAGCAGGCACAAAGAAGGTAAATCAATGAAGGTTATCAAGTGAACTCATGATTACAGGCGTAGTAAAGTACATTCTCATGTTACTATTTATAGTAACATCGCATGATCTGGATGATTCATTGTAGCAAGGAAACCACTAGACAGTATAAGCCGAAAGAAGGACAGGGCGTTCTACTTCAAACACAGATTTAATAACATTAGCTAGACATGATGACATTGTTTAAATTGGTCGCATGTATTTATTACATTACAAAATGCATTTCTGCGAATCCAAATTCACTGAGTGCTTGACAAATTGTTTAGCTGAAAAGAACACAAATATAACTTAATATTATTATATACAAGTAATAATGATCCTCATAAAATAATGTATAACATTAAATGTATTTTCCATATGTGAGGAAATCCTGCAGATAGATTATTTTTTATAAAGAGATATAATTATGTTGAAGAGTTTTTAGTTAAAAGCTTCAGTTTACTGTCTCCAGTAAAAAACAAATTTCAGTTCTCTATTTTGATACAAACAGTTATTTAGAATCAATTTAATATCATTTTCAAAGCATGAAATAAATAACCAATGATTGCAGTACAAACGTTGAAGTGAAGTTTAGAATTTATCTGATCCATCGGAGGGGCAGCTTGACCTAAAGGGACAACAACAACTACAACAACAAATGATCACAAATAGGGTCAGCCACAAGACAAGGTCTTACTACTATATATAGGCAGTCAATATAATTATTAATCCAATCATTTAAGGACTATTAAAGCAACCATACCAATCCCAAAGGAAATCAGTCAGAACTTCTGAAGAGTTTACCAAGTAAGTCATAATTTACTGAGAAAAAGTTTGAAAGCTTTTTTTTTAAGTATCATGTAAGAAATTAGGTTACATCAGTTTTAACGACATAAAGTTGTAGAGAAATGGAACCTGATAGAGAAGGTCATGTCAATATTAAACAAATGTGTCCAAGAAATTAGAAGATAAGAGATTGCTGACTTTTCCTAATCAAAGTGCTGAAAGAACTCATGACAAACTGGGCTTGTACAGACTTTCACTTCAACATGGATTGGAAACTACATCTGTAGTTTATTATAGAAAAACATAGCACTTTGATCCACATCAAATTTCATGCACACCAAGCAAGTGATGACTATGGAAAGCTGAACCATAGTCATAATACAAGCAAAAAAGCCAAAATCTGAACAACCAAGAAGCATGTCTTATGACAAAACATAAAACAGATTTATGTAAGCTAGGACAATTACGTCATTTCTGAGCTATCAATTAACTGTGATATAAATCTTCCATTGGGATGCAGACTCTGACAGACACATTAAAGGGGACATTAAAGATAAACACAGAGTTAATCTAGAACAATGTCATCACACATAATGACTAATTTAATCATAAATATATCAAAGATGACTAACTACATACAATGATCAGCAGGCAAGATGTAATCAATTATTCTGTAACCACAAATCAGGAAAGTAGACCACAAAATAACCGAGCACACATCACGTTTTATATTCTGTACCTTGATATATAAACAGCAAAAACAATTTTAATCAAAGCAAACAAAACTAAGCCAAATTTCTCAGAAAACTATATACATAGTTTAGATTTTACATAAATTAGCATCAGACACTATTCCCTTGTCAAAATGTTATGCATATATCATGAACTATTCATGAATTCCATTACAAGGAGTCGACACTAAACTATTATTAAAATGGAGAAAAACATTGACCTGAAAACAAAATAAATATGGTCTAATAATCTGAACCATTAATATTTGCGAGTTTCAAGATGAAACATGGCGCATGCCACAATTTATGCATGCTTCAATAATACTGTAACTGAGTACAAAGATCTTCTTGTAAGAGTTGCGTAACATTTAAAAATAAATGATTGGAAATCAAACAGACCGATTTATGTAAAAAAAGTCAACCACTCAAACAGCAGGTAATTATGAATCTAAGTTTGGAAATAATTTGTGATAAAACTTAAATATACAGCTAATGTTTATAGCCCGAAGAAAGAAGCAAAAGTAACATCCTGTTATAAATACCAATAATCATTAAATATAGGAGTGTCTGAACTAAAACAGATAACATCAGATATTTCTCAGTGTGTTTTTTAACATAAATAGAAACACACAAAAATATCATTCAGAATTAAGTTTATCACTTATATAGGACAGTCACCCATATGATAATTTGTTAAACACACAAAACTAGAGGGAGAGGATGCCCATGTCATATAGTTACTCATACTCCATGTACTATTCATGAAATATGCAAGAATAGTTCAAGTAAAAATCATGAATTCCCTTCCAAGTGGAAGATATTGAAAGAAAGAAATGATATGAATTATTGTAAAAACGTTTAAATTTCTTTTTTTCAAACTAACAATTGAATTCATCCTTAGAGATATATGTTTTAATTAATAAAATCTCATACAAGCAGAGATACTGGCATGCTTAAGATTAGCCCCTAATTAGACCATCAGTGGGAGAACACATGGTCACACACATACAGGACATATTGTAAGACATATTGAATAACTGATCACCACAAAGATGCATACATAAAAACAAAATATCAAAGATAAGTACCGGTACGCCACTGTCAGACAATTTTCATGTAACTTGAAATTGCTCCATTTTCATAACACCCAGTTTTTATAACAGCTTTAAATTTTCCCACAATGTAATTACCTTGCAGTCATCATATAACTTAGTGTGATTACTTCCTCTTCAAACCCAGCAGTATTTCAAAGCTAACCATAAAATGTACATAATCATTTCTAAATATAGATTTAATAATCAGTGCAGGAAGATCTTGCATGCTGAGGGTAAATAACGGGAGTACTTCCAGGCTTTAATATTTATTACCCAACTCATAAGACAATATTGCAAGTAATAATTTACATATAAGCTAGCACACATTTAGGCTTCAAGGTATGAGGGATATAGTACTGCACATACAAAATCTAAATTCCTTCCCATCAGAATGCACAAAAGAGGCACCATTTTGTAAAGTTAATTGACAGTAATTTGATGAAACAATAAATCCAAGCCCTGACCAATTGCTGTCTGACTTTGACAAATAAATACCATAGCATCTTTGCGACATTTGACCAATAAATACCACAGCATCTTTAAAATGTTTGACAAATAAATACCACAGCATCTTTGAGACATTTGACCAATAAATACCACAGCATCTTTAAAATGTTTGACAAATAAAAACCATAGCATCTTTGAGATGTTTGATAAATACAGAGAATAGCAATATTGTTAAGTTTTTATGGATGCCTTGTTACTAAGTTACCTTGACATAATTATCATGAGTTGTCATGAAACCTAATATTTATGATCTAACACATGTCTCCAATTTTCAGAGCTAAATATCATACCAAGGTATTTCTTGCCAACAAAGCTTTGATTACATTTATAAAACAAACACAGGAATGATTACATCAGGCTACAAGTAGGTCATACATCAACTGTACAAAAGATTCCTATGAACAGTTCATGCTTGATACAAGAGTCAAAGAATACATTTCCCTTTTATGATAGAATTAAGCCAAGAACAAATAATGTCTGAAGGGAGATTGGAAACAAATCAGAAGATATATGAGACAATGTTAAGTCACACATCACACATTAGACCAGTGAATAAGCTTTCAAACTTCTACAAATGTCACCTTTTATAATGTCTAAAAAATAGGCTTATGCAGGGAAAATCTTTTTTTACAAACAATGACATGACAGTTATATAAATATATGACGAAATAATTTCATAAATCATCCCCACAAAGTGTGCAAAGGAAACCAATTAGGCAGCAGACTGCAGCAGAGTTCATACAGGGCTAAAATGTAAGGACACTAAAGTCAGACAACCTCTTGGCCATAATAATTATAAGGTCAACATTTTTCTCTCACAACCATATTGCACTCACCATAGAAAAGATGGGAGATAAAAGCAATGCTGACACATTTTAGAAGACCATATAGACATCCTTAGTAACTGACCAACCTTTCAACAATCTGAGAATCAATGAAATGAGAGGAAATGTTTTAACAAATTTTGACAATTTCTGAATATAGCTTATCATCCATCAGTGGACATGTAAAATCTGTTATTCTAAGGTTGTGGTATTTAGAGACTTTTATTTTTGCTTTTGTTATAGAACATACAACACAATTTTCTTATATGTTCACAATTGTTCACAATAAGTGAACCTTGAAAACAAGAGAATGGAAATCAACAACAATTTCTGACCAACCAGCAAAATGAATAAGCCAAGTCAATCACTCGCTTACCTAAAGAAAACATAAAATTCTTCACATTCTCAACAACGAGAAAAAGGCCCAAGATTGTAATCTGATAAACCATTCCGTCTACAAGAAAATGCCAAATATAAGCCTTAAATCTGGTACAAGTACAACTGCTTTATCAATATGACCATCCTACCGAACCACTATACATGTATCATCTTCATTGTAACCCACAAAACATGTTCAGAAAGAGCTTATCAAACCATTCACTGGAGGAAAACATACCTCGGATGATGTCATATCAAACAAGGAAGGGTGGAATCAATGTCATACCACACAGTAGTCAAACACATTGCAGATAAGAATTGGGTGAAACTTCCTCTATGTACTATAATCACACAAAACCTTTTTCTACTCTATCTACAGATAAATAATGAAGTGAGTTATACTTGTTTCGCATTCACCCCATCGTATCCTATTAAGTTTGAAGTGAACCCTATCCCAGAATGTCTGCATCTATTGATAACTCTTGAATAAAAGATTGATATGAAGGCCAAAGAGCAAACTAATTGAGTGTTTACATTTATGCATAATTAAAAAACAATATGTGCTTCAAAAAACAGTAAGACTGGTATAGGCTTAGAGAAAACTGATTCAAAGTAAGTTAAAAAAAGAATTTGACACACTAAAACCCACGTCTGATGTTCATATTAACAGCTCAAAATGGAAACAATATGTTAATTATAATGCATGGAACATAGTTCAGATTAACTACAACAGAATAAGAGAGACATCTAAATATGGAAAGTACAAGCATTAATAGATTGATGTTTTCTGCGGATAACATTTGTGGATATCGGTCCAATTGATGAGAAATGGGATGAAGTGTCAATATTTGATGTGAATCACTGACATCATTTGCAATCCAAGATAGTGCGCGACACCGCATGATCTAAAATACTGTCTATTGATTGCTCCAGAATAAATGACCGTACTATAAACAGTGATTACAATTTATTGTGACAAATGATACAATGAGACATAAATATGATTTCCCCAACAACGAAACCATTAGTGTGGATTATGTTGACTTAGGTCATACTTAATTATAACTTAATGATATTGTCAAGCCAGACAGCTGCAATTTTTCTTAATAAGACATTATTATAAGTTAACAACACTGGATATTCAAACATTAATGATCCAAAAAGTTCCAGGATTATACAAAACTAAATAAGAGAAGAGTCGGTAATGTATGTCAACACAATGTCAGATTAAACAGGCTATGTATACAGTGACAATGTCAGATTTAAACAAGTTATGTCTGTAACACACAATGTCAGATTAAACAGGCTATGTCTACAGTGACAATGTCAGATTAAACAGGCCATGTCTACACACAATGTCAGATTAAACAGGCCATGTCTACACACAATGTCAGATTAAACAGGCCATGTCTACACACAATGTCAGATTAAACAGGCCATGTCTACACACAATGTCAGATTAAACAGGCTATGTCTACAGTGACAATGTCAGGTTAAACAGGCCATGTCTACACACAATGTCAGATTAAACAGGCCATGTCTACACACAATGTCAGATTAAACAGGCTATGTATACAGTGACAATGTCAGATTAAACAGGCCATGTCTACACACAATGTCAGATTAAACAGGCCATGTCTATACACAATGTCAGATTAAACAGGCCATGTCTACACACAATGTCAGATTAAACAGGCCATGTCTACACACAATGTCAGATTAAACAGGCCATGTCTATACACAATGTCAGGTTAAACAGGCCATGTCTATACACAATGTCAGATTAAACAGGCCATGTCTACAGTGACAATGTCAGATTAAACAGGCCATGTCTACACACAATGTCAGATTAAACAGGCCATGTCTACACACAATGTCAGATTAAACAGGCCATGTCTATACACAATGTCAGATTAAACAGGCTATGTCTACAGTGACAATGTCAGATTAAACAGGCCATGTCTACACACAATGTCAGATTAAACAGGCCATGTCTACACACAATGTCAGATTAAACAGGCCATGTCTACACACAATGTCAGGTTAAACAGGCCATGTCTATACACAATGTCAGATTAAACAGACTATGTCTAGACATATTGTCAGATTAAGCAATCTTTCTATACAAATTTACGGTTGTCTGGCACATTTTGTACCGAGTTGTATAATTATTATACCCATAAAATGTGGACTACAACTGTTTGGAGCAAGTGGTGCCATTCCTATCTGTTCTTGTTTATGGCAGATTTGTAAATGATACCAGTATGTTTTGTTAGAATATGCAAGTGCATTTAAATTATATGGCGCATGTTCAAGGTACATTTTATGCACAATTTACTTGACTGTTACCCTGATCTATGTAAAATAATATATTTACTATGAGAAATATGTAGACAACCAGTCAAGCGCTAAATGGCTTCCACAATCCAAAATTCAACACTTGGAATTGTTTCTATACCATTGCCCCATAATTTGTAAGCTTAAAAAGGTGTTGTCACCATTCAGATAATATCTTAAACAAATGGAACAGTCTATTTGGTACATGACCTCATTGCACAGTAGTATTAGTCTGAATGTAAGGTACATCAAACAGAAATATTAACATAAACATGGCTGTCTGGAAACTTTATCAAACTAGTCTGGATACAGATGAAGTAATGCTTTATTTTCATGCAAAAAAAATGAAATAAGTTAAGATCTAAAATCAAGCATCAAAGAACTTTGTAGCATTAATCAACAAATGAAATCATACCCTTGCATGGTTTTATTTCAACTTTGCAACTGTTGTTTACATCAATGTGTAACTTGTACTCATAAAATGCTGCAATTCAAAGTAATACAGTATGTTACAATACCCCACAATGGTACACATGATTTATTCCTTCAGGTTTAATACATCCATTAAGTGCACATCTGGCTAGTTTAGATTCAATTAAAATCTAAATCATTGCTATGATATTATAAATATGCTTCTAGTGCAATATACCAGCTCTCTATTTGGAGGGGAGGAGCATTAAGTACACTGGCTGAACATTCTCTCAAGGTCTTCAGAAAGCATTTGCCCACCAAACAGCCTACAGAAGTCCCAAGTCAATACAAAACAAATGTCAGAACTATATTAATATGCTAACAGTGTCCACAGTGTCTGTGCTACATCATGGGGAAAGTAAGTTCAGATCTCTTCATACAAAATGGCATTGCATGCATTGACTATTTAACATAATTGTAACAGGCTTCTAAGAAGTACATGCATTACACCACACAAAATCTCACATCCAAAAGTCAAGTTGTTGTTGATCATTTCCTGTTAGACCTTTGACATTATTATTATATATTTAACCACAACATAATCATTCATCCATACCTCAGTTAAGACTTTTATATAAAGATACTGGCATGTGGTCAAAGTCAATGAGAATATGCATTCATTTAAATTGTTTATTCAAAACCACAGTGAAGAGACTTAAATAGGGTCATGGTTAATCCAATTATTATACACTTAAATACTCACAACACAAGACTAAACATGCATCAGGTACTCAAACAAAGACTTTGTTTCAAATAGATAATTAATACAACATGCTCATTGTGAATACTCAATGTCAATCTATAAACATAGTCAATTAATAAACAAGACAAATAGAATATTTTGGCATCTGTCATGGTCATGATTGCATTAACAGAGAGTCAATACTAAAGTCCCGATTCTGAATTTCCAATATCAACCAATCATATAGATATTTCTGCAATATGCAGAAAACGACCTAATTTCAATAAGTGCACCGTCTGGTTTTAACATAAACGATTCTGAGATTAATGCCAGTATTACAGATTATAAACGGATCCACTGCACTAGAAAACCTTGTACCTGCTTTATACATACACTTAATGAGAAACTGATCATGTGACTTCAAACCGATCATGTGACTTCTGATCAAACAGAAAAACTCCTCATCAGGGAGATGCTCAGAGCCATTCTCTGTCAAGTGCAAAAGACAGATATATCAATGATTAAGTAATTAAGTGCATAATATTCATAAAATCTAATTGGGTTCTCTGATGTTCCTAGTTAAATCATTCACCATCAGATCAATCAATACTGAATCAATAAAAGTACAGTCAAACCTGCATTAGCGTCTACATTCAAATAAAGGCCACCCTGAGAATAAAGGCCATTCTTAGAAAAAAAAATTACATCACTGATTATTTAGTACAAATTATGACCTCCAAATTAAGGCCTACTTCAATAAAGGCCACATTATGTCTTTCCAAAGGGTGGCCTTTGTTCACAGGTTTGACAGAATTATATATATGTAAGTACAGACATCAGCAATATTTCTATTTTACTTTACAGCAAACAAAGGACAGTCTACAAGATTTAAGTCTTAAAACTAGAGACCTCTCATGTTATTGTACAAAAGAAGTTAACACAGAAATTACAGTAGGGCAAATATCAATGATTGACATCAGTTTAAGTCCATTAGCATGCAAGGACAGTGACAACTAAACTAGTCGCACTGAAATATCATAATAATAATATAACTAAATTGCATTAATTGGTAAGTAATATTTTTTTGTTTAATTCAGTGTTGATCAATTTGATGCCATATTACTGTATTCTGAATATTCATCCAAACAGCACATCTTAAGCACAAATCATGAAGACAATTAAATATATAACTTTAATTGCCATATATGGCAATATTTAATATTTGTTAATATGCCAAAAATTCAAGAACCAATTATTCTATCTGCACTAAACAGAATTTGATAAGAAAAGAAGAACCATTTATTTCTATAGACAAGTCAGATTAAATAATCTATATTCAGACAAATGATCGTCTGGCACATTTGTACTCAGTTATATTATTGTTACACCCATATTATGTGATACTATTGTTTGGAGTAAATTTCCCATGTGGTATATTACTATTGTGTCCTTGTTCATGGCAGAATGATAATTGCTACCGGTACCTTGATCGTAAACTGAACAAGGATATGCAAGTGCATATAAACTATAGTTTGATCCAGGACATAACATGTGCTGTTCGATTGGTCCTTGATGAAAATAATCATAATTCAGTCAGATAAACTTGTCAGTAAACAAACATATTTTGTACCTATAATAAACACAACTCAAGATAATAACATAATATACAGTCAAGCCCGTTGTTAATGACAACCTCTGAATAAAGGCCACCCTGTAAATAAAGGCCAATCTTTTAAAAACTGCAACTGGTTTTTTCGAACGAAATGACCTCTGAGTAAATGCCACCTGTCAATAAAGGCCATATTTTGTCTTTCTCAAAGGTGGCCTTTGTTCACAGGTTTGACTACTAAGTGTTTTGATATCCACAGCAGGGCAGTCAGCATTAACACATGCAGAGATTAAAACTCATGACAAACAGGAACATTAAACAAAATGAAGTTATTGTTTATTTACTGTAAGTAGAACCTGACTGAAACAGTAAAATAACAAATTGTTCTTATTTGTACAAAATTCTCATTAAAAGTGTTAACCTTGATTTATCTTAATATAATAAAATATAATTTACAAAAACTTAAACAAACATAAATGCTACTGTTTAATCCAAGTTTTTTGCACAAAGATAAAATTGTGTCAGTATATTTACTTCAATACCTGCTTATATGATTACGTGAATTATTTACCTTCTAAATTAAATGGCCATCACATGTTCTATATATCAGAATAAAAATACTATTATTTTACCCTAGATAAAATTCTAACTTTGTACAATATTGATACAGCCAAAGTTGTTACATGTTTGTTCACATCATACCAGGATAAAATACCAATAAGAGACATATAGATATTAAAATATTTGTTTATTAATTTCAACTAAGTCAGTCGAAGATAAGAAAAAATATCTAAGACATTTCCTTGGTTTTAGGCAAAACAATAAAATAATGGTTTGTCATAGATTGTGACCTTTTGTGTCATTTTGAAATGGGTAATTATTGGCAGTATTAATACCTATGTGAATTATGTCACGTATGATAGACAGCTTGCGTTTGACACACTATCTTTACAACAATGTCTATATTATCTTAAAACAAGCACAATAGAAAACTGTTCAGCTGACAAAGGAAGAAAAGTGATAGCTCAGAGTGTTTTTATTTTCTTCATAAGTTTGACCAACCATTGATCTTCGGAGTATTTCAATTTTTGGGTAAGATTACAATCCAACTGAAATGAATCCTGAGGTTAATTGAGTACATTTGTATAGATCATCAATAACTGTTTATCCGACCAATCAAAAATGTCCACTTAATCACTTCATGCGTAAGCCTGTAACAGGCACAGGCCCGATTTCGAAACATGACCTACAATTAACTACCAAAGACTTCCTACCATAGCCTTATTTGCATAATTTTCTTTGTTGGCTGATAATAAAATCGGGCCATTTACCAAATATAGACTGAGAAGTCATGTAGGTCACAGTAAACATCAAACATGAACAAACAATAACTGTATTTGATTCCCTAATGGGCAATATCTAGTGAAAAAGAATTTTGAAAGTAAATCAGTTTATTTAATGGCAAAAAATGTGCCTGGCTTTTCATGTACTCTGAACTATTCATTGACAGCTTGTAATTTCCAGTAAAATTGGATAATGACCCATAAAATAGCGATGAAATCCTTTATTAATCTTTCCCAATCTACATACTGGGTTAAATTATTCATTTCTCAAACTTTCACATATACTACATGTAGTACCTTAAATGAAGAAATCTTACATAAAACTACCCTTTAAATAATGCTAATCAGAAGGTTTCATTTTGCAGTGAACGTTTTGACATTTTTTACAAATTAGAAAAAAAAGAAATTTAGAACAGCAGGTGATAACAGAAAGGTTATATGAAAGATAAAATGTATTTGTATGATTTTTATCAAATTTGAGTTATATCTAAAACACATTTTTTAACGAACATACGAGTATCAGATCAAACCCATTCAGTTCAAATCAGACATGATTGCTGGACTCATTAAGGTATTATATTCATCATTGATATAAGTATTTTTCATAATGTCACAGATCGCTTCAATTTTATCATTTTTATGGCTTTAATAATAATACTTAAAGTAACAACATTAAATTTATAAAGCTAGGAAATAACTCTAAACCTATCAAGACAATCAATGAGAACTCCTCGACCCTTCCCATCACTAAGAAGAGGAAGAAGAGACCCCCCCCCTTGATTTTATCAATACTAATGCATCATCAAACTCTCATATATTTAGCACAGATTTTATGGTATCAGTCCAAAGTCAAGTCACTCAGGCAAGTACAGCACATAAATTACTTTTAATTTGTTCATAGAAGAGATTTTCACACAACAAGTCTTCAAAAAAAACCTGATAAACAAACAGTTTGAAGGCTGTACAACATCGTTAAGAATGACCTATGTGTCTTGTTACCTGAGGTACAAATCAATATTTTTAATTTACTATGGTGTCTCATATTTGATTTTTTCGTTTCCTTCAAACTTTATGTAATATTATAATCTCAATGTGTACCTAATATGACCTTTATAAATGGCCTGAATATACACAGTTCTGATTAGATCTGTCACATTCAATACAAAGTCAAGTTTGTCATTAATTCTGAACTGGTCATTTGACTATTAAGTGACCTAGTTAAAACCACAGGCAGTAGTTACGGACATGCACAGGTAAAATTGTGATAAATTTATCTAGATCCCTCCAAATTTAACCCTAAGTTACCTTAAATGAAAAGAAATCATTGAATTGGATCTCATTCAACTTTTTCATTAAACTTAAGTTACGGTTAAATTTGGGTGTCTTTAACAAAATTTAACCATCACAAGTCTGTTACTATACCTGTGGTCAAACCAATAGTTGGGTACTTGTGACCACAAAAGTGAACAAGGTCAGCTTAAATACAAACTGTCATTGGCCACTAGTAAAACTAGACTAGATTTTGGGGTCATAAAGTGAACAGACCTAAATACCTTTCTAATCTCCAGCTATTTAGAACTACTAAATATACACTGTACAGAGATAACAAAGTGTTTTCTCCTAAATTTAAACACAAATCATGAAAATGAGTCAAGTTGACACAAATGTGTTTATCAGTATTTAGAAACACAAACAAACTAACTAGATAACACGGAAACTGTACCAACCCAACAAGGAAAATAGAAATCAAGATAAAAGTTTGACAGACACACAAACTAACATGAATGTGGATCATTCTTCTATAAATTACGATTTAACACCAGACTTAGGTCAGCTTAAAACTATTGCATGATATTTTGATTCTGATTTTTCTTTTTTTAACAAACTGTTACAGACAGGATAAGAACGAGAGATTAGAACGCCACCAGCGGTGCCAACGCTCGTCAGTTCACCGCCTCAGTGAGATCTATCCACCAATGAAGTTCCATGTTGCTACCTCTTATAGTTTCTGAATTATGAGCTACCGGTACGTTTAAGTTCTTGCACGACACAGACGCCACAGTGATCAAAATAGCTCGACTTTTTTTTCGAAAACAGATCAGCTAAAAATAATTAATGCATTCAAACTACAGCCTTCTTCCTTAAAGGAACACAGAATATTCTACCTTCTAAACAATGATTGTTCCAGATAATATGCAACAGTAAACAAAACATATCTTAAAATGTAAACTGACATATAAGCCTTTTGAGAGTCTGTACAGATATAATATGAGGTCTGTCTACATCTATGATTGAACTTTCAGGCAACCACAAATGCTTACTGTGTCTACACAAAATAATAGAAGACCATAAAAACCTTGCTTTACTTCAGCTCTGCAGAAAACTGTAATGAAAACACTGTTTATGTGTCAAAAATCTTGATTAACAGTCCCTTTGATGTTAAGCAAAATATCCAAGTAAAATTTTATGTGTCTGGACTGTCTACTTACTCTACTATATATTTCATTTTCTGATATAAATTGATGCTGAGGTGATGCAAACAGAATAAGCAGACTGTGGATACAGCAACAACTACATCTTAGTGTCATGTCTGATGAATATCATTATGTCAATATAATCCAAAACTATTATGACACAGTGCAGTCATTGTTCCTTGTCTTATAAAATGTTTCAGGACATTACAGTGGTCACTAGAGACAAAGAACAACAGACAAGATATACCGTAGTCAAACATCCCAAAAGACAGACATACTTCAAAGAAATCAATGGATTTAAGTTGAATGTGGAATTACTAAAAACCAATGTTTTGTTTGTACTGAACTCTGTTTTTCAGTCATGCTTAAATTGAAGATGGTTAACATAACAAGTGCTCCTATGGTACAAACCAGATCCTATCCTGACTGTGTAACCTTCAACGAACTTCCATACATATTGTGAAAATCAAAACTCTGAGCTGGAATAACTCTACTAGCCTAGTACACTCTACCAATCAGCACTCTATGAGCCTGCTTATTACAAGCACTCTAATTGCGTGTACTCCACTAGTCTGCACTCTAATTGCGTGTACTCCACTAGTCTGCACTCTAATTGCCTGTACTCCACTAGTCTGCACTCTAATTGCCTGTACTCCACTAGTCTGCACTCTAATTGCCTGTACTCCCAATAGTCTGCACTCTAATTGCGTGTACTCCACTAGTCTGCTAATTGCCTGTACACCACTAGTCTGCCCTCTAAATGCCTGTACTCCACTAGTCTGCACTCTAATTGTCTGTACTCCACTAGTCTGCACTCTAATTGCCTGTACTCCACTAGTCTGCCCTCTAAATGCCTGTACTCCACTAGTCTGCACTCTAATTGCGTGTACTCCACTAGTCTGCACTCTAATTGCATGTACTCCACTAGTCTGCACTCTAATTGTCTGTACTCCACTAGTCTGCACTCTAATTGCCTGTACTCCACTAGTCTGCACTCTAATTGCATGTACTCCACTAGTCTGCACTCTACCAGCCTTCAATCTACCAGCTTCTACAGACTTTCTTTTCAAAAGATCTAAAACAGTGCCAGACAGACCAATGAATGACTATAAAAATTATACCTATATTTTTTTGCTCATGTACAACTGCAAAATGTCATTTCCTGACTCCAGACAAAGAGCACCTTACAGAAGTACATTTTGATGTCAGGAACTGAATATACCTACCCATAGAGCACTATTATTTCCTGTGATGGACTTTACAATACTGACATAGTTTTACACTATGATACAATATAATGTACTTTGACATTCTGTCAGTAGATAATGAGGCAATGTATATTATAACAATGTCACATATATTATAACAATGTTACATATATTATACAATCATGAATGTCATATATATTATAACAATGTCACATACATTATAACAATGTCACATATATTATAACAATGTCACATATATTATAACAATGTCACATATATTATAACAATGTCATATATATTATAACAATGTCACATATATTGTAACAATGTCACATATATTATAACAATGTCACATACATTATAACAATGTCACATATATTATAACCATGTCACATACATTAAAACCATGTCACATATATTATAACAATCATGAATGTCACATATTATAAATACAATGTCACATATATTTCACAATGTCATATATGTATTATACAATCTGTGATATATTACACAATGTCACATTTATTACGCAATGTCATGATTAAATACACAGTAGTAAACAATGTCGCATATATTACTCAACGTCACAAATATCTGTGCTTCTATGCTGATGTGATGATCAAATATTCTCACTTAAAACTAATTGGAATACTTCATTGAATATGATGCACATCAGCTGGCATCTAACAAAATCAAAAGCCGCTACAGCCTTCAGGCAAACATCAGGTATGGAACAGTTACACGAAGCTAGGATGGCAGGAGAGGAGATTAGCAATTATCACAGACAAGATAAAAGGTTGGATACACAAAGAAAACTTATGGGAATTGCCTGTAATAGCTTGTGTAGATTGCATTCATATGTCTACTGCAGTTCCAACAAAACCAACAATGAAAAAAAGTCGGTTTGGACAGTAAGGTGCGTTTTACTGTTTAGGCATCTAAACTAGACTCAGATCAAAATGGTTTACACTGTCATCAAGGCTTTATATTTAAATTTGACAGCTTTCTTTTCTGTTATAATCATAAACATTTAAAGCTGAATGTCCAATCTCATATAAAATGGCTACAAACACGTATTCTAATTTTTTCCTTATGTATAATTTTTGTAAGATGGTATGTCTGTTAAAAGCAATCTGGTCCAGCAAAGGGAAAATAACAAGAAAAACTATAACGAAACGTTATAGGTAGACGAATTACAAGAAGCATATTGGTTTATGTTTTTTGTATGAAGTTGCTTTTTTCATAAAGGATATAGACTGTATACTTTATTCATTCCTGCATTATGGAGAGTTTAACATATTTACATGTTATGAATAATACACATATATTGACAATCATGAATATTTGACAAATGAATACATTCATGTATATAGTTCATAAGCACATGGTAATATCATACCCTACATCAATCAATTAGAATATACCATAAATGCTTACAAATTCACCATAATCTGCAATGATACAACCACATTGAACTTCAAATAGCATATCTGATATTATGCCACACAACAACTTATCTAGGTCAACATCACAGAGCAATGCCTGCATGTTTTACTTACCTATCAACTATTAACAAGAGAGCAGACAAACAGATTCAGTCAAACATGACAAGTTCCGCGACAAATAGCCAGTCTAATGATTGACCAAAATGACCAACATAACCATTAGCCAATCAAATGGCCAGGATTATCATAACTATTAATAGCCACTATACTCTATACCCGCAATCAGCTAGAATAAACTCATACCCATGACTAAAATTTGTCTAGAAAATTCACTATGACTTTAGTAGGAAATTTTGTTGAATCTTCAATTTATTATCAGCTAGGGGTCATTTTTAGCCCCTAACTTTTTAGTGATCACCCTGTATTATAGGAAGAACATATACGGTACTTTAGGGAGAAAGGCAGCTAAGTATTTTACCATAATCCGCAACTTCTTCAAGGCCAATGAATTTTGAAAGAGTATATTTTCACACAAAGGACACTGTAACAGCTTGAACTCAATACAAAAGTATTGAGACAAATTGTATCATGTTTATTACAATGCATGGCTTTAGTTTATTAACAAATGTTGCATTCATTAAAAGCTCGGGTACAATAGACATTCAATACAAATTCACCATGCTATGAAATCATGCATTAATATACAAAATGTTATCAATGTTTGTGTCATTTAAAAGAATTATTTAAGCTGCACACAACATGCAAACATAAATACATGTGACATGAAATCAATGATTCAATCACGAAAATGGGTAAACTTAACCTTGGTATAAATCTGAATGTTATGAAATCATGCGACTATGCACATACAGCTTGACATACATAGATCATGATTTATGTGATTGTACTCCCGACATTCTATCAATAAGGACATGTGTCTGCGCCATAAAATCATCCTTGAAAAACATTAATGATTCATATTTTAGTATTTCAAAAATAAAACTAGGATAAAAAATTCTTCTGTATAAATGCAGGCTTGTCCCTTTTTTATTAGAATTAACATACATACGGTATACATATTCAGTGTAGTGGACATAATATGTAAAAAATATCTTAAAGGAGCGTCAATCGTCCATACAGTGATAAAATTTACATATGGTAACAGGTAATTCTTTTAATAAAACTTTGAAAAATAAGGTTAACTAGGCTTGGCATTGGGGCTAAATACATAAATTGATAAAAATATCCACAGGTCATCCAAGTTATTCAGACATCTGTAAAGTCAATCAGTTTTCTTTCGAAACTTATTATTTCTACATCTGCCTTCATCAATCTTTATCCTTTGACAACAGTAAACAAACATAAATCTAATAGAATACGCCCATAGCGACCTGATACGACACGCCACCTACAGATTTTATGCATAATGATTTCATGTAACCTGCGTAATTGGTGCACCATACTGCACAATGTGTATACGCTAGATTATAAGGTCAGACTAGGTGCATTACGTGTACATACACTGTCTGGAGTAGAAAACAAACTTGAAATACCTTGTGAATACTGAATAAATAAAACTAAATCCTATATATACGAACATGCAGCAGGTATGACAATATAATTATCCATAAAATAGAAAAATCTCAGAAAATTGTGGGAAATCAAGAAAATATTTATTGCCAAGAGAATTAATGTAGTCAAAATTCTAAAAATCAAAATAGTTTAGGTACTAAAATAACTACTGAATAAAATTGTACTTGTGGAGTAAACTAAATATGTATATTTCTATACATTAGTCAGCCAAAAGTTATTTCAAGTGAATATTTAAAAAAATACTAAAACAATTAAATGACCATTTGATTTATAAAGATATGTTTTAAGCTGAATTTCAGTATTCATAAACGATATACAAAAAATACATCATTTATTTTTCTTGACACAGAATATGAAACTATTGTCACCAGTGCAAATAATTCAACAGGAGTCATGACATATTGAACATACGACCCTCGCTCGTAATAGAATAAAGGCTTAGAAAATTCATCATTTTTATCACCGTTCAATTCTCTCTAATTGGACTGTTACAAAAATAGATTAATGACACGCCATATTTATGACGTCTGTAGGCTATGTTTGCTATGTCTCAGGATTTCAAGCAGAATTTATTTCTTCAATAATTCCAATGTTGAGCGGAACAAAAAAAAAACAAATATCAAACCGTACATTATCCGGCTAACCTAGATTATCTTACTAATGTCTGAGGACTGGAATTACCTCAGACTAGAATTGCATGCTTTACGTATTGTCAGCTTGAACTCTGATATTTCTGAACAAATATTTGACATTTTTTTATTTATCAAAGTAGGAGTAAACTTCTAAAGGATGAAAAAGGAAACTAAGACTGGGCACTATGGAGACCAGGTTTTATAGCCTGTCATAAACCAGCAGATTTACGTCATCAATAACTTGAAAAGGCAATCCTACATAATTTTCACAAATTGACCTTATTCATTTTATTGTTATATTTCATGGACAGATTATTTACACGCGAATCAGAAGAATTAGATTAGGCCATCCCAATAAATATTTTGCTTTTGGGTTACGCTATTTACCAAAAACACCCCTCCCCAATTTTTTTGGTTTCTTGGGTATTTATTTTTTGACAGGTATTTTTAGTAAATGAATCAATGTAAAAAATAAATTGTAAAAAAATTATTTCCTACCTACCTTCCCACTGATAATACTCTGGGTAGGGTACCCTAACAAACATTTTTTTAAGGATGGCATTATAGGAATGAAAATAAACTCAAAGATACCAGGTAAAGTCTTTCATAACCGAGAGAGAGTCAGACAAGCTCAGGAGGGGATGATAGTAACACAGACTTAACATTATTGATAGAAAAGTGATGTGATAATTACTTGTTACCAGATTCTGCAGGATAAAATACAGAACTAAGTCTGGGTCAGTAGATGCTTGGAATTCTCCGGAAGACACAAAGGAAAAAAGATTTACCTTTTTTAAGAATAGCAGGGCAAACAGTAAGACAAGGTGACAGTGTAACATGACAAAGTCTGTATCAATTAGTTTATTGAATGAGATCTGGAAATTAAATAAGTTAACTTCAAATACATTTCATTATATTTAGCTAGAAAAAATAAATATATAAATCAGCCAGGAATATTAATGCCATAAAAGCAATGCAGAGCACACAAATAAGTTACATCAAAAAGGATTGTTTTAAAATCCAGTACACCACGGTCAGACTACTGGTTCTACATGTATATTTACGATGTCAAGCCTATGGCAACAATAAACCACATGATATTAAGAAGTATATTTGGATGATATTCAACCATTAATATAGATGAAATAACCTTATCTGTTTCCTCATTGTAATGTCAAAATTAGTAAACAGCCTTAAGTTAATCCTGTGTTTTGTTCACATTTAGGGGAAACATGGTGGGTTCTTAGTAAGGTGAAAAAACTCATCATCCCTGTTTGTATTAAGGGACATGATTATAAATTAATGATGTCAAGGTTCGCACCCAACAAATGTCAAGCTCATGTTTTTTATATCTGTTTGCTTTAACAGAAAATGGAATTCAAATGAAGAAAATTATTGGGCAGATTTAGATAATGAACTACAGAGACAGTGTTTCTCAGATAAATGGAACAATGTTATTTATTGAAGTGAACACAAATCTAACAGACAAAAAGAATCAACATTCATTAAATTCCACAAACATTAATAGTGGCCTTAGACGGAAATTTCGCTTTTCTGCTGAATTTAAGATACATAAATAAGAAGTCTGTACCAAATCAGTCAGTCTGTCAGAGGATGGCGGGTCACATATCAAGACCTTATTTGTAGAGGTGCCTTAAAGGTCTAGAAGACTGTACATATATTCAACTCAGGAGTTCTTAAATTTGGAATAAAGTCACCATAAATATCAAGAGAAGCATCCTTCACATATTGAACAAAAGGTGGATAACATAAAACTAAGATTTATTTATTTTTATATCATATTTGATATAATGAAGAATAATGAGATGCCTCTCTTCTTTGTCTGGTTTTTACATCAGTCTACGATTCATACTAAACAAAATGTCTGGGAACCGGTAAGGTGTGTATCTGTGCTTTACACCGATCATGATAAAAGAACCAAGAAAACAACTAAAAAGAATTAGAGTATGGATGAAAATGCCCGGTTCTTCTCAGAGTCGCCTCTCTCCGGATGGCTCTGAAATGACCATATCTGTCGAACGGGTCATTAAACAGATTAAGATAAAAATAGTAAATTATTTCTTGCAGCCGATCAAATGAATTTCATAATCATGTTCAAATAGTGTATTCAAGACATGATATCACTTAAACCACCAACAAAATGTTAAAAATACTGGGACAGTACCAAGATTGACCACAACTTTGAACAAGGTACATGTATTGGAATGAAAACTATGTTAAGATGCAGACACTAAAAGAATTATTATCATCTGAAGAATGTAAATACATGGAACATTACTCTACATCCATGATACAAGAATGTGCCAACATTTTACAACATCCAAACAAAATAGTTTCAAGAAATATTTTGCAAAGACTAATGCTTGAACAAACTGTACACCGAGCGAACTGCATGATGTAAAAAAATTCATGCAGGCTTCTAAAAATGATTTCTGAATCAGTAGCCAGCATGAAAGGTTTATTAAAAACCTGTTTTTAATTCTTCAAGTATTACTGAACAAATTCTAGCAAAATGATAAAAAAAAGGATAAAAAATATTGCAGGATTTTGTTCATAATTAAACAGTATGAACTAATTAATAATTATTCTAGCATTGTTGCATTTAGTTCAAGGTGACAGACAAGTTTGGTAAAAAGATGAATATAACAAACAAACATGATTTAATCAACAATTGAAACAGTGTGCCGGCACAAAATATGCATTCAGTACATTTTGTTATTATTTAATGAATGGAAAATTATATAATTAAACGAAATTTGAAATATGTAAAAAATTACTGAAATATCGTAATTTTGTAAATGAATAAAACAATTTATATAACTTATTTGATAATCTTTTAACTCTTTAGTAGTGATTGTATCAATACCACCAAATTACTTCAATAATCTGGTGAATCCAGCAGCTTTTGATTGGCACTAAAGTTTCATTTATTTTTACTACAAATTTATGTTTACAAGAAGAAAACCACATTTATAAAATTTGTTCAATTTGTAATATCAATTTACTGAAAAAGTCAGCCATTTAATAGCTAATAAGTTGTCCTTAAACAATTACTACAAATTTATAGAGCAATATCTCATAGACACAAAAATAAAATAAAACTCTTTTTCTTTAAATGAATTTGTTGAATACTAGACCAATCTTAAAATTGTGTTAGTCAATTTAAATAATTGATTTAATTTTTCCTGACAAAACTATTTACCAAACTGATGTCTATAAAATAAATATCTAAAGAAAATTAGGACAATAAATTTTGGAGGAAAAACATCAAAGTCTCAATATATTAAATCACCTTTTCTAGATGCTTTTTTTAATAATTTGATAAAAAAATTGTTTAATTTTGAACAATCACCTTTTTATTTCTTTTAAATAATTTGCAATTATTACTAAATACCTTTATTGAATTTATAAGATGACAGACAACATATTCAGACAAACCGGTATACAGATTATTGTTAAAACAAGGAATTAATGAGCTAAAATAAGGACTTCCTGTAAACTTGTTGCTTCACAATTATAATTTTAAGGAAGAAATGATAGAAATTCTTTCAAGCCAACTGTTTCATCTAAAATAAAACTGTGAAATATTTATGAGCATCCATGATAGGGAAATGTTACTTTTATCAAGTGTTTGCTAAGTTGGGTGTCTTACATAAGCTCCTGTAAAATGTAAACATGTGAAAATAAAGACTGTGAAAATTATTTATAAAGACAGGTGCAAATAACTTGACTTAAATATAATACCGGCATGTTCATATATCCTTATATTTTAGTTAATAGTTATATACTTTTCAAATGTGAGTATGCCAGCAGGTTGAATGCAATTAGAACATTGTTATAGGTATATCATTCATCATTCTCAATGAAATTTAAACATCTAATTATATAAGGTCACTGATGATGAAGTACGTTATATGAATAATATTCAGTATGTTTAAGTACACATGTTCTTATATTATCAAGGCATACATATCCTGTACATGAGAGTCACTACCTCTGAATTGATAAAATTAATTAAGAACTTTAATGATTTCAAAACTGAACAATATTACCTGTACATCACCAACTTGAAAGACTAATTCATAATTCATCGAGTATCTATAGATGTTATTTGTCAATTTAAAAACTAGAATGGTTAAACATGCAATGTGATTATCAATTTAGGTAAAAATATTGTAGTTTAAATGTAGAATGAAAATTCTATTCGTTTTTTACTTTACATAAAAAAGTTGTTGGTAACAAACTTTGCGTAATAATACAAAGATAGTTAATTTTGTATTGTGTCAGATAAAATCTACACTCATTGTCCTTGTTGTCATAGATATAATTATTAATGAACACACTTACCAGGGGATGAGACAGTTGAACTCATTTCTTGCACATGTAATTGTGGTTCACCAACAAGTTGATCTTGCCGATGATGTCTGTCCAGTTGTAAATGTACGGGAATAGGCACATTTGATAACCTCATACCTCGCCCTTCGGAAGCCGGGCTGCGTATAGGACTCGGTAAGTTTCTAATATCCTGTGCACTTGTTGTACAACGTAAATCAACATTTTCAGAGTTTCGGAGTTCATGATTTTGTGTGTCTGGAAGCTGATACCTATCCTCCTCTTCAATCAATTTAGGTCTGTTACCCTCTTCATCAATTTGTAATTTTTTCTCCTCCATTCCGGAGAGTTCAATATGTAACTTTCTTTCCTCTAAATTGGAGAGTCCTTCTGTTTCAGTTTCACAATGCATTCTCATGTTGGCATCCAACTTAGAAACATTTAATCCATTTCTATCTTCATTTTGCCATTTTAAGGACATTTCTGCAATGAAGAAACATAATATAGATCAATAACGATGAAATACTTGATTTTCTGAGCAAGTTCAGTATGGCGAGACATTTCCATTAATAACTGGATAGGTGCCCTAAAGCAAATCGCTACACAACAACTTGTCTGGCAACCACTATTTAGGTATCAACCTTCAATAATATGCGGCAAATCTCTATTGTTACATTTCATAAAAATAAGAAACAAAACATTTCACCAGCTGTTTGCAATCATCCACATTCATACTAGTGTCATTGAAATTTAATTTATAGAAAAGTAACAGCAAGATCCAGGATTTTAGAAGACATCTTAAAACAAACTATATCCTGTTTATAGATAAAATTTTCACTTAAAAAAAAGTCCTTCATTTTCTTCTATATTTAGTGCTACACTACTAACATGACAGTAACTAGATCATATTAGATACAGAGTGTTGGTAAAATAGTTTTCAAAGAGGCTGCCAGACTTTTGGAAGGCAAGATCAAAATATACAGACAAGAACAAAATATTTATTTATCTGATTTTTACGGCCCATTCAACAGCTATGGGCCGCCCCACAGAGAGGGGAGAGAAGATACATGAGAACCGGGCATTTGTATCCCTATCATTATTTCGAATAGTTTTTCCTGGTTATTTATCATGCCTGGTGTAAAGCACCGATGCACGCCCCACCATTTTTCCTGTGATTTTCTAGTCAGTACTTGATTCAATGGTTAGAATGGAGACACTGAAAAAGCATCCCTGAGAAATTCAGATGGTGAAGCCATGATTTGAACCCATGACCTTTCGTTCAATAGTCAAGCGCGTTACCACTAGACCACCAATCATCCCTTAAACAAAATATACAAACAAGAAAAAAATATACAGACAAGAAAAAAATATACAGACAAGAAAAAAATATACAGACAAGATCTAAGCCTACATAAAACTTGTATTTATAGCTTGCACTCAGGTAAGCCAAATAAAAAGCCGGGACTGACAATTATACAAAGTAGAATCGTGACAAAATTCAAATAATTTCATTCAATTACTTAATGTTTGATAATCATTAAATTTATTTATCACGGAAAACTGATTAAAAAATTTAATAAATCAATGTAACTTATGTCTTATAATATACTGACAGTGTAAATATTAGGAAGAAATAGCCAGCAGCCAATTTTTAATATTTACTAATTAACAATGTGTGCCTTTAACAAATTAAACCCAAAAAAATTGTATCTAAGAAAAGTAAAACTTCCTAATTCTTGTAATGATTATATAATGCATTTTAATATGTTTGTATAAACAGAGTTCATAGAAAATGTACGGAGCATGTGTCTTTAAAATGTTCTGTTTTGTTCTATTCAGTTCTGTTTAGATAACGTTGAAACATACATGATGTTTACATTTACAATGAGATACTATATTATGATCGAAGCAGATATTCTAACTTTAAACACTTAATAGACTGAAAATTTATTAATAACAAAAATGCAACACCAAGATATATCAAATTAAAACAGCCTAACCTTCTACAAAGTGCTTAATTAAATCTTTCTTGTAAGAACATGCAAGTCCGACCAACATATTGCAGTGAATAATGATTTAATAATGTAGGTCACAAATTAATATGAAACACAAAATTCTTCAATTAATGCCGAACATTATACATATTCCCCATAAGAACTGACTAAGTTCATCAAAAGTAACGTCACATTTAACAGCACCCTTTAAGATGAAAGATATCATTAAAGTTAACAGCAAATGTGAAAATTGCAAAATTCTGACCAGAGGGCATAATTGAGGACTTTCTATAGGAAAGTATGTGTGTTAATATTGAGAACTATTACAGCTAAAATTAGCTCATTCTAAAAAGGGAAGAACATGATTTCACTACACGTACAGTCCATGCGGCAATAATGGGAATGTACTGTACTAAAACATATGTTAGGGTTTAATTTAAAAGTTTATTTTGTTGAATACAGCTTAAAAATATTGTGTAAGATATTAATAGTAGAAACTAAATAACAATTCAGTCATATATAGCACTTTACATTTACTATATAACCAATATTTCAATTTTCTTTATCAACATGCTTTTAGCCTTTCAGACATATTTAAATGTGATTTCCATATTCACTGTGACAATTGGCAAGGTAATAAATATGATGCAATAATTCATACAATGACCTTACCTTTGGTCTGCTAATGATTTAATAGATATCATTTATAAATCCTTAAATTTAAGTAATCTTGTAATAAGAAAGGATCATTCTAAATGTGGAAAAATGTCTTAATGACAAAAAATAATGACAAGCTAATTGTCTATTTCTAAAAATCATTTTAAATGACTTTGGCACTTCAGATTTTTTTATCAATCAGATACAAGCTTTTTTTTATTTCATGGAACACAAAGGGGTCTGACACAACAGTTTTCTTAAATACAGTGCAACCTCTCTAAAGCAACAGTTACACTCTATGGGAGTAGGACAATTATGTTGTTGTTGAGAGGTTGTTGCTCTAGAGAGGTTAAATTAATACTATAGTTAGTGTGTTCTGGGAAAAAAATAATACTGTTGTTGAAAGGAGGTTATCTCCCAAGAGAGGGCGACCATGAAGAGGTTGTACTGTATATAAATTCTTTGACACAGTAAAAAAGGATTTTGTGTCGGACCCCTTTGATTGAAATATACAATGAACTGAACATAGAGGAAGGTTAATTATATAAATATAATCAATACTTGAAGTAAGAGTATTTGATATTATTTAAGTATGGTACAAACAATGATTATGACTTATACAATAATTATGTATGAGACAATACAGTAGATATATATGACTTAAACAATTAATAGATATAAATTAAACAATTATTTGTACACATTCTTATAAGCATGATGCTTCTACCATTTATACCAAAATTAGAAGTTAATTGACAAAAATCCCCTAAAATATTCTGAGTTTTAGAATTCTTCCTTTTGGGAAGTTTATTGTAATAATGATATTAAGAATGGGATATATATTGTACATAATGTATCAGTTATATGATGCAATAGATGCTGACAAATCAGGTTTTCACAAACCCTAAAAAAATACAGGGATGATAAAGCTGGCAGAATTTATTTTTTATTATATATTTTTTACATTCCGTTGAGATATAGTTCATACAAAAATTAAAATATCCACAACAGAATTTTTTTTACTTAAACTATAATAAATTAGAGCCAGTTCAGAGATGACTGAGGAAATGTAAATGAAATGATTATTATTAAAACATGTAATTAAGAATAACCCCGCTGTTTGTTTTAACATTTAGTTTAAACTTTAAATGAAAATCGTGACACTGATGCACAAACATATACGTAAATTAAAATGCCAGCAATATAAATATACCACATGGCAAGCAAGGTAAATACTCATGTAACATTAGATAAAACTTCTTCATGAGGGAGAATCTGACACAACATGATAATTGATTATGAAACCATGTTTAGTTTAAACTTATTTATTTTACATCAATTGTCAGCAAGTTCTCACACTGAACTTATATTAACCACTCTCGATCTCAATTGATTGCTCCCTGGATTCTGACCAGTACTTGCATAAAAGAAAGGATTGTGAAGGTTCCGGTCAAATTCCGCCACTGATGATCTCCGGGTCAGGAGTCATATAATGTCAGTTTCCTCAATAAGACAGACCCATGTAGAATTTACACACTACATTTCTGAACAGTTCATCATGGAAAGTTATAGTAGCATACAATTACTGTGAATTGTAAGAACATAAATAGACTGAAAGGAGGTTTAACTTTGTATGGACAAAAACATCTTATAATTAAATTCTGAATATTTTCACACAAATATAACTTATAAATAAATAATTACAATGTTGAAATGAAATCTGTATGACAATCAAATCATTTATACAAATTTGACAAACAAAACTATTAGGATAAAAACATTAAACTACACATAATATTCCATCAAAAGTAGACCTGGGACTATATCTCACATTTAATAATTCTGTTATCCATGTTGTTTTATTTTACTGCAAGTATTTCTTCAAATGCATAATTATGAATTAGAACAATTGCAGAAATTCAACTTGTGGAGCAGAAAAGACTACTCAAGTCAATTTGGTGATTCCAGGGACACTAGCTCAGGAGTGACTGGCTAGATTTATCTAATTTTTATAAAACACAATCAAGAAATACATCCAACTTATGAAATTTGTATAATTATATTATTGTATTGTGAAATTAATATATTTTAATTACAAGTTCATATCAGACAGTTTGGCCCCACTGTGGTTAAGTGGTGTGATCTCTGACTAGTGTAATCACTAGCCCCTATGATCTCTGACTAGTGTAATCACTTAGCCCCTATGATCTCTGACTAGTGTAATCACTTAGCCCCTATGATCTCTGACTAGTGTAATCACTAGCCCCTATGATCTCTGACTAGTGTAATCACTAGCCCCTATGATCTCTGACTAGTGTAATCACTTAGCCCCTATGATCTCTGACTAGTGTAGTCACTAGCCCCTATGATCTCTGACTAGTGTAATCATTAGCCCCTATGATTTCTGACTAGTGTAATCACTAGCCCCTATGATCTCTGACTAGTGTAATCACTAGCCCCTATGATCTCTGACTAGTGTAGTCACTAGCCCCTATGATCTCTGACTAGTGTAATCATTAGCCCCTATGATTTCTGACTAGTGTAATCACTAGCCCCTATGATCTCTGACTAGTGTAATCACTAGCCTCTATGATCTCTGACTAGTGTAATCACTTCAGCCCCTATGATTTCTGACTAGTGTAATCACTAGCCCCTATTATCTCTGACTAGTGTAATCACTAGCCCCTATGATCTCTGACTAGTGTAATCACTAGCCCCTATGATTTCTGACTAGTGTAATCACTAGCCCCTATGATCTCTGACTAGTGTAATCACTAGCCCCTATGATCTCTGACTAGTGTAATCACTTCAGCCCCTATGATCTCTGACTAGTGTAATCACTAGCCCCTATGATCTCTGACTAGTGTAATCACTTCAGCCCCTATGATCTCTGACTATTGTAGTCACTAGCCCCTATGATCTCTGACTAGTGTAATCACTAGCCCCTATGATCTCTGACTAGTGTAATCACTAGCCCCTATGATCTCTGACTAGTGTAATCACTAGCCCCTATGATCTCTGACTAGTGTAATCACTAGCCCCTATGATTTCTGACTAGTGTAATCACTAGCCCCTATGATCTCTGACTAGTGTAATAACTTCAGCCCCTATGATCTCTGACTAGTGTAATCACTAGCCCCTATGATTTCTGACTAGTGTAATCACTAGCCCCTATGATTTCTGACTAGTGTAATCACTAGCCCCTATGATTTCTGACTAGTGTGTAATCACTAGCCCCTATGATCTCTGACTAGTGTAATCACTTCAGCCCCTATGATCTCTGACTAGTGTAATCACTAGCCCCTATGATTTCTGACTAGTGTAATCACTAGCCCCTATGATTTCTGACTAGTGTAATCACTAGCCCCTATGATCTCTGACTAGTGTAATCACTTCAGCCCCTCACTGCTGTGAGTTTGAACCCTATTCCAGGTCAGACAATTATTTACCAAACATTTAGTAAGCTGTACAGCCAGTTTATAGAAAACATTTAGTAAGCTGTACAGCCAGTTTATAGAAGATTGGTGATTCTGACATTTAGTAAACTGTACAGCCAGTTTATAGAAGACATTTAGTAAGCTGTACAGCCAGTTTATAGAAGACATTTAGTAAGCTGTACAGCCAGTTTATAGAAGACATTTAGTAAGCTGTACAGCCAGTTTATAGAAGATTGGTGATTCTGACATTTAGTAAACTGTACAGCCAGTTTATAGAAGACATTTAGTAAGCTGTACAGCCAGTTTATAGAAAACATTTAGTAAGCTGTACAGCCAGTTTATAGAAGATTGGTGATTCTGACATTTAGTAAGCTGTACAGCCAGTTTATAGAAGATTGATGATTCTGACATTTAGTAAGCTGTACAGCCAGTTTATAGAAGATTGGTGATTCTGACATTTAGTAAGCTGTACAGCCAGTTTATAGAAAACATTTAGTAAGCTGTACAGCCAGTTTATAGAAGATTGGTGATTCTGACATTTAGTAAGCTGTACAGCCAGTTTATAGAAGACATTTAGTAAGCTGTACAGCCAGTTTATAGAAAACATTTAGTAAGCTGTACAGCCAGTTTATAGAAGACATTTAGTAAACTGTACAGCCAGTTTATAGAAAACATTTAGTAAGCTGTACAGCCAGTTTATAGAAGACATTTAGTAAACTGTACAGCCAGTTTATAGAAGACATTTAGTAAACTGTACAGCCAGTTTATAGAAGACATTTAGTAAGCTGTACAGCCAGTTTATAGAAAACATTTAGTAAGCTGTACAGCCAGTTTATAGAAGACATTTAGTAAACTGTACAGCCAGTTTATAGAAGACATTTAGTAAGCTGTACAGCCAGTTTATAGAAGACATTTAGTAAGCTGTACAGCCAGTTTATAGAAGACATTTAGTAAACTGTACAGCCAGTTTATAGAAGACATTTAGTAAGCTGTACAGCCAGTTTATAGAAAACATTTAGTAAGCTGTACAGCCAGTTTATAGAAGACATTTAGTAAACTGTACAGCCAGTTTATAGAAGACATTTAGTAAGCTGTACAGCCAGTTTATAGAAGACATTTAGTAAACTGTACAGCCAGTTTATAGAAAACATTTAGTAAGCTGTACAGCCAGTTTATAGAAAACATTTAGTAAGCTGTACAGCCAGTTTATAGAAGATTGGTGATTCTGACATTTAGTAAGCTGTACAGCCAGTTTATAGAAGACATTTAGTACGCTGTACAGCCAGTTTATAGAAGATTGGTGATTCTGACATTTAGTAATCTGTACAGCCAGTTTATAGAAGATTGGTGATTCTGACATTTAGTAAGCTGTACAGCCAGTTTATAGAAGATTGGTGATTCTGACATTTAGTAAACTGTACAGCCAGTTTATAGAAGATTGGTGATTCTGACATTTAGTAAGCTGTACAGCCAGTTTATAGAAGATTGGTGATTCTGACATTAGTAAACTGTACAGCCAGTTTATAGAAGATTGGTGATTCTGACATTTAGTAAGCTGTACAGCCAGTTTATAGAAGATTGGTGATTCAAACATTTAGTAAACTGTACAGCCAGTTTATAGAAGACATTTAGTAAGCTGTATAGCCAGTTTATAGAAGATTGGTGATTCTGACATTTAGTAAGCTTTACAGCCAGTTTATAGAAGATTGGTGATTCTGACATTTAGTAAACTGTACAGCCAGTTTATAGAAGATTGGTGATTCTGACATTTAGTAAGCTGTACAACCAGTTTATAGAAGATTGGTGATTCTGACATTTAGTAAGCTGTACAGCCAGTTTATAGAAGACATTTAGTAAGCTGTACAGCCAGTTTATAGAAGACATTTAGTAAACTGTACAGCCAGTTTATAGAAGATTGGTGATTCTGACATTTAGTAAGCTGTACAGCCAGTTTATAGAAGACATTTAGTAAGCTGTACAGCCAGTTTATAGAAGATTGGTGATTCTGACATTTAGTAAACTGTACAGCCAGTTTATAGAAGATTGGTGATTCTGACATTTAGTAAGCTGTACAGCCAGTTTATAGAAGATTGGTGATTCTGACATTTAGTAAACTGTACAGCCAGTTTATAGAAGATTGGTGATTCTGACATTTAGTAAGCTGTACAGCCAGTTTATAGAAGATTGGTGATTGGCTGCAGTGCATACACAAGTCTTCCTCCATTGTTAAAGATTGAAAAGTCACCAAATGACCTTCAGACTTTTGGTGCAATGTGTTAAACCCCAGTGAAAAAAATAATAACATATTATTTCAGCTAACATCATAACTTTATCAATCACCTTCAGATCTACATAAAAATGCCACTTAAAAGTACACAGTATACAATTTCTCATTTATAGCAATCTATCAGCATAATGTCCTGTTATGATAATTGAAAACATGCCGAAATTTTTTAACAATCAACAATTACCGCAGAAAAATGACACCAAGTTGAGGTTATCTCAGAAATTAGCTGCACAAGTCTGACTGACATTTCTATGGGTTATAAAGTGCTGTACGTCATTGTAGCACTTTTGAATACAAGTACATGCAAAAGTACACTAAAATATCAATCTTTCATACAGACACAGATATTTCAAAACCAATTCAGAGATACTAAGAGCATTATAGTTACAGTTTATATCTCTAAGTGTTTGCTAAATAACTCATTGTACTTATAAATTAACAATCCGCAGATCCACGGTGACCTAATTCAAATGTAATGTTGACCATTCTCAGACCACTGGAACATCAAAATCTTAATTTTGATTCAAACATAAAATCATAATGAGATTTCTTCACCTAGAAATGTAACCAGCTAAGTTCTATAAATGTCATCTCGCTGAGAATAAATCAATCAACTAACGCAATGTACAATAAATGATGGAATAACTTGACACAGATTTCAAGAGAATTACTTTTCTCACCATATAATCAGTATGTCAGTGTTGTAATTGTATCACAGTAAGATCACAGTATACGGTAGATAAGTTATACATTATTTTCACATATAAAAAGTTCACATTCACTTATATAAATGCAGGTTTGCACCATAAAAAGTGAAGACAAAGAGAAAATAATCAACATGATGGTTTGAAACTTGATAAGACCAACATTACTTTGATGATTGAGGACACACTAACACTGTCTGCATGTTGTATAAAAAAATCATTTATTTTAACCTTGAGGTAAGAGAGTTGATATATTGAGGCTGTTTAGTATTAAATGTGTCATTATTTCAGCAGGTGTATCAAATGTTGTACATTAAACTAAACAATATGCAGTTTGATTGTTAAAATGTTCCAATATCAAACTTGAGCAGTCAGAGACCACCTATATCCAAACAATCACCAAATATAATACAGGCCAAGAAAATACATTAATTCATTAATACTTCCAAAAACAAATTCTGGCCAACATTGTCATACAAAATAAATAAATTCTTATAAATTCATTTATTAATAAATTCATTAAAAGCAATAGTAATACATACATGTATGTAAGACTGGTGAATGTACAGCCATGATAATAAATATTAGATTTGTTGAGTGTGAACATTTAAAAAAAATATTTAAAAAAATGGTTTATTCAACATTTCGTAAATTGTCAATATTTTTCCAGAATGTCATAATCATTTTGTGAGTAAAATAAAACTGGACACATCAATAGGCCTGTTTATACAAATTAGCTAATACATATAATGATATATAACAAATTAGCTAATACATATAATGATATATAACAAATTAGCTAATACATATAATGATATATAACAAATTAGCTAATACATATAATGATATATAACAAATTAGCTAATACATATAATGATATATAACAAATTAGCTAATACATATAATGATATATAACAAATTAGCTAATACATATAATGATATGTAACAAATTAGCTAATACATATAATGATATATAACAAATTAGCTAATACATATAATGATATATAACAAATTAGCTAATACATATAATGATATATAACAAATTAGCTAATACATATAATGATATATAACAAATTAGCTAATACATATAATGATATATAACAAATTAGCTAATACATATAATGATATATAACAAATTAGCTAATACATATAATGATATATAACAAATTAGCTAATACATATAATGATATATAACATGCAATACTTGACCATTTAAAGCTGGCAAGATGACAATCTTGTTAAATCAATATAAAACAGAAATTTACTAAAAGCGACAAAACATAAATTAGCAAAGAGTAATAAACAAACCGTTGTCAGCTATACTGTCCTAGTTATGTCAACTTTCATTTTGTAACCAGGCAGAAAGTTACATAAATTCAGGCATATACATTTCATATACTGACAAGCATTTTTTTCTGCTTACATAGACAGTATGGCAGTTACTTTGAACTTTATTATTGCAAGGGGCATTCATTGTAAGTAAATGTTAAACTTATATATGATACACATAACAGTAGTGATTTTACATACATTCAGCAAGTGTGACACACTTAGGATGTATTCAATTATGTGCAATTGTGACAACAAAAAATACTATGTCACAATATGTATGACAAGGTTAAATCTGTAATTCAATCTGTCAATGTTAACCTGTAATTAGTTCAGATACCTAAACTAAGACACATTTAGTTGCATTTTGTGACACACTTTGAATAAACTCAATATATTTTGTTCATGTTTTGATGGCCAAAAATTGCTTGCATACTTAATTACGCAACAAAGGTCTAAGATCTACCATTTAATCAGTAATCAGGTTAATATTATATAAAAATATCATGAAGTATGCAAGAAAAGTTCATGATTTCATGAGGATAGATACCACAGCTGAGAACACAATGTACTGTAAAAAGTACTGATGACATAATGAATACTGTGTATACCCTGTTAGTGTAATAATTCTTAATGGTCTTTTTTTATTGTAATGTTGCACACTCTATTAGGGGTTGTAATGTATTTGAAACTATATACAATGTTTTCAGCCAGATGTAAATAAATGAATCACTTGTATTAAGAATTATAAATATGTGTATATATTTTAGGGACTTCAAACATAATGTTATGATTTCACCAATACCTGTGAGCACAATATAATACAAAGAAACAAACCTTTTATAGACTTTTGATAACCGTCTGTGATTGGTGTTGATGATGGTCGGCCATTTTGAACAGTATCTGATGGAGGTGAATCACATGGTTCAACTTTCATTGCGTTGTATTTCTCTGAAAATATATAACAGTGATAACTGAGAACCAAAAACTTCTGTCTGTACATTCAACATTATACATTCAATACACTATATATCAATGACACTCTACATCACTTCCCTTACATTCTACATCTCTTATCACACATTACATCACTTATCACACATACTTCATCACTTCCATACACTCTACATCACTTATCACACCTTCTACATCACTAAGCACACATCACATCACTTATCACACATGCATCACTTTCTATACAATCTACATCACATCAACACTCTACATCACACCAGTACACTCTACATCACACTGATACACATGTCCTGTTGTGTGTATGCTATCTACAACTCCAAAACCAGAGGTCTTACAGTGCCCAGGTCAAATGTGAACTAGGCATTACCATTAAAATATGACTATACAACTTTTGTACAACCAGTTTATTTCATACTTTATTACATCAAACAATTAACTTTTAAATACATCTGATCCTATTTTCCAGAAAATCTAAATCCTGTTTCAGTTAAGTTTACTTGGAACAAAGTTTTAAACAGAAATAGAGCAGCAAAAATCAAGACAATGTCATACATTCAGAAATGTACCATTTGTCACTATGTACAGTACTACCTCTCCAGAGCAGCCCTCTCTTGGGCAACAACCTCCCTTCAACAACAGCATAATTTTTCCAACTGCACATTTTAACTATTAATTAACCTCTCTAGAGCAACAACCTCTTGACAACAACATAATGTTGATACCCCAAAGGGTGTTGCTTTGGAGATGTGGGAATGTACATAAATATCCATAAAGGTACTTAATACATTTTTAAAGTAATTCCTATTCAGGTACACATAATGTGAGGGAATTAACACTGTTTCTGTATTTTTTCCATTAATATCCAACAGCAAACTCATAAATGAACTAAAAATATACAATCCACTGACAGATGGTAAGAATCAACATTATATTACACAGACACTACAGGTCAACTATCCACCCACACTATTATCCTCATATTTAGTAATCTGAAGCCAAAATTCAATAAAGTGTAGGCAATGTGATTGTTAAAGGTAAACACGTTTCATCAAGTACCTTTAATAAAGGCTGCACAGACTGAAGGCTTTGACCCATCCTAGATGTCAGATCAGGATATTGTTTATATAATACATTCCTTATCAAGTAAGAATTAAGATAGGAGAACTGTAAGATGCTGAAACTTGCTGTATACAGTACAACCTTGCCAGTGCGGCCTTCTCTAGAGCAACAACCTCCCTTCAACAACAACATGATTTTCCCACTTAGTTTAACTATTAATTTAACCTCTCTAGAGCAACATCATCACAACAACAACTTAATTTGTTTTTTCCCAAATAGTGTTTGATTTGAAGAGGTTGCACTGTCTTTATGTACATTTTGTACATCATTGCTATTATTCTTTAGCTTTAACATTAAGCAAAATCAATCAGTGACATTATCTTTTGAGTTGCATTCTAGTAAACCAATCCTAATGTAGATATGTGCCAAATCAATACAGGTGACAAATTTATGTAAGTATTAGGTATGCATGCACGTATATCACAAAACACAATACAGAAAGGTAAAACTTCATGACCTTTTCTCAATACAGAAATATATTTTATACCAATCTAAGATCGTAACAGATGTTTCTGAAATGTGTAATGATTGTGAAATACGCATCGATAAATGTACATCAAGCAAGTATCTGTCTGCGGCTTTTCTTTGAACAACGAAAATAAACCATAGATCAATGGTTCTTAAAATAACAAAACAGACATAAAAGAATGTCTTCAACAAAGAATGTAAAAATTCAAATAGTAAAATGTCTGTTGTTACTTCACACAGATTACGAAACCTATTGGATCCCCGACAGAGCTTCTTAGATCTGTCTAATTAACTGTTACAATAAGGATCATATGACATGACTGGTACTTATATTCTAAAACTAGGGTAACAAGTAATCATGTAAGATTGCTGACAGACCTCAATAAGAGGCTTATCAAAACTTGTGTCATCAGGTAACTAAGTACCCAAAAAAGACTGTGTCCGAATTTATGGACACTTTTACAACGAAGTAAATCAAATAAATTACAGCACAGAATATTTTTAGTTTTGCTAGTTTTACTATAATATAATCATTAATGTGAGAACATTAAGGAGCCATTTACTCAACATTCACATTACATTTACAGTAATTAAGTAAGTTCTAAATTTATCATTTTAAATAACCATCAAATTATTAGTAACAAAGGCTTTTAGACAACTGACACCTTTTCAATTTTGTATTGACAATAAATAAAGTTCATCATGAATTAACATCAACAACAGTACAAGAGATCAGTAAGAATCAGTGAAACACGTACAGTAACACCAGAGAGGGCATCCATGATATCATGATTCAAAATAAGTCCTAATTATAGTAACAATTGAGAATTCAGATGGAAGTACATTGTCACGATACTTTTGTTATAGATGAGATAGATGATCTTGATTATTGGATCTGTAATAAGTGAATTAAAGGAATAATAAAGTACTGATAAATCTAAAATGCTTGGCTCACAGTCCTTATTTCAGAATGTGTTACAAATCATGACAGTTAAATCTATTCACCTTGAACTGGATTATGTACAATGTTCATTGACATGTTAATCACAGACTAACCAAGTTCATCAAATCATTACAATCCTCTTAATACTAGAAAGTAATCAACATAAGACTGGAAGGCAACAAGTTCAAATTATTCACCAATGACACAGTACCCTCTGACACTTATAGCATACAGTAAAATACAACGAAAAGAAAATTTACAAGGTCTAAATAAAAAATTTGTTTGTTAGCCGCTTCCGGCCAACCCACCAAAAATCTGCTGGTCCAAAAAATATTTGACTAAGAAAACTATATTTTTTTCATTTTTTATATTCTTTCTGTGTTTTAGAAATATTTCAATATTTAATTCAAATGCATGTAATATGTGGATGACAAAGAAGAATAATTTACTCAAGTGAAAATATATAGGTCGGAAGTGGCAAACAAACAATTTTTTAAGGGTGGCCCGAATGTTTGTCCAATCAGAATGAACAAACAAAACAGCTAAATTTTGCCTATTTTAAAATTCAAGCTAATTATGTAACTATTTAAATTAAAAAATAAAGAAATTTTAACAAAAAACTCTGATGATGATCAAGTAATTAAATAATTGATAAATTACATAAAAAATACAAAAATTCCCACTAATTATTTTAGAATCTTTCCTAAAAGTAGAACTATTTAAATATAACAATCATATGAAACATCATGCCTACATGTCAGAGCTAAGACATGAAATTCATTATCTTGACTAGTAGAAAGCTATAATACTATTATACAATATAAGACATATTAATATATCAAGTTATAAAAAAGCATCCACAACAATAAACAAAACCACAACTTCCATTTCCGTGACCAACAGTTGCACAATACAAGATTTAACTGAATTACGTAATTTATCACAATTATTAGCATGCGCTAACGTCAAGATAGCATACATGCATTTCAACATTTAAAATCATGATCCAACGAGACAGATGAATGCTGTTTATATTATATACACAGATTATGTAACTTTTTTGCAATAAAAAGCTCTGAAATTGAATGTGTAAGATATTTATTATTCTCAAAACGTTGCAGCAATAACTGTCCTATTAGGAAACAGATATTTTTATTATCTTTATAATATCAAATTCATGAATTTTTCACTATAAATAAGGGAAGCATGTAAATAGCCATATAAAATTAACCGCAATGCGATATATACCTACACAATTTTATTGTGTCCTGCATAATAAATTAAGACTGAAGCCAATGATATCATCCTATATTACATCATATACACGTCATAGTTAAAAAAAAAGGTACATACATGACAATGATCATACTCTCATTGCATGAAAACACTAAACTCATAATTTTATAAGTACATGGAACTGAATCACTTGATAAAGTTCTGAAAGATTATCAGGGCAACAAAGGGGCTGTATGAAAATACACCTACAATGAATACTGACCACATGCATGGGGACAGGTTTCTGATTATTTGGAAATACTACATCAATGTGGTAGATATCGAATAAGGTATCTGCATTTTACCAAAGCATGCACTCAATATGACACAGAATATTAAAAGAAAATTCATAAATCATATCGTATTCACACATGATTCATTTATATATCACAATTCCAAGGAATTTGAAATGTGTTATACAACCACAGATGTCAGTTGTAGAACTTGAAATCCTAGTTACCTGGTATCCAAATTATTGTAAACATATTTATAGAGAACAATAAATTATGCACACAGAACGGTAAATGCCAGAAAAGTACAGTTTTCCGTGAAATCATAAGTGGACAAAAAGGTATAACAAAAATGTACTTGTTAAACTTTTTTTGTACTAAATGCAAGAATGGTAATCATAATGCTGAAGTGACTGTCATGGCATCGTGTTATACAGATTAAAAACAAACATTGATTACATACATATACTTATAATCAGGATGCTACATCCACAGGCTACCGGCGTGTGATAACAGCAAAATATAAAGTTTCACCATATACCGGTATATATTATAATGTACACTCCATAATATATTATAATGGTGAACTTAAAAAAAAAAATTATTTTTTTAAAATTAATTTTAATGTTATCACACGCCGGTAGCCTGTGGCTACATCAATGTCAACAATGTTGAGGTGAAACACATGATGACCACAAATGTCAGCTCCACCAGTAATAATTGCAAGCAGCAAATGTCAAATTAGTCCACCAGTGTCTTAGTAATTCTGTTACATGTACTTATAATTGGCATTGCTTTGGCATACATAGGCAGATAATTGAAAGCATTGATACATGCATATTATATGTAAATGAATACGTAACAGCAAAATTTGTACCAGAACATCCAGCTTTAAGTGAACATATATATAATAAATAAATAACAGTGCAATGACAATATTATTATACCTGTAATCTTAATACAAAATGTATACACTTAAAAAACTCAATATAATTATATAATATATATCATTTACATTAATCTGATATCCATCTGTGAAGGATACGGTCAGAGATGAGACATGGAAACGTCATCAGTTATATTTAACAATTACTCTAATTTCATAAATATAAATAACTAAATTGATAAATACTAAGTTAACCCTCACAGACACTCACTGCATGCATGTACTGGACATGTTTGAAATCGACTTGAAACATTCTCCAAGCTTTGTTTAATAAAAAGGTTTTTGAGCATGAAATTACAGGTCAAGAAAATACAATGAAATGGACTCAGTTAACTCATACTGATCAGATAATGTTGGACAAAATCCCCAGGTTATATGATGCATAAATTCAAACAACACACAGATCAATGGCTATAACGCTTCATTTCCTTCAAATACATAATAAACAGGTAAATTTCTATACATAATAAACAACCTGAACACAGACATAGGCAACATCAAAAAGCTGTTGTGTTCACAAAGTTGTGAAATAAATTGATTTCTTAAAATTTAAAACAAACCAAGTATGACTATGAGCACCCCTTCAGACAAATGGAACCACACACGTAGCTTACTATAACATAACAGGTTGACTGAGCACCACAGACAGAGGGAGCCTTAAATTATCATAAAAGGTAGACTGACCAGGTTACGATTGAAGCAAGACTAAGATTTATAATAGACCAATTGAGACACAGACAAAATAATTACTGAGACAAAGGCAAGTGACCAGGTACAAATCAAGATGCAGACCATGGACTGAGACACAGATCAGGGCCAACCAAGACACAGTCCAGGGACCAACTGAGACCATTGGACCAATCAAGACACAGACCATGGACCTATCAAGACACAGACCATGGACCTATCAAGACACAGACCATGGACAAATCAAGACACAGAACATGGACCAATCAAGACACAGAACATGGACCAACCAAGACACAGACCAGGGCCCAACTGAGACCATGGGCCAATCAAGACACAGACCATGGACCAATCAAGACACAAACCAGGGACCAATCAAGACACAGACCAGGGACCAATCAAAACAGACCAGTGTCCAATCAAGAAACAGACCAGGGACCAACTGAAGCACAGACCAAGGACCAATTAGGACACAGACCATGGACCAATCAAGACACAGACCAGGAACCAATCAAGACACAGACCATGGACCAATCAAGACACAAACCATGGACCAATCAAGACACAAACCAGGGACAAATCAAGACACAGACCAGGGACCAATCAAGACACAGAACATGGACCAATCAAGACACAGACCAGTGACCAATCAAGAAACAGACCAGGGACCAATCAAGACACAGACCTGGGACCAACTGAGACCAGGGACCAACAAAAAAACAGAACAGGAGACCAACTGAAGCACAGACCAGGGACCAATCAAGACACAGGCTATGGACCAATCAAGACACAGACCAGGGACAAACTGAAGCTCAGACAAGGGACCAACCAAGACACAGAACAGGGGACCAACTGAAGCACAGACCAGGGACCAATCAAGACACAGGCTATGGACCAATCAAGACACAGACCAGGGACAAACTGAAGCTCAGACAAGGGACCAACCAAGACACAGAACAGGGGACCAACTGAAGCACAGACCAGGGACCAATCAAGACACAAACCACATAGATCTTTATAGCTCTGTTCATATGTAATAAATATTGAAAAGCGCTTTTCAACAACATGCAACAAAAAAGTAAAATTTAGAATTTATACATCATAACATGTCACATTGACATAATTATCAAGTATTAGTCATAATCTATAAATCATGGTAATTTTCCATAATACTCCCTATCAGCAGACATATGAATTAAAGTGTGGGTGTACAGCTTCTATAAGGAAACGCCCTACATAATTACATCAAATTACACAAAATGTGGTTATCTCATTCCCAGCAGAAATTTTTACAAACAGAAACATCAGACCTAGTGATATAAAGTATGTAAATTTGAGCACAACAACTAAACTGGTGTAAACAAATAAACAAAACTACAAACCAAAACTAGGTAAAGTTCATACATAAAACCAAGGCAGACAAATACATTAAGTTTGTGATGAGAATGTTTACATGACTACAGACATGATACACCTAATGTGTGGGCACTACAGGGAGATCACTCTACATCCTTAACCTAATTACAAATGTACAACATCATTCTACCAGTCACAATAAACAGAAACAAACAAATAAAATCAAAGTATTCAAAGTACTCAAGGAAACTGAACTTGCGTAGAATTCCACTGCAACAGAAACTACTTTTTAACTAGTTCAACAATTGCATGGTGGATTAAAAATTCATGCGCGACTGAGTGATGGCTAGGGAAAGCTGAACTATCACACAGTTCCCAAAATTAGTTTCAATAATGATTTATTTTTACATGAAATATCAATGATTACATGACTTGACATTTTTTGAATTTTTTCCTTCATGTCAAGCTAACTGCTGAGTCAATGTTTTACTATAAATAAGAAACAAAGTCTTGAACATGTGAGATGTAAGCTTAATTCACTGATAAAAATGATAAATAATGCAAAATCAATGAACAATGTAGACCATTATTAAAACAGTAAACTGTCAATCTTATGTAAGTGTTTGGTTTGTTTTGAACAAGGTGCAATCATTTCATACATCCAAATTTGGTATTTACAGATTACACTCACACAGCCACAGTGATATTTTCTTTTATCATTCACATCTATAGCTGCACCTTGTACATGTTTTTTACAAAGGAATGCTGGCCATTAAATAATACTTCACTGCATGAAGCGCAGACACACATGACATAATTATGATATGCAGACACATATGTAGGGCAGACAAATACGATATGCAGACACATATGTAGGGCAGACAAATACGATATGTAGACACATATGAAGGGCAGACACATATGTAGGGCAGACAAATACGATATGTAGACACATATGTAGGGCAGACAAATATGATATGCAGACACATATGTAGGGCAGACACATAAGAAGGGCAGACACATATGTAGGGCAGACAAATACAATATGTAGACACATATGTTGGGCAGACACATAATTATGAAGGGTAAACAAATATGTAGGGCAGACACATATGACCGGCAAACACATACAAAGGTCAGATACATGACGACAGACACATGTAGGTCAGACAAATATGACAGATAGACACATGAAGGGCAGACACATATATAGGGCAGACCCATATGACTTGAAGCTACTTTGATTTGCTGACACATATGTTAGACATGACATTTTAAAGGCAGACACAAATGATGGACACACTAAGTCTAGGCAGATTCAAAGAAGCTAGTAATACAAGCAGGACAACAAACAGAGAATCTTATTAAATATTTAATGCTGAGGTTGCACACTATGATATGTATAGACTTCTAGGATAAGGAAGCTGATCTGTAAATATAAAATACTTCATGTTTTAATGATTTTTACAGCATTGATTTAATATAATTATCAATGAATCATCATGTCTATGACCAAGTTTCCACCTACATGAAAACCGAACAAACGACAAATCTTAACTGCAGCACAACTAGTTTCCTGAGTTTATTTCATTGTATGTTTCCTGCTGATATCAAATGACCTGTCTACAGAAACAAAACAAACCCCGTAAGAAGGCTAAAATAAAAATGCAACAACGTATATACACCACTCCTTCTTTCCTGATTTTATTTCTATCTTGAAATTTATCAAAGTCAAATCAACTAAATACTGTATCAATTCATACACTATAACTATTTTACATATACATGTATCAAAATAAAAACTTAAAGTTTAGGGAATTGAATAGTACAATTAAATACAGTATAAACAATGATTATAAATTAAATAATTCTAAATTAAACAAATATTTGTACATGCTCTAACAAGTGTATCATGTTGCTATCATTTATACGAAAATAAGAACTTTGAAAAAATTCCCATAAAAAGGTTTTAGAAATCTTCCTATCATGTAATAAATAATATATGAGGGATTGACTGTATACATTGTCCACATATATCAGCACTATAAGGCCAAAAGATACATATACTGGTAGGTCAAAATAAAATAATGGCAAAAATTATTTTGAGTCTACAGTGGGCAGAAAAAAATAATTATATATTATTAAGTTAATTGTTCAAATGCTAAATTCACGAATAATTTATACAGATTCACAATGGGTCCCTTATTCAGAAAAAGCACTAGTAATTCATCATTCACAAACTGTATATGATATCTGTACTAAAATACTTCTCAGATATTTAAAAAAAATCAGGTTACTGGAGAATAAATTGTAAAAATACATTCTATGTGGATATATTATGAAATGAAATATTTAGCACCTGGCAACCTACGTGTCTGGAACTTTTACATTGATATATAATGAATGTATTAATACCCAGCTAGTATGAAGGTGATAATTAAAACATTTCTTCAGACTATTTTGAATGGTTTACATTTTTTATCCTGTCTGACAGTCTCTAAATTAGAGCCCTATATTAGATTGGTATTAAATTGATAGACCTCCATTCAACCAAGAGTTCATTAAAATTTATCTGCAAATAAATCACCCAACAACAATCTGAATCATTAAAGCTAGACTTTACCTAAATTATAGACATGTACATGTATGGTAGACAACTTAATAATACCAAAATATCATCTCATAATATATTCATAAAAATAAACAAACTATTTCAGACAGTTAAATTGAGCTTTCAAAATCTTTTATTTTTTATTTTATTCAGATATTTTTCAAAACCTAAAATGATGTAAAAAAGTCAAGATTGTTAAAATTGTAGAAATTCAGTTTTAATGAATAGACACACTCGACATTCATTGTCGAAATTTGTTACATTCAATGACGCAAAATTGAATCTCGGAAAAAAAAAATTCTCATCTCAATATTCATAAAATGAACACTAATTTCTATTTTAATAGTTAAATCTATAAGCATCCAACACCATTCAATTCGGAAATAAAAATATAAATGAGTATACAACACTATCTATTATGATTTCCAAATTCTTTTTTTAGCCAAAAGAATAACAGAATGAGTGTATTTTAAACGATGAGGAAATTTTTGGATGATGTAACAGTTTCATCACACGTTACCCGCCCCCCCCCCCCCCAGGCGATACAAATCTCTGTATGAAATCTCTATTGTTTACAAGAATTCAGTTGTAATGTGAAAAGAAAAATTCAGCTTAATTATTGAATAGATAAACAGTACATGAGGATTATAATTGTTAATTGTAAATGCCATTTAGGTTTTTGTTTAATTTTAGCGTTGAAATGCCAGTAAGGAAGATGGCATTTAGAATAAATCTTCAAGCTATTATCAGTTAATATGTTCGAAAGAACAGAACAATTTGATATACTGTGGAATCATTAATTTTTGTTGGGGATTAATTTCGTAGATTTCGTGGGTCGGCTCATCCACAAAATCAAATCCCCATGAATTTAAGTGCAGCGGTAAGGCATTTTATTCAAAAATCAAAATCCACGAATTTATGTCCCCACGAAATAGCCAATTTAGTAAAAACCACGAAAATTAAGCCCAACGAAAATAAATGAAAATACAGTATTATTGAATTCAAAATGTATTTTACCAGAATTAATTATGTTTGTTTGCTTGTTTGATTGAGTTTTACACCCCTTTTCAACAGTCAGAGGCGGACAGTTCACCTAACCATTGTTCCTGGGAAAAACCACTACTAGACTCCCATCCTCCATTAGCAATGCCTACTTTCTTACATAAAGAGATATGGTCGGTAGATGGACTCAAACCCACAACCCTCCATCAGTGATTTGACACGGAGGCGGGAAGAATGAATTAGGATAATTACTAAATATTACGATCTTATGTAGACTTGATAACAACAATCATATAAAAATAAAGTGATACAAAAATTTGCATTATAACGGGTGAATTGATAAGATTTGACAGCGGGATAAATGAGAGAGTTCCAGACATCAGTGCATTATGAGCAATCACCGAAAGTAATAATCTCAGACAGTGTAGCCATATAAGGATATTAAAGATCTTATTGTTTTTCTCCGTCCGATGTAACAGTGGATAGCAGAATAGCGAAATACTACATTTGATGTAGGAAAAAAGCTAACATCTTTCTGACATCATTTAGAAATTGGTGCTACAATCAGTTAGGATCGTTGATGATAATGGTGTCTGAAGTAGCAATATATACCTCGTCTAGACGGGGAATTGGCAATTTTCAAATGGCTCGTTTTCGTTTATGGAGCTGTCATTAGCTTTCAACCATTATGCAGCAGTCTGTTTATTATATACATCATATGAACGATTTCAAATAGAAAAGATAACAGTGCGGTAACAAGAGGTCTGTGCAGAACAATGTAAAACTACAATATTTGCTTATAATCTTTGAATCTTAACTTTATTTGATAAAAAATATTTTGAATTTTAAGTAATTTATTTTGCACATATCCTTTAAAGAGTGATCCCGGATTATCTCAGCTTATTTTTTATTTATATAAATTGCATGATGTGGCGATTATAAAGTGTTGTTAATTTGAAAAATAAACCATGTAGTTAAATTTTAGGGCTAAAAGAATAAAGGCTGTATCCTGTAAGGTATTCCAAAGTAAATACACAATACAGAAAAAATACATTTTTACATGACAAATGACAATTGAGATATTGAAGACATTATGATTCTGACATATTCTTTTCATGAAAATAGTCCAATAAATTATGATTAATAATTTCTTTCCTGATTAATTTATTAGTATTCTTTCAACACTACCGCAAATTATGTCACATCTCGCTACAATATACTAATATTTCAATTCAATTAAACGCATGTCAAACCTTTAAAATATCATAGTCACTTCTGAACCATCAATTATTCACTGAATTCTTGGATAATTATTAAAACAATGTTCTAGTTTCACAATGTACAGCAAAATAAGTAAATAAAATAAGGAAAATTATTACATGATGATTTTTCCCTAAAACGACTTTTACAAAAATAATTTCAGTTCCACTAGTTTCAGCTTAAATTATAACTATAGCATTAATTGATATAATAAAATTCTTAACAAATTATTTAGTTAAAGCATTCATCTTTGTTATAGAGTTAATGGAAAACTTCTTTTAAATATTTTTTTTGCGGAACAAGAAAAAACTGATAAACAGAATATATAGTCAGAATAATTTGGTTTATCTAATTCGTGTTTTTAATTCCATAATTATTTACATTTAATTTATATTATATTTTTTATTCAAATCAGACTATTGAAAACTGACCTCAATAAACTTACTGTAAATTTTTCTGAATTACAATGTAATAAATGTTTTTACTATACAAAATTTAGTTTTATATTTTACTGCTTAAATAAAATATATCGCTACAATTTTTAGGCGGCTTGCCTCAACTCATCATTTTTTTTTTAAATTTCAGCACATTTTATTACTTAGAGACATTCATGAACAAATCAATTTTCATTCATCACACATTCCAGTAAATGGTTGAATTTCTAATATAGTTACTGTAATAATTTAAAATGGATGTCTTTAAAAAAAATGAATTTGAAGAATGATAAAAAATCTAGAAAATAACAGTATCACGAACAATATCAAAACTTGTTGATGATTATTAAAAACTGTTTGTATTCATTCTTCAAGGCTGAAAATAAAAATAAGTTTGGTTGGAGTGCTCCGACCAACTTATGAAAATCTCAACACTGAAATTGTTTTAGGCTTTTTTTTGCCATTAGTATAATTTTTTTTAAAAACTACCTAACTACTACATGTATATATGTGCTAAAATTCTGGGTCGGAGCACTAGAAACAAACTTTTATTTTCAGCCCAAATATTTGAAATAAGAATTAATTCAGGTTTTTTTAAGAATCTTAACAGTATCATATTCGTAATAAATGTAATGAATTATTGGCCAAAAAATGTCAGCTGGATTATTTATAAAAAAAAAACTGGGACAATTATCTAGCATGTCCTAGAAAAGTAGGATCGCATGATATAATATATATGTCATGTTATGTAAACACTTAAAGCAAATGCAATTTAAGCCAAATTAAGAAATTACTCAATGAATTTTAAACAGCTATCCATTTCTCATAATATAATATTATTAGTAAAAAGTGTTCATGAAAAGTGACATATTTCGTATCAAATTATCAAGACCAAGTATATGACAACTGAGCTACACGAGCCATTCAAGTTGAGTCAGATCCTAATCAGCTATGTACGAGTTTTCCATGATGAAACAAAAACTGTAACACACACAGAGTGTGTACGTGCATTCAGAGATCAGCCCAGTTCCATAGAAAATAATGATCATAACAAAAGAATATTATTAAGCAACAAACTTACTTGAGAATGTCATATCCATTGTAGCTTTAAGTATGTACAAGTTTGTTTAATGTTATAAAGTAAACTAGGACATTTTAATCAAGACGTTAGCTGCCTTTAATGCACACAGTGAATGCATCTTTTGTAATTGCATGTGCATGCGCGCGCACATGGGCAAACGATTTCATGCATACTTCAAAACTGATCATGATTATGTACATGGACCAGTCAACATTATTCTTGTTATGTAACAGAAACTTATCTAAGAATGTAGTAGGATAAATTTAGAATGGATTATGAAACAACTGAAATGAGTACAAGCTATAAAACAGACTGATAATACAGTTCAATAACGATTTCATGTCCCATAAACTTAATGTCTTTTTTCTAAAATTACAAACTTGAAGGTCTTATGATAATTTGTATCCGGAACTCGCCCGGCAATCTAGAACATTCCTGTGCGCGCGCACGTAGCGCAGAGAAGCAGAGCTAGGTGGCTCGATCTGGATGGTTGGAGGGAAGACCATGTATTGCAACAACATTATTTTCATAATTATTTCTAATAAAAGAATTTGTGTTTACTAAATGATGATAATGTTACATTGTATCAATATTGTGAAAACTTTAACAACAAGTGCCCTTTCAATTATTAAATAGCTTTATAATATAATATATGGCATGATATGGAAAAAATGATGATAAAAACATTTAAACCATATCTATTATTCTACACAAAAGTGTCAACATTTCTTATCAGAAACAGTTTAATCAGTAAATTGTCAGGCAATTGGAAACTTTGAATACCATGAAATAATCCTGTGAGAGCAAATTTCACATGAAACAGGACATACAGATTACATTAATATCGGACAATTATCACATTTCACACTTGCCACTCCAATTTGATTATTTCAAACCACAATATGAATATATACAATAACAATCATACATATCATCCATACTTCTAACCTCATAGTAGCACTTGAGGTTGAATGATGAATAAATACATATGCACCCTTCAACACCCACCTTCACATGCAGAGGATCAAAGTATTAACCTGTCAGATAAACTATCAGGCTATAATTCATTAAACAGCCGTAACTTAATAAACCATAAGGTAATTATTTCATACAATTTTTTAGATGACCCATCTTTCAGGAAAACATTCCCTATCTATGTTAATACTCACTTTTCAACAAAACCATCATCTGACTCTTAACAATTTTCCATGTAAGTGTTTAGATCAACTATGAACCTCCTTTAAACACGACTCAAGAAGTCAAGGATTTATAAATAACAATTACGTAAGGCACAAATCATTCGACACTGTTAAGGATGGTCAATAGTGGATTCCCTGTTTGAACATTTCTTTCCAACCACCATATTAAAATGCAGTATTTTATGCAAGTCTTTAAACATAGTTTAAAAGTCACATGACATCAAAATGACAAATCCTTGGCTACACAACATCTCATGTAACGTAGGCTTCTAGCCACGTGTGCACATTCCGAGAACAGGCTGAAGCATCTTTCAAGGTTAAAATAAAAAGGGGATTTTTTGTAATAATCCACCACTTGTCAACTGCAACCAAGGAAACCTATTAAATGCAACAGTTTATAAGTATGTCTAGTATCCCTATATTTTTATGTATATATATACCTAGTCACCTCATAATGTATACTGAATTGAAGGTCGCGACAAACAAACAAAATCATGAATGTTAATGATCATGGATTTGTCACTAATCTATCATAAGAACTTAAATTACTTTAAAGTAAGCCTTAAATGTTGTGTCAATAACCTAACAAAGATTTAAACAATACAAAAATGTACATGAACACATTGAGTTGAATAGCACAATAAATTACAAATTGGTCCCTTTTTTAATCATTGATCTGTAAATTCTAAATTGTGTCCTACTTATGTTAAGATTCACCCAGACATATTTTCAATACCTGGGAGTGGCAGAATAATTACAATATGATCAGGAAAACACAAAAAAGTAAGTTTTAAATAATTATCAATCAACTTAATGGATAACATACTAAATCTTCAGTAAATTAAACCATTATGAAGTGTGATTAATGAATATACTGTATAATAAAAGATTCATGGCACATTTAGATAAGTAGTGTCATAGTTTTATATAAATACCATCAATGTGCAGCATATAATGCCCGAGTTCATGACATACTAACAATAAGGTTTATTACATGCAAATAAAGTTACTATCATGATACAATACAATGTAGGAATATTTAACATTTATGGTAACAACCATATAAAAATACAAATTCAAATTATCAGATAACAAGAATTCATAAATTACCACAAGGATGCTTTTATTAATTCAGTATTGTGTAATTTAATGTGCCATGACACACCAGTAACATAATTATCTATACATAATATGGAGGTTCAAACAAATTCAGTTAATTAAACATCTTGTTGACTTAAGTCAGGACAAATCTGACGATTAAACTGAGTCCTTAGGCTACACTTGCAGTGTTTTATTTGGGACAGATCTGGGGTCAATTTTCCCTCATTCCCTGTCTGAATGTACATTTCTACCCTATAACTTAACCAGGGCTAAACACATTCTATCAGCAAGCCACTACCAAGCTACAGTACCCCACATAATTCAGAGGTGGATGACAATTTAACCTTCGGTCACGGACAGTGTGAGCCAGCCTCACCCAGGGTTCGAACTCACAACCTCTTGATCAGTAGACCAACGCTCTGACCACTGAGATAACCAGACGGGCTAAAAAGATCTTGAAAACCTAATATGTTAGCTGTTTTGGTCCTACAGCAATCTTGGTAATATCATATAGGTAATTAAGAGTAGGTCAATATGACATTGTAATTTGTATGCTTTGTCATTTTATTTTTCCCACTTCTCAGGGCCCTGAACCACCATTGGTGAAAACAGTAACAGATTCCTGACCGTGGATCAAAAATACTCAAATTAAAATAGGTCAACAAGTATTAATTATTAATTTACATTTCTGCAATACCATAACAAATTCAGATAAAAAATCTTATTAAAACAATGTTTTAACTTTCAAGAAATACAGCACATCTACATATTTTTCCTAGATATTGTAAAATACATATGTTTTAGGACATCCTCAAAAAATAGTTTGTTAGGGATTACACTACCTACTCACCAAAAACAGCCCTACCGGTACCCAACTTTTTTTGGTCTCTTTGATAAAAAAATTTTTTTTTCAATATATATTATAAAAAAGAATATTGTGAGGTAGATTCTATTCTAAATTTAAATTTTCAACATTTTGTACCTAATTCTCTGGGTAGGGTTACCCAAAACTAACATTTTTAAGGACGGCCTTATTGAAATAAAAAAATATCAAAATAAGATAAACAGTACGTTTACTGATTCAGTACAATTTCAAATGGAATTTAAAATTAAAACTATTTTCATAATAAATAAAAACCTGTAATTTCAGAATGTGCTACTTCTTGCCAACCCAATGGACAAGTAGTAATTTAATCAATACAATTTAATTATCAAAAATACAAAAAACAAAATTATCGGAACAGAACAGATATAGAATAAATGCTGAGAGCGAGACAGATGTATATCCATAAATTAGAATAATAAAGATGTAAAAACTTAAATAATGACTTTTTTTATTATTATTACATCATCACCTCAAGTGTCTTCATTTTTCACCTAACAATTCACATGTGCCAGTTGGATTTTCACATCAATTGAGAAAAGCAATACCTAACTCAGAAATAAAATTGAGAAAAACTGTACATCTAGATCTAACATAAAATTAAAAAAATCATATTTTAACTCAAATGTCTTCAAATGAAAACTTTTTTTAATAGCAATATTTAACATTGTTAGAATATTTGTTTTCTCAAATGAAAAGCTATTTTTACTCACAAAATTACTTTCCATGAAGATTCTCAGAAAATCAAGCATTTCCAATGAAAGACAAGACTTTGGCATCACACCCAAACAAATTATAACCTAGGTGACCCCGCACTGTCAGTCAGTAACTGTCTGACTCAAATTTGACCTATTTTACAAGAAATTGACCTACGGAAACAAATATCAACAAAACATTATAACCCCAGAGTCAATTAAGAATAAAATGAAGACAACTGTCTAAAATGATTCTTACTTCTATTGTTCCAATTTCAGCCAGATTAATCCAATTAAAAAGCGCTAATGTCACAATGTTTCACGAATCCACCGACTCGTCATGTGTACTCTCAAAGATACTAATGTTCAGACGACCTATTTTTAGAACAAAGCAAAACACGGGGAAAATGTCCCGTGCAAGTTGATGCACATTTACCGGGTTTAGACTTCTTTATCCGATAAAGTACGACGAATAGCTTTAAAAAGATGTCATTAATCTATTCGGCTGAAAAGAAAAACACGTTTGATAGAAAAATAATAATAAAATGATCATACCGGTAGACTCAGACGGCGTGTTTTCATCCATCGTAATGACCGAGTTTTCACCCCGATTTTACCGACCTAGATATTGACGTCATTACCCAATCTCCAACAGTCAAGATGTCAGCCTCCATGAAATTCGCCCACTGACCCAGTTGCTAGAATTTTGCTATTTTCAACGTGATAAATGCAGATAGACGAGATTTTTCACTTCATGTAAGTGTGTTTTGGTTTGTTTTTTATTTTTAATGACGAATACTTTGATATATTACGGAAGTTTAAGCCGAAGTTCATTTTACCATTTTAAGATGTTTAGTCTGATAAAAGTTGTCTCCCTTGCTCCACAATTTGCTTTTGAAATGTTTTTTATAGAGAAGTACCTTTTTATCAATGTGTCATTTTATGTTGCATCAACCTAAAGATTATATGATTACATGAAACCATTCTAAACACATATATTTCTGATTTCTGCCATGTTTTTGCTTTTTTTCATAGCAATACCCTGTTATAACTTACAGTTCTTTTGAGATCCCATTAGGATCTCTGATTCTCTTCTTCAATTTTTAAAAGTCTGTGTCTAAAAAATTTTGTTTTCTAACAACAAATGAAAAGCTTTAAAGCGCTGTTTCACCTTGGGTAACTTTATAGGTCTTATATTATAAAGAACTCACATCTCTTAAAATCTTTTTGAATCAAGTTAACTTAATTAATGGATTTAACTTCAGCACAAACAAATAAACCTCAATCTATCAAATCTGCAGCCAAATTTCATTGGCAGTCCTCCACCTGTAAAGTATGCCCCCCCCCCCTACAGACTCCCACACACCACTTTGTTTATTTGAGATTTATGCCCATATGAGGCGGGCATTTCACCTATCGTTCATGGGAAGAAGCAGTACTAGACTCCAATCCTCCGTAAGCAACTGTCTACTTCTCACATAAAGAGATATGGTCAGTAGCTGGGCTCCAACCCATGACCCTCTATCTTTGAGAGGTTACAGTGATAGTCAACGACCTTTACCACTATACAACAGGAGCGGGTCATTAGATTGAGGAGCTGTAGGCTCTTGCAATGTGACTACTACTACTAGAAATTGACTTAGTACAGCTTACTGTATTGATATGTTTGATGCTAAGGACCAGTCAATGTTTGAAACGACGAATATTGCAAGGCAAGATTCCTTCATACATGTAAAAAGCTTTTTCAGAAATTTTTCCATCACAGTTTGGCACATGCTTGCAATTTTAAGTGAGAATTATGGAAGTATCCATTAGACCACTGATCAGTGTGTACCTCTGGGGAATGCTCCTGTGATTGCATCTGGTTGGTTCTTGTTGAAATCTGTCTTCCATGAAACAGATACTAGTAAAGAGACATTCACCTTCTGCTATGCACAATGCAGTGAAATGGGCAACACACATCCAATAAAGTCTTAAGACTAAATGGGGACTTTGCTGACACTGTCAATGATCAATATCAGACCTGCTTTTATGTAACATGAGTCATTTTCAATTTTAGCCATTTTATTTCACTGTGGTTGCTGCAATTGACAGTTTCTGAAAGCATGTGTTTGATCATTGAAATGTCTTGATATTTGCTTCAAATTGTTTTTTCTCGATAATCAAGATCTTTAATGAAAACATTTAAATTGGCATAGATCTGCTGCTGCTGCTGCTTGAGATGATTTTGATGAGATAACTTTCTCTTATTGTGTGGTGTTTTATTTATTGTGAAGTAGCCTCACGAGATTCTAGGAACGCCTTGCTGAATTTGTTTTGTGAGTTTCTAACATATACTTTTTTGAAAACAATCATTAGTTTTGTCCTTCTCATATATTTCCTTACAGCATGACAAATCCACTTGTGACATTTTATGCATACAATGGTAACTGTTCAATAACAATGACCAGCTTCTCAACAACTATTGAATCACTTAATATTGTTGTATAATGCATTTTAATAGTATGATAGTCATTATACATTCATTGATTATTTCCTTATTTTATTATAATCCAGACAACAATTGTGAGAACCAGTTTAAACTACTTGAAAGTCTAGTCTTCTTGTTGATTTATGTTGAAATCTCATGTGTTTGTTAACAATGATTACTGTAAGGTACAATAAGGACAATATCCTGGTTGAGAGTTTCTTTACGTCAATGATTAACTTCATCCTGACATATGAATGAACACATCTGTTGTGTATGATTCATGGCCTTTATTACTTATGCAATATCATTAACATTATGTGCAGTATTGTTTTTTTAAAATCTACCATCATTTAGTAGCCACTAGCCTTTTAACATACATTAAACCACCATCTAGAACAACTAGACATATGCACCCCCTTTCTCTAAGACAAATAAAAGTTACATCAAGTTCTCCTTTTTTCCCTCTGGAACCAATTTCTGAGTAACATTGCTACCCTGTCTTGCCTCGACCATTTCAAGCAGGCAGTGGTTAAGATGCAATATTAGTTGACATGTTTTTTTATCTATTCTTCACTATTACTAACAAAACATTTTAACAATGACTTGATCTTCTTCTAAGTCTCTCACTGTCTTGATAATATTCATTATCAGGTCTTTTATCTCTCACAATCTTCACTAATAATTCCAACATACACTTATCCTGCCTATAACACTCAGAAGAGGGGTTGGCAGTATCCAGAGATAGATAGATAGTTTTCGTTTTTAAAAATATGCAAATGAAACAATGATGAAAGTGTTTGTGTCATTGATCTAATGTACAGTACACAGTATTTATCATACATGTATTTTATGCTCTGATGAGTTTGAGACTTTAAGATTTCTTCTGCTGCTGTGATGTTGTTTTATCTGCTCCCTTATACAAAAATTTGATTGAATTGCAAACTTTAAGTCACAATCTCAAAACTAAACTCCAAATCCAGGACGAGGTACCTTTTGTTTGATAAATTGTCTATGAACAGACTTCGTAAAAGTCGTCAGATTGGCTGACTTGTCTGATAGACCGTTTGTTGGTCCGATAAAGCATCTTTTTTCCTTGGCCCAGCTGTCAGGCAACTTATTTACCTGATGTATACGCATTTATACTTGTTTACTTTTTCCAGTCTGACAGATTTCCTTTTGGTCCGACAGAATTTTTAAGCTTGTCAGACAAAATGGCTGGCAAAACCTTTTGCCTTTACAAAGTCTGTATGAAGACTGGGCATGTTTTTTTTTGGAGAGGGTGGGGGGCTTAAAGGTCTTTTATTTCTAGGTAATTGTCTCCCCTGACCTAATCTTAGGTGTGGTCACCTTGATGTATTGTTCATTGAACTTTCAGTATGAATTCTTGGAGCTTATAGCAACCTGTTACTGTTATTGTCCAGGATGCTTTTGGTAGATTGGTTAGTGGTTTGTGAGACTGTCCCTAGTTGCTCTAATACTAATGGGCTTTCAGGCTACCAGTGTAGACACAAAGTATCTTTAGGGAATTCTAGCCAACTTGTTCTCATCAGTATCATATCTCTGTCACTGTTTCCATTTATCACTCTACAGGATCCTACTCAAACATATACATAATTCATAAAGAACTAGTGTCAATTAATGCATTAATTGTGCTTCATCGGGAATGCATGTGTTTGAAATTTCAGTGTTGTTCTTAGGGCTGTTATTGATTATTTGTATATCAATGGTATTGATGTTTTGAGAAATCAGTATTGATGATATATCAGTTTTTTATTTGTTTATTTTTGGGTTTAATGCCATTTTTAAACAATTTTTCAGTTATATACAGTGCCCGGTTGACTAAAACAGTTTTCCAGGACTATATTCTAACCAGTACTAACTTATCCTAAGAACTGGCAACTTCTCCACATGTTGGGGAAAATAGACAATGTTGTCAAATTTTCATGGAATGGTATGACCTTCCGTGACCGTCATTTTGTCATGGGAATAAAGGTGTTGTCTTGTTGTGGGAATAAAGGTGTTGTCTTGTTGTGGGAATAAAGGTGTTGTCTTGTTGTGGGAATAAAGGTGTTGTCTTGTTGTGGGAATAAAGGTGTTGTCTTGTTGTGGGAATAAAGGTGTTGTCTTGTTGTGGGAATAAAGGTGTTGTCTTGTTGTGAGAATAAAGGTGTTGTCTTGTTGTGGGAATAAAGGTGTTGTCTTGTTGTGAGAATAAAGGTGTTGTCTTGTCATGGGAATAAAGGTGTTATCTTGTCATGGGAATAAAGGTGTTGTCTTGTCATGGGAATAAAGGTGTCATGGGAATAAAGGTGTTGTCCTGTTGTGAGAATAAAGGTGTTGTCTTGTCATGGGAATAAAGGTGTCATGGGAATAAAGGTGTTGTCTTGTTGTGAGAATAAAGGTGTTGTCTTGTCATGGGAATAAAGGTGTTGTTTTGTCATGGCCATCCCTATGACAAAACAACACCTTTATCCCCATGACAAAACAACACCTTTATCCCCATGACAAAACAACACCTTTATCCCCATGACAAAACAACACCTTTATCCCCATGACAAAACAACACCTTTATCCCCATGACAAAACAACACCTTTATCCCCATGACAAAACAACACCTTAATCCCCATGACAAAACAACACCTTTATCCCCATGACAAAACAACACCTTTATCCCCATGACAAAACAACACCTTTATCCCCATGACAAAACAACACCTTTATCCCCATGACAAAACAACACCTTTATCCCCATGACAAAACAACACCTTTATCCCCACGACAAAGCAAAACCTTTTTAGAGTATACCATAATTTTCTGTCTAGATACCGGTATTGATATTTTGAAATATGTATTGAAAAATTTTCAGCAGAAAAAATGATATATTGATGTCATACAAATAAATCCAAGTACAAGTTTTTCTTGGATTAAGTTCTTTTTATGACTTTTAATAGATTTGTCTGAGATAAACCTCATCTAAATTAATTGATTGGTATAGCAAATTATACATTAAAATTGGTTACATGCGGGTATACCTAATGTGTGTTAGATATATTTTATCAGCCTACCAAATAATAAAAAATATCATGTTGAGTAGTGGATTAATTAGGTCTGCTAGTATGTGATGGTTGAAAACACTTCCTGTCTAAAACTGATATACATTGTAAGTTGAAACACTGGCTGTTCTATGTCATGCCATTATGGCATCTTCCCTATCAGATATATATCTTGATTCATACAATATACATACAGGGACACATCTAATTCACAATGCATCATGATTATATTTGTATCTTACATCTTGGCAACACCATTACCCATAGGCCTTGAGCAAGTATAAAAGCACATAATTGTCTCCTGTTTGCATTAAATATATATATGGTAGCAAATTAACTTGATTTGAGTATTTCCAACAACCAGCATAAATAACAATTATGTCATACTTTGTTATCTTGGCTGGTTTTAAATGAGTAAGATGAACTGATTCCTGAAATAAGTCTGACTGCCTGATTAACATCCGTTGTCTGCTGCTGGAGCTTGCAAGCACCCTCATGTAACATCCGTTGTCTGCTGCTGGAGCTTGCAAGCACCCTCATGTAACATCCGTTGTCTGCTGCTGGAGCTTGCAAGCACCCTCATGTAACATCCGTTGTCTGCTGCTGGAGCTTGCAGTCACTCTCATGTAGCTAAGGTAATGATTTGAACTCATAAATCTGACTGAGTCATCAACACCTTCTCTGTTAAAGCCCCATTAGCTACATGTATTTGGATTAGGTCTTATTTTGCCTAGAAAGATGTCTTATCAGTGAAACTGACTTTTACTTGCGATAAAAACATTCCAAAATTTTCTTTTTTAATCACAAAGTAATTATAGAAATGTAGCACAGTATTCTTTCAATGATATTGCAAAAAATAAGAAAAACATCGAACAACATTTTTACGAGATGTGGCTAAAATAAGGCATTATGTAAATATTATTCTAAATCAAATAACATATATTTCTTATATTTTACTGTCATTTTATCTATTGTTCTGTATTACTAAATTCAGAAAGCTAATGAGCATTGAATACTAATATACAAGTAGTCAGTGTTAGTGAGTGTTAGTGTTTCATAGTTTCAATGAGTTACTTGAGTGTTGTGGATAATGTTGTACCAATGTCTGGTCTAACCTATTAAATGAATTAAGTATTCATCAGTGTATGTTTAAATCAACTTGCAATAACTCAGAATTGTCTCTGTACAATATATTATGTCTAGACTATGTCAGTGTTGTTAGATGGGTTTATTTGTCCCATGAGGTGAACTTCTCCTTGTTGCTGTTGTTGCAATATCTAGTTTCTTGTTAAGAAAAATATTTATGTTGGTTATTGTAAGCAAATATTTCAGCATTACTGTAACAGTATGGTAACATTTACAAATAATTATAATGTTTCTTTTAGTTTTCAGTCTTGTGTAACATTGACTTATTAAGAGGAGTATAGATCACTTAGTTTTACACCTCTGACCTAATATGTTTCTTGCTTATGGCTGTGACCTTTGTCTGTGACCTAATAATGTATGTGATCTATGTTTATGACCTAATAATGTATGTGTCATATGTCTGTGACCTTAGTATGTATGCTACATATGTCTCCATCCTTATAATGTATGTGACCTTTGTCTGTGACCTTATAATGTATGTGACCTTAGTCTGTGACCTTATAATGTTTGTGATCTATGTCTGTGACCTTATAATGTATGTGATCTATGTCTCTGACCTTATAATGTATGTGATCTATGTATGTGACCTTATAATGTATGTGATCTATGTCTCTGACCTTATAATGTATGTGATCTATGTATGTGACCTTATAATGTATGTGATATATGTATGTGACCTTATAATGTATGTGATCTATGTCTCTGACCTTATAATGTTTGTGATCTATGTATGTGACCTTATAATATATGTGATATATGTATGTGACCTAATAATGTATGTGATCTATGTCTCTGACCTTATAATGTATGTGATCTATTTTTGTGATCTTATAATGTATGTGATATATGTATGTGACTTAATAATGTGTGTGATATATGTCTGCGACCTAATAATGTATGTGATCTATGTCTCTGACCTTATAATGTATGTGATATATTTTTGTGATCTTATAATGTATGTGATATATGTATGTGACTTTATAATGTTTGTGATCTATGTATGTGACCTAATAATGTTTGTGATCTATATATGTGACCTAATAATGTATGTGATCTATGTATGTGACCTAATAATGTATGTGATCTATGTATGTGACTTTATAATGTATGTGATATATGTATGTGACCTAATAATGTTTGTGATCTATGTATGTGACCTTATAATGTATGTGATCTATGTCTATGACCTTATAATGTATGTGATATATGTATGTGACCTTATGATGTTTGTGATCTATGTATGTGACCTTATAATGTATGTGATCTATGTATGTGACCTAATAATGTATGTGATATATGTCTGTGACCTTATTATGTATGTTACATTTGTCTCCGTCCTTATAATGTATGTGATGTATGTATGTGACCTTATAATGTATGTGACATTTGTCTCCGTCCTTATAATGTATATGACCTTTCTCTGTGGCCTTATAATGTATGTGACCTTTGTCTGTGACCTTATAATGTATGTGACCTTTGTCTCCGTCCTTATAATGTATATGACCTTTGTCTGTGATCTTATAAAGTATGTGACCTTTGTCTGTGACCTTATAATGTATCTGACCTTTGTCTCCATCCTTATAATGTATATGACCTTTCTCTGTGACCTTATAATATATGTGACCTTTGTCTCCGTCCTTATAATGTATATGACCTTTCTCTGTGACCTTATAATGTATGTGATCTATGTCTCTGACCTTATAATGTTTGTGATCTATGTATGTGACCTTATAATATATGTGATATATGTATTATGTATGTGACCTAATAATGTATGTGATCTATGTCTCTGACCTTATAATGTATGTGATCTATTTTTGTGATCTTATAATGTATGTGATATATGTACGTGACCTAATAATGTTTGTGATCTATGTATGTGACCTAATAATGTTTGTGATCTATATATGTGACCTAATAATGTATGTGATCTATGTATGTGACCTAACAATGTATGTGATCTATGTATGTGACTTTATAATGTATGTGATCTATGTATGTGACCTAATAATGTTTGTGATCTATGTATGTGACCTTATAATGTATGTGATCTATGTCTATGACCTTATAATGTATGTGATATATGTATGTGACCTTATAATGTTTGTGATCTATGTATGTGACCTTATAATGTATGTGATCTATGTATGTGACCTAATAATGTATGTGACCTTATTATGTATGTTACATTTGTCTCCGTCCTTATAATGTATGTGATGTATGTATGTGACCTTATAATGTATGTGACATTTGTCTCCGTCCTTATAATGTATATGACCTTTCTCTGTGGCCTTATAATGTATGTGACCTTTGTCTGTGACCTTATAATGTATGTGACCTTTGTCTGTGACCTTACTGATATTTTCTCCTTTACAGTGAGATGAATATAATATTGACCTGACACTGTCATCATGCCTGTATCTGTGGAGAAGGAGTTTGTTTATAATTTTTACAGTAAAGATGTTGAGAGTGTACTTAAAGTTCCTGTAGTGATACCTGCCTCTCAGTCAGCTGAGGACCTAACTGGACGACTGTTTTATGAACATAATCTACCATGTTTTATTGAGAAAGGTAAGGATGTAAAGTGAACATTTTCTGAAATCTTCTGCAACTCTCCTTCAAGCTGAATCAACCCTGAATTAGTTTTTGGAAGGGAAGCAAAGTTCACCGTGAATTTAAGTCCAAAATCAGGATTTCTTGATTTTGAATAAAAAATATGGAATTTGCAGATTTGGTAGAACTGTACTGGCGGTATTTATTAGATTACTTCCTATTAGTCCAAATTTATTGTTCAATCATTTTAGAACTACATGTATTCACAGTATTGGACTTAGCCATACTTTTCATTGAACTGAACAGTATAAGTTGAGCAAATCAGGTATATAGACAAGTTTTAAGGATATTTATTATATTTAGACTTGTTTATAAGGAACTAAAAATGCATGGACCATGGTTTTGAATGTATGGATTCAACCTTACCTTTTAAATGCGTCCTGGTAGATACCTGATCACTGTAATCAGCTTTCTTAACCTAACACTTGACTGACTCACTATGTATCATTGTATCTTAATGTGCATTTTCAAAATCGATATGAATTGCAACTGCATATTTGTGCATGTCCATTGATCCATGTTACAAACTCGTTAAAATGTGGGTTGCCTCACTTAAGATGTGTTCACGTGTAGTTATAGATCACAAAGATCTAAGTTTTGTTGTTCACTGTTTGAACTCATCTTTTATAGATAATTTCATCCCTTGCAATGGAAATAAAGTAATTACCTGCGTATGTGCAACTGTCTGTGTCTCATATTGTCGGCATAGCTCTGAACTATTGAAGGGAATTATTCTAAACTTCATTGATTGTTGGTAGAGATCTGCACAACGCAAGAACCATTACTCTGTATGAAGTAATTATGCAATTATTCTCCCGAGTTTCATGTTTTAGCTTTCACATTACTTGAAAACAGTTCGGGTGAATGATTCATATCAAAGGGCATAGAGAAAATCAGGGCACAAGAACTGTAATTTTATCTCACTTTGTAACTGAATTATTTCCCTTTGTTATGGTATGGTGAATGAGATTCTGTTATGATTTTATCTGTCCTGTGTAGAGCTAAACTTAAAGATAACCAATCAAGATTTTAATATTTCTCTAACATTAAGTGTTGAGGAATATACTTCAGAACTTCTGTATGACCCCTAAATTGACTGAAATGACAAACAGTGTACATAAGTTTCAAAATTCTGTGTATCTTTATTTAGACATTGAACAGGATGTTAAAATACTTGGAAGATTTTTTCAGCTGAAATCAGTATTTCTGTAAAACAGGTTGAATTATGCCTACAAATAAATGGTGTCATATAAGTATATAGGTGAAAAAGTTGTATAGCTTGAGGAATGAATGACCTGGTTTGTTGATTTATTTAATGTTTAGTCTCACATAAATTGTGTACAGTCAAACCTGTGTTAGGGGGCCACCCTGAGGCTGTGAATAAAGGTCATTCTTTAAAAAACCTTCATCCTATACTTAGAACAAGATGACCTCCTAATAAAGGCCACCTGTCAATAAAGGCCACATAATGTCTTTCCCAAGGGTGGCCTTTGTTCACAGGGTTCACTGTACATGTGTACTGAACAATCTTCATCTTACTGTTTATGTAATATTTGCTTGACTTGAATACAATTTTATATTAAAGGTGTTACATTTCTCTGTTCAAGATTGATAAAACAGTTCAGTGTGTATTTTATCATATCATCTATAGGATTAGTTTAATTCAACAACTGTCATAAATATGTGGGCTGATTCACATCTCAATAGAAATTATGTAAATGTCAATATTTAAATCACTTAACAATAATGTAATATCCAAATATGATTATCATATTCTTTGTATATTTCTAATTAAGGCCATCCATAAAAAATAGTTTGTTTGAGGAAATGCTACCTACTCAACAAAAAAAGTCCCTAGATTATCATAATCTTTGTATATTTCTAATTAAGGCCATCCATAAAAATAGTTTGTTTGAGGTAATGCTACCTACTCAACAAAAAATGTCCCAACCCAACCTTTTTTTACCTCTTGGCTGAATTTTCTTTTTTTAAAAAAAAAGATTATATTTTTGGCTCATGTAAAAAATAACCTTGGGGCCAAATTATTATATAGTGTGTTGTGTGATTTTCATGAAACAAGCCATGTATACTGCCAGTTGTCTTTTAAAACAGAAGAATTTTTATTGTAACTGCAGGTTTTTTTCAGTATTTTGGTAATATGACCCATATCCATTGGGATTAGGAAATTTGTTTAATCAAAATTGGGAAAAACGTACAATTTTACAATGTTTGAATTATTATTCTTATTCACCCATAAAACAGAAGTAGAACAAGGTATTTACTATAGTGATATAATCAATTAAAAAAATAAAAATTTGGGGGGGATTGGGAATTTTGACTGTGAATTAGGGGAAAAAGATACTATTTTCCATTGGGAATATGACTGAATTTTGTCTATAAAATCGCCCCAAAAAATCACTTATTAATTATGCACAGTCGTGATAAAAGAGTCAGATCAAAGCACTAAAACAAATGATTGAGTTATGATAATTTCATAAAGATGCATTTTTGTTCAGCTTTGAAATAATTACATGACTGAAAAATGAAATCACAGTGCTGGAGGCACCATTTACTTCTATAAATATTTACCTAATTATGATGGGCTCACATTTACTGCAGTGATAATAATTCAAACAGGAAATGCTAATGTCATTTTGAATGAAGGATGTGTGTTGTTGATATAATCAGTATAATTAGTCATATGTAATTAATTAAATCCTTCCACATCAAAGACAAATAATAAAATATCATTACAGAATGATGAGGTGGTGTAAATTTCAAATTAAGTATTCATAGACTAGTGCACTTTTTAACATTGATGTTATGTCCTTCAGTGATCACCATGTAACGAGTGCTTTGATAATTGTTAGTAAAGGCATTTGTGTTTTGATGGCTGAGCCTGAAACATTGGTCAGTAAGTTTATACAGTTTAAAATATGTGTATTATTGTTGTTGTTGTTGTTGTTGTTGTTGTAATTACTGGACTACTGTTACTCTGTATGTTGTAGATTTAGCAGAGAAGCTTGCAGAGTTCATGAGATTGGAAACATACAAACTCAATGATGCTAATGCTGTAGAATCTATAGAGAAAGTTAAAAATGGTGAAGTGGATGTGGACAAACTGGCAGAGGCCTGGGATAGAGTTTATAAACAGGTTTGTATTAGTCTGGGAATGATCCAGTGTAGTTCTGTAGTACATGTATTATACTGCTATTAATTAGATCTGAATTTTCCCCTTGTCTGGTTTTTGAAGAATATGTTTGCCTGTTAGCCTGTCTAGACCATTCTCAATGTGTGAGAACCTTCAGGGGATATAAGGATAGATCTAATTAGTGTTGTAGAGTTCTACATGGTACCAGCCAGTGGCACCCTCATTCTCTATTTCCTCATTTCTTGTTTTATTAAGCGAGTGTTTCTAAAATTCTTCTTGTGATGCAGTAAGACGATGTATTGTGATTTTATTTACATTCTATATGAATCAAAATCTCAATTCTGTACATTTTCATTATCTTTGTCTTTTATTGCTGTTACCAAGACATAAGTTATATTTGATGCAACTTTATAATATCAAGACATAATCTATACACAGAGCATCATATTTATGATTCATTTGATTTTATATAGAAATTTATTTTGAAACAATAACTTAACGTCTAGACATTATTCATTTCTTATATTCACATATTTGGAAAGGCCAACCTTTTTTATGTCTACTTCATATTGTTGCACAATGTCTGGATGACTAATCCTGTTACATATAAGGGTTTTTCCTTATTATTGCGGTAAAAGGATGATAATGTGAAAACAACTATTTATGGAAAATATGCAAATTATATCATTCTTTTGGGTTATAGAAAACAAACACATAATCTGAAAGTCTTCAAATTTTGTCACGTTGACAAAAACCTAAGGCTTGGGAAAATTTGCTGTTGATAAAAAATCCAACAGTTTTTAGACATAAAAGGATTGTTCTAAAATAATAAAAAACAGTTTTTAGACATAAAAGGTTTGATCTAAAATTAAAACAGTTTTAGACATAAAAGGCTTGATCTAAAATAAAAACAGTTTTAGACATAAAAGTTTGTTCTAATATAAAAAAACAGTTTTTAGACATAAAAGGCTTGATCTAAAACAAAAACAGTTTTAGACATAAAGGTTTGTTCTAATATAAAAACAGTTTTAGAACATAAAAGGCTTGTTCTAAAACTAAAACAGTTTTTAGACGTAAAAGGCTTGTTCTAAAACAAAAGCAAATTTTAAACATAAAATGCTTGTTTTAATATAAAAACAGTTTTTAGACATAAAACAATGATATACCCAAAGTTAAAACTATGATATTTGTGATGATATACCCAAAGTTAAAACCATGATATTTGTGATGATATACCCAAAGTTAAAACCATGATATTTGTGATGATATACCCAAAGTTAAAACCATGATATTTGTGATGATATACCCAAAGTTAAAACCATGATATTTGTGATGATATACCCAAAGTTAAAACTATGATATTTGTGATGATATACCCAAAGTTAAAACCATGATATTTGTGATGATATACCCAAAGTTAAAACCATGATATTTGTGATGATATACCCAAAGTTAAAACCATGATATTTGTGATGATATACCCAAAGTTAAAACCATGATATTTGTGATGATATACCCAAAGTTAAAACCATGATATTTGTGATGATATACCCAAAGTTAAAACCATGATATTTGTGATGATATACCCAAAGTTAAAACCATGATATTTGTGATGATATACCCAAAGTTAAAACCATGATATTTGTGATGATATACCCAAAGTTAAAACCATGATATTTGTGATGATATACCCAAAGTTAAAACCATGATATTTGTGATGATATACCCAAAGTTAAAACCATGATATTTGTGATGATATACCCAAAGTTAAAATCAAAGTACTGAAAGTACTGTCGGACTTGATTTTTACCATACGAGACAAAAGAGAGAAATGTGTACCCACATCGTTCGAGCCCATACAAATATTTTAACATTTAAAATTACGGACCGATTTTTCATTCATATCGTAATGCAGGTCATATGCATATAGGTAAATGACATAAGCTAGGGCTTTACTATAGTCCCTTTGCTAAAATTTTAAAATGAAAAAGCTTGATATTGGAAAGTTTAATGATTAGCACATTAATTGAGGACAATTTAATTGCATTAAAAACTCTTTATTGTACAAAACTAGTAAACAACACTTCAGTAACAGTAAATACAAACATTGATTCTTCTGGTTTTAACACAACAGAACATCGTCGCATTGAACACATTCAGGGTCACTCAAATAAAAAAGGTCCTGACACAGTAGAGTAAGACCTATATGACCTATAGTTAACCCGATGTTGCATGAAATTCAGACGTGGTTATGTAATTCTAAATAATCTGGCGTAAAAGGAACTCTTAAACAGTAAAGTTTAAAAGCACGTATCCAGTAATTTACGTTCGTATTTAGCGACTCGAATTATTATTCTTAAGCCGCAGTTTTAACATTCAACCTTCGATAAATCAAACTCCCCACATCGGTTACGCTTTGCTACTAGCCACTGCGGGGAGTGAGTCTATAAATAGCGATTCCGTCATCAAAATAACACTAGTTGGTGTGAATATCACGGAATACGATTAAATGAGAATTCTCTTTGTAATATTAAGAAATGTTAGAAAGGCACAAAACACACACATCGATGGTGGACTGTTGCAAATGCATGAATACGTCCGTGGAGATTTTTCTGAACTAACGAACGAAGACCGAAAGTAGAACTACTTTTACGGCAATATATTTTATTGGACAGTGAATACGCGGTTTTAATTCTACGCATTTGAAAATCTCATGTATCTACCGACAAGCACTTATATTTAGATACATGACTCTTTCAATGTAGTTACAATAGAATGATTTGAAATGTACTTAGATCTGACACACTTAATTGGGGAAAGATTCCAGATACTTCTATATAAACATACCATTTAGTTGCGCACTATTTCCTTTATGTGGCATTCTTTTAACCAAGCTGTTATGGAGTCCAGCGACAAATATAAGTCAACGATTACAAAGGACTTGATTTTGATAAAAATCAAGTCCAACCATGATATTTGTGATGATATACCCAAAGTTAAAACCATGATATTTGTGATGATATACCCAAAGTTAAAACTATGATATTTGTGATGATATACCCTAAGTTATAAGCATGATATCATATTAAGTATGTAAGTTTGTTTGTACACCCCTTAGTTCCTACTGAAGAAAATGAACTGCTTATAAAATAAATTTATTGACCTAAGTCTCATGCATGAATCTTATAATAGGCTTTCATGGTTCTCTTGTTCCAGTAAACTCTAAAAGTTCTGTTTGTTCACAGGAAGTAAAAAAGTTTGCTAAACCAGAAGAAGTGAGTAAAGAGCAGCAGTTCTCTGAGGTGTATCATTCACTGATACATTCACCAGCATTGGAGACGTTATTAAATCTAGAACATACATACGCTATGACAGTAGAAGATCTTATACAACATCGAGATGAGGATCTTAAACATTTAGATCAAAGGTTGGTTGTATTTTATGCTCAACTTAGCACATAGTGCTCGGAGAGCTATTAGTATCAGTCGATGTCCGGCATCCACAATTTGGGTTGTTAACACTCTAGAGGTCACAGTTTTTATTGGATCTTCTTTTAACTTTCTCAGAATGTTTGTTTCCATGATATTTGGACAAGTTCAAACACAGGTCATCTGGAATAAAAAATAGGTCACCAGGTCAAATCCGATTTTTTTGTCAAATCTTGATGAAAGTTGCTCAAAATATCTGTCATGAAGATTCCTTGGTCAGTGTTAGTCTCTGACCTAGTTAAAATTTGATAGGAAAGAAGTTGCAGTGATATGAAAGAAGGCGCAGTCTTTACTCAGGTGAGCAAGTAATAGGCCATCATGGTCCTCTTGTCTTATAATGGTGGATTAGAGAATGATTTGACCTAAGGTCCTCAGATTTGGTTGGGATGTTGGTCATCACATGTAGATGACCCCTAACAATTTTGAGGTCAGTAGGTCAGAGGTCAAGGACTTACTATCCAGATTGCCTTGAGAGAGCATCCATGTTTCACAATCACTTCTTGTCCTGACATGATTTTCATTAAGATAGAAATTTGAGTCCTGTTGTTTATGTTCGTAAAACTGTGATATTTTATATGAAGTTATACATGTATTTTATCAATTGCTGTCCACCAAGGCTGACCCTGGGAATCCTACGATGGAAAGAATGGGAAATTGATGCCAAATCTGAACATATGAAATCCTACAAAAACGAGTACCTAGTATTGAAAAAGTAGTTACCGGAAACCAAATAACCAAAACTTGTAACCCTACACTTATGTACGAGGCGTATTTCTCAGTTACGGAAATGCCCAAGTAGTTACAATTGGTATTTTATTTCTATTTTTTGTCAACTGTTTTATTGTGAAAGTCTACCAGGTGCACATCTCTACACCTTGATCCTGTATAGCATTTGAAAAGGGAGAATGTGAAGTTATTGTCCAATCTGATTGATCAAATACTACTCTTGGAACACGTGTTTAATTGTGTGGTTTTATCAACCTGTCTGATGGACTGTCAGTGTTGATAACCACTTAAATAAACCCCCTCATGTTAATTGTTGTAAGTGCTTATACCTATGTCTAAGTGTTGTGTGCATGTAGGTGTATGTATAAATGCATGTAACAAATCATCTATATCTACTTACCACTGTAAACAACAATACTGACATTATAGTATATCAGATGATGTATACATCATCATTCATTACATTTATCTGATTAATAACACCATTTTAATAGATTTTAACTTCAGTATAGTCCCATGTTATTGTACAATTTAGCTTTTCCTTTTTTAGTCAACAATAGTTACGGTATGTGATATTTGAGATATATTTTATATTCTCTTATCATCTTTTTGGCAGTCTGTCTATTTGTCTGTCTGTTTGTTTGTACCAAGTTTTAACCTTGTCAAGAAAATCAACACGCTTCCACCTACAGGACCTGTGTATTTTCAGGTCAGTAGGTCAAAGGTCACCCTGAGTGGGCATTGTGTTGTAAAAACATGTCATGTTGATCTCTATCTTTCAGTGGTGCTCTGCTAACTGGGATCAAATTATGTGTTAATATCGGTTCTCTTTTGAGTCATTTTGTTCACCAAGTTGTTGTCAGGTACTTTAAGTGAATGATATATTGTTCATGTTTTGAATTGTTGTTTATTTAACTGTAAATGACTCCACTTATGTAACTGTTTGGACGCACCCTGTTAGCTCAATGTTTAGAGCGTTGGTCTACTGATCAAGGTTGTGAAGTTTGAACCCCGGATGATGTGGGGTAGTAGTTTGACAGAATCTTGCAGATAGAATGTGATTAGCACTTGTTAAGACCTAAATGAAGTCCAGGGAAACTGGTTAAGATAACTGCCCACCACGATATTACTAAAATAATGTTGAAAATGGTGTTAAATCTGATGATTCAGAAATAAATATAGTTTCTTTGCTTATGAAGTGCATGCATTAAACCAATGCTAATGTTAAACTATAACTATTCATATACATGGTTTATACCCTTAATCTTGAGAAGTATGTTTCAACTGATTTGTACAGTTTTCCTCCCCCCAGGTTGTTATATTTACCTGTATGTAATATAGACAATCTTGAGAAGTATGTTTCAATGTATAAAACTGATTTGTACAGTTTTCCTCCCCCCAGGTTGTTATATTTACCTGTATGTAATATAGACAATCTTGAGAAGTATGTTTCAATGTAAACTGATTTGTACAGTTTTCCTCCCCCCAGGTTGTTATATTTACCTGTATGTAATATAGACAATCTTGAGAAGTATGTTTCAATGTATAAAACTGATTTGTACAGTTTGCCTCCCCCCATGTTGTTATATTTACCTGTATGTAATATAGACAATCTTGAGAAGTATGTTTCAATGTAAACTGATTTGTACAGTTTTCCTCCCCCCAGGTTGTTATATTTACCTGTATGTAATATAGACAATCTTGAGAAGTATGTTTCAATGTAAACTGATTTGTACAGTTTTCCTCCCCCCAGGTTGTTATATTTACCTGTATGTAATATAGACAATCTTGAGAAGTATGTTTCAATGTATAAAACTGATTTGTACAGTTTTCCTCCCCCCAGGTTGTTATATTTACCTGTATGTAATATAGACAATCTTGAGAAATATGTTTCATTGTAAACTGATTTGTACAGTTTTCCTCCCCCCAGGTTGTTATATTTACCTGTATGTAATATAGACAATCTTGAGAAGTATGTTTCAATGTAAACTGATTTGTACAGTTTTCCTCCCCCCAGGTTGTTATATTTACCTGTATGTAATATAGACAATCTTGAGAAGTATGTTTCAATGTATAAAACTGATTTGTACAGTTTTCCTCCCCCCAGGTTGTTATATTTACCTGTATGTAATATAGACAATCTTGAGAAATATGTTTCATTGTAAACTGATTTGTACAGTTTTCCTTCCCCCAGGTTGTTATATTTACCTGTATGTAATATAGACAATCTTGAGAAGTATGTTTCATTGTAAACTGATTTGTACAGTTTTCCTCCCCCCAGGTTGTTATATTTACCTGTATGTAATATAGACAATCTTGAGAAGTATGTTTCATTGTAAACTGATTTGTACAGTTTTCCTTCCCCCATGTTGTTATATTTACCTGTATGTAATATAGACAATCTTGAGAAGTATGTTTCAATGTAAACTGATTTGTACAGTTTGCCTCCCCCAGGTTGTTATATTTACCTGTATGTAATATAGACAATCTTGAGAAGTATGTTTCAATGTAAACTGATTTGTACAGTTTGCCTCCCCCCAGGTTGTTATATTTACCTGTATGTAATATAGACAATCTTGAGAAGTATGTTTCAATGTAAACTGATTTGTACAGTTTGCCTCCCCCCAGCTTGTTATATTTACCTGTATGTAATATAGACAATCTTGAGAAGTATGTTTCAATGTACAGTGATTTGTACAGTTTGCCTTCCCCAGGTTGTTATATTTACCTGTATGTAATATAGACACTAAGAGTGAGTAGGTGTGTATGATAATACAGTCATCATAAATGTTACATAATTATTTCCAAACAATTTGTGGTCGAAATTATTCAGATCCAATTTTACGACATGACTATTTCATCATTATTAGATTGATACAGGTAAACAGGATGTTTGTATTGTGTAACATATTCTGCAAAAGTGTAGTTTAGTGGTTTAAAAACATATGTTAATAATTTGTCACCTTAGAAATAAAAGCGCCTATCTGCCTCTTTAGTACTTGTCTGATAGGGTCTTTAATCGTAAGGTGATGATATGTAGGCGTGACTACATTGATAAGAATCGTGATGCATTGATCAGTCTGTTTTATAAAACAGTGTAACAAATCTTTTACAGTGAATAAATAAAGCTTAAGAATCTGGTTTTCTGAAATTGTAAAATTCCATTATTTATCTATTTACATAAAGTAAACAATGACTTTGTTTCTGTCCATTAGAATTGTACCTGACATTAAGCTAGATAAATGCTTATGTCTTTCAAAGATTGATCTGTTCAGGAGTGAGTTACTAGTAACATGAATGACTTACCAGTAAGTCAAAGATTGCTTTTTTAGGTGTAAATTAGTTTGGTCGGCTTGGGTCAATCATTGCTTTGTTAGTGTTTATTAGTATGGGTGACTGAAGGCAAATATTGCTTCAAGTGTATTTAGTATGGTTGGCTTTAGTTAATGATTGTTTAAGTATAAGCTTATTTTATGTACATGTTTTACAGGCAACAGGAGGAGATGCAGGAAGCTGTACGTAGTATTGGTACAAGTTATTCAGATGATGAAATCAATCTATTAGCTCAGAGACATTTTGAGAACTCACAGATGATTGAATCTAAATGGACGAATGAACTAGGTAACCAACAAGAAATACAGAAACGTGAATATAGAGAATGGGTGATGAAAGTGCATGAAGATACACAGGGATCTAACACTCCAAAATATATGTAAGTACACACTCTGATATCTAGCACTCCAAAATATATGTAAGTACACACTCTGATATCTAGCACTCCAAAATATATGTAAGTACACACTCTGATATCTAGCACTCCAAAATATATGTAAGTACACACTCTGATATCTAGCACTCCAAAATATATGTAAGTACACACTCTAATATCTAGCACTCCAAAATATATGTAAGTACACACTCTGATATCTAGCACTCCAAAATATATGTAAGTACACACTCTGATATCTAGCACTCCAAAATATATGTAAGTACACACTCTGATATCTAGCACTCCAAAATATATGTAAGTACACACTCTAATATCTAGCACTCCAAAATATATGTAAGTGCACACTCTGATATCTAGCACTCCAAAATATATGTAAGTACACACTCTGATATCTAGCACTCCAAAATATATGTAAGTACACACTCTGATATCTAGCACTCCAAAATATATGTAAGTGCACACTCTGATATCTAGCACTCCAAAATATATGTAAGTACACACTCAAATATCTAGCACTCCAAAATATATGTAAGTACACAGTCTGATATATAACACTTCAAAGTATATGTAAGTACACACTCTAATATCTAGCACTCCAAAATACATGTAAGTACACAGTCTGATGTATAACACTTCAAAATATATGTAAGTACACACTCTAATATCTAGCACTCCAAAATACATGTAAGTACACAGTCTGATATATAACACTTCAAAGTATATGTAAGTACACACTGTAATATCTAGCACTCCACAATATATGTAAGTACACAGTCTGATATATAACACTTCATAGTATATGTAAGTACACACTTTAATATCTAGCACTCCAAAATATATGTAAGTACACAGTCTGATATATAACACTTAAAAATATATGTAAGTACACACTCTAATATCTAGCACTCCAAAATACATGTAAGTACACAGTCTGATATATAACACTTCAAAGTATATGTAAGTACACACTGTAATATCTAGCACTCCACAATATATGTAAGTACACAGTCTGATATATAACACTTCATAGTATATGTAAGTACACACTTTAATATCTAGCACTCCAAAATATATGTAAGTACACAGTCTGATATATAACACTTCAAAATATATGTAAGTACACACTTTAATATCTAGCACTCCAAAATATATGTAAGTACACAGTCTGATATATAACACTTCAAAGTATATGTATATGTGTAAGTACACACTTTAATATCTAGCACTCCAAAATATATGTAAGTGCACACTCTGATAATTTTATATAGCATTCCAAAATATATGTAAGTGCACACTCTTGATATATAGCACTACAATATATATGTAAATAAACTTTCTGATGTATATAACTCCAAAATATATATGCACACTATCAGATATAACATACTATGGTGTCATTTGATGGATATTAAACTATTTGATACTAAATTTTTGTACTAAATGTATTTCATTGGTATGGTATATACACTGGTGTTTATATTGTTTAATGTAGGCAAAGAGTTCGAGCAATGACCAGTAATCTACCTGATGCTGAGGAAGAAGAAAGGCATGCACAGATTAGAATGGAGGAAAGTTTCACAATCATTCTAGGTAAGTACATCAGACAATGATGGCATAATTTAGAAAAAGATCTGTTTATGTTACATGCATACGTATTTATTTAGGTTTATCAATGTCTTTCAAGTTTTCAGTTATATATGGCGGCCGGTTCACTCAACCAGTTTTCATGTACTATATTCTAACCAGTACTAACTTACCCTTCCACTAGGAACCACAAGTGGAGGAAAATCTACATTGCTGGAAGGGTATAACCTGCCGTAACCAGGAATCAAAGCCGGATCATCAGATAACAAATCCATCGCACTAACCACTGGACCTCGGCTGCGACCTCACATGCTGCGACCTCACATGCTGCGACCTCACATGCTGCGACCTCACATGCTGCGACCTCACTTGCTGCGACCTCACATGCTGCGACCTCACATGCTGCGACCTCACATGCTGCGACCTCACATGCTGCGACCTCACATGCATACATAACATAAAAATATAACATTGTAATATACAATAAGTGATATAGTGATGTAAATGTGTGTGGCTAGTACATGTTTGTACTATGGTTTGATTTACCTCTTATCATTATTCAAATTTCAGTTCATTAGTAGATGAAATGATCGCAATATAAAAGGTCATACTGTTGTGTATGTAATAAAATGTCTTCTACAACATCACATATATCGGCTGAACTTTCATATCATTACACATAACACTGGAAGTGTTCACTGTTAGATGTATATGTTTAACCTCTCCAATGCACCACCCTTTGGGAGTAGCAAAATTATGTTGTTGTTGAGAGGTTGTTGCATTGATTGTTAAATCGTTCAATGGGAAAATTGTGCTGTTGTTAAAGGGAGGTTGTTGCTCAAGTGAGGGCTGCTCTGGAGAATGTGTACTGTATATGTTTAATTAGATAGTTTAAATAGATAATGCTTGAATATTGAACAGATTTGGTATCTCTTTAACACATAAAACACATCTGTATGTTTGATTGAGGTATGAAATACCACAAACTGGTAGATAATTGTTTATCTCACAGACCAGCTGGTATTTGTACTCTGTTGTCATGGCAACATATTTATATAACATTTCTTCAAGACCGCAAGTTTCATATTACGTTCCTATCACAATGAAAGAAATGTATAAAATGAAGTAGGTTTTTAAAATGTATTAAATACTTTGTTTTCTTACAGACTATGTTGTTTTCTTACAGACTATGTTGTTTTGTTACAGACTATGTTCTATCTCTTTTATTAGCTTTGTTATTGACGAACAAAGTACAGCTACTTTTTGTGTATTAGTTTTCTCATGTCGTTATGGTAACGATTTTGAGACGCAATAATTCATATGATTACAAACTTTTGTATTTTTGTAGGTGCACAGATGAAGACGACACATAATCTTAGGTTACTGAGTGCAAGTGCCCTTGACCTTTGTAGACATAAACCGCACACTGTGGGGTAAGGCATTTAGTATTTCACAATAAATGAAAGATTTTATGTCTCTAGAAGTTTATGATGCTGTATTATGTTGCATGCTCCTTAGGTGTACATTAATATTGCATGGATTTATATTTCAAGTTAAATGCAATGATTTGAATTAGAACTGAAAAAGGGATCATTTGAAATCAAAGTAAGAATGTAAATTTTCTTCGATGATATAAAACTGATTGTAAAAAGAGGACATGATAGGGATATTTATTGAGGATTCACAGGAACAAAGGAATCAAACTCTTAAAATGACCTTTTTTCACAGGTCTGAACCATACTTAGTCTTTTTCTTTCCTTAGGGTTCTGTTTTTTTGTAATTTCAACTTTTTAACCCATGTATTTTATGCAATTATTTTCACTAAGTCATTGTTCTTTATGCCCCTGCCATTCAAAATGGTGGAAGAGCATAAAAGTGTTACCCGTCCGTCCTTCCATCCCTTCAAATTTTGGGTTCCGAGCGATAGCTCAAGAAATATTGCATGGATTGGTTTCATATTTTACATGAAGCTGTACGAGGGGTGATCCAGAAGTTGTGGACACGGCGTTTTATTAAGAATGGCCGAGTCCTACTGTTACAAAATCTTCACATGATATTAACTGATAAGTTTTATTAGCTGTAGGTTGAGAGTGGTATACCATAATACTAGTACTCAGTGACTCCATTGGTTCACCAACATGAACAATGCTTTCATTGAAATGGGTAATACTTTGAAAACTTATGAGACAAAGTGCTGAAAACGTTACTGTATATCATTAATTTTGATAACGTCGTGTTTGACGTTGTGACCTGGGCCGCTGCTCCTTACCTCTGTAAACTTAAAATGGTGTAGAAATTTCATTACTTGTCCAATTACAACAATTTTTTCCAGAATTATTGACAAATGTACAGTAAGTCTGGAAACGGAATTTAACATTGTTACGTATATTACTTTTTGATTAACACATACTGTCTACGAATTTCTGGATCAACCCTCGTATAGTAATAAAATACAGGTAAAGTTAAATTTCTGTTAAAATCCAAACATTTTCACAGGAGTTATGGCCCCTTTTTTTACTTTGCGCTAGACACATTTCTAGTCACTAATTAGATTATCAAGTTCTACTGATCTAAAATTGGCAAATATCATTATTTACCTTGGTTTACATTGGGTTGTTTAAACTTTAATTTATTGTTGAATATTGATAACATTTTCAGCGGTGTTCTCGTTCCACAACCACAAAGATTACAGACTGCCATGTCTTTATATTCCAACAATCTATGTGGTATGATAATGCTGGTTGATAATAGACTTAACTCTTACACTGGACTTAAGAAAGGTTAGATAATTGTTCTTAACTCTTATACTTGAGATTATTGTATTACATGTAATAAAAGTTGTCATTGTTTCAATGTTTACAACATTTGCACCAGTTGTGTTTATTGTTTCAATGTTTACAACATTTGCGCCTGTTGTGTATATTGTTTCAATGTTTACAACATTTGCGCCAGTTGTTTTTATTGTTTCAATGTTTACAACATTTGCGCCAGTTGTGTTTATTGTTTCAATGTTTACAACATTTGCACCAGTTGTGTTTATTGTTTCAATGTTTACAACATTTGCACCAGTTGTGTTTATTGTTTACAACATTTGCGCCAGTTGTGTTTATTGTTTCAATGTTTACAACATTTGCATCAGTTGTGTTTATTGTTTCAATGTTTACAACATTTGCACCAGTTGTGTTTATTGTTTCAATGTTTACAACATTTGCATCAGTTGTGTTTATTGTTTCAATGTTTACAACATTTGCACCAGTTGTGTTTATTGTTTCAATGTTTACAACATTTGCACCAGTTGTGTTTATTGTTTCAATGTTTACAACATTTGCATCAGTTGTGTTTATTGTTTCAATGTTTACAACATTTGCGCCAGTTGTGTTTATTGTTTCAATGTTTACAACATTCGCACCAGTTGTGTTTATTGTTTCAATGTTTACAACATTTGCACCAGTTGTGTTTATTGTTTCAATGTTTACAACATTTGCACCCGTTGTGTATATTGTTTCAATGTTTATATATGTACATCATCTGTCTTTATTGTTTGTCTACTTCCTATGTGTACATACATTGTATATATATGCAACATGAGCAGCAATCCCTCCTCTGCAAGTTCTATCAAGATAAATCAGAATGTCTGTCTGAAGTAGCAGCCATGAACTTTCCAGTAATGTTTTAAGCCAATCCAATGTTACTTCTGTAATTTGTGAACACTTACAAATATCAGAAGGCAGACATGTTACACAATTGGTACATCAAGATCAGTTTGAAAACACTTTTGATCAAGTATTCTTGGTGTGTGGGCCAGACATTAAAAATTAAGTATTTATTGCAGCTGGATTACTTGTTGTTCAGTATTAAAGTCTATTTGAAGTTGTTCATCAGTTTGCTTAATGATAAATTGACTTTGTACTGTTTATTGAAAGGTTTAAGCTTTGCATCACAAAATGTTGTAAAACTAGTCTTTCCCTACTAATTCTTCCGAACACAAACCTTATTTCTGTAAAAGAATATTGAATTAGTCAGTTTAATCTGTTGTGCATTTTGACTTTTTTTTCAGAATTCGCGAAGGTTTGCGAACGATCCACTGATTTTCATTTTCCGAATCTTGATAAGCAATTTATGAAAATTGAAGAAGAGCTAAAACAAGCAGCTGATAAAAGGAAGAGGAGCACAGAAGAGGTAGATAAAGTCAGTCTGAAGAGTAGTGGGAGTTCATCCAGTGCTGATAATCAGGTATATTATGAGTGTGTTATCATTTCAATATATACCAGTAGGTCCTACGTATGTAGTGAGCCCGTTTGGTTAGCTCAGTGTTTGAGCGTTAGTCTACTGATCAGTCTGTGACAAAATTTACTGAAGATATCACATCCTATGTTTAATTGTCCTCCACCTCTGAATTATGTGGGGTAGCTTGGCAGTAGCTTGCGGATAGAATGTGGTTAGTACTGGTTAAGGACTAAATGAAATCCAGGGTAACTGCCCGCAACGATAAAACAGAAATAATGTTGAAAAAGCCATTTAATCCGATGAAATAAATAAAGAATCCTATGTAGTGTCTGGAATGGTTGTTATTAAGTGTAAATTTATTGTGGTATAGAAAGGCAATAGTTTTCATTCAGTTAATTAACTATAATGCAATTTTACTTTTTCATCTGCTGTGAATTCTATTTGGTGTTAGCTCAATTTAGTTGAATGTGCAAAACATAACCAAAATTATTTTATCAATATTAGAAGTATTGTTCTTGATTGTTTATGATGATAAACATGTCCAGTTAGCTCAGTGGTTAGAGCATTGGTCTACTGATCAAGAGGTTGTAAAATCTAACCCCATGCAAGATAACAAATTTGACTGAAGATATTGTGTTCTGTGCTAAATTATTAAATTCCTCTGCCCCATATGAAGTGTCTAATTGAATTGTCTATCTTTCAGTCACAAGGACATACTGGAAAGTTGTTCACGGGTGATTTTTATCTTACCAAACATTCCAATCTATCAGAAGTGCACACAGTGTTTCATCTTGTTACTGATGATTCAGTACGTAGTGATATAGCATCCAGACATCCTATAATACTTGCCATGCGTAACATCATCAAACTGTGCTGTAGATACGATATAACAACACTAACTATACCTTTACTTCTTACACATGAAATGCACGAGGTGAGTATACAAATCTACATGTACTAATAATACATGTATTATGTATATTATATTTCGATTTGGTTGAATTCTAATGTGTTCAACTTCTGTAACTTACAGAGTCAGATAGTTTGAACTAGTCAGAAAGGTTTTTATGTGACATTTTACTTGAATTGTGCCGTTTCACATGAACTGTGCCATTTTACATAAACTGTGACATTTTACATGAGCTGTGCCATTTTACATGAAATTTAACACTTTACATGAACTGTGACATTTTACATGATTTGTGGCCTTACTCTAATTCTGTGAAGTGAATGTTTACTTAATTTTTTCATCACTGGATTGTTTCCTGATCTGAGTCCGAGTAATTTAAGTATTTATGATGATCGTCTATACATCTTTTTTCCAACTATGTGTGTGTTTAGTTCTCATGTAGACATGAAGAGTGTTGGAAGTATTTATTGTAATGAAGCCATCAAGCTGACCCTTGACAATGAGTACTCCTGTAGCTACCTATGTGTAATCTACTGTAATTCACCTTTTATATGTTTACTGTGAACTAAACGTGTGTTCTATCGTAAATAGTATGTACGTTTTACTGTGACTTGTTTTTTCATCTACCATAAATCACCTGTTAGTTAACTAAAAATCTAAACATACAATTAAAGTCACAAAAGTGGAACATTTTATAGTAAATAGTAAGTATAGTAAACATATCAATCATTTCCTTAATGAAGAACAAGCTGTTATTTAGCTTGTTTTCTGAAGTGGAAGTACTATATTTAATGTCAATATTCAACGTCTGTTTCCTTAGGGTTATTTATCTACTACTGGTGACATTTCTGTCTACTGTCTGTATTATTCAATCAGCCATTATACAGGGATGCAGACATGAGACAACCATATATGGTAGATTATTTATTCTGTAGGCAAAGTGAATTTCAAGCAGATTGTAATCATCTCTTTGAAGATTTAGAAATTATACTGTGAATTATATATAATTTATTTTAGTGGTTTAGACTTAAATATCTGACTATCAGTGGATATATTACTTTTGCTTTGCATCATTAATGTTGTACCGGTATTGTTGATACAAAGTGATGGTTATGTTTATCTTACTTATGTATGACCTTGTATCATGCTTAGCTAGGACAGTCTTGTTTTATGAATATTAACATGCAGTGAGTCTCATCTAGAAATGCTGAATGTCTAGATTTTATCCAGTTGTTGTAAGTCCTGCTTTGTAGTATGAGGATATTACAGTATATGTGTCTTAAGTACAGTGCAACCTCTCTAGCATGTCTCTGTCTTGAGCAACAACCTCCCATCAACAACAACAGTATATTTTCACACTGTACGATTTAACTATTAATTTAACCTCTCCAGAGCAACATCCTCTCAACAACAACCACAACAACATAACTATGCTTCCCCCAAAGGGTGTTGCTGAAGTAAGGTTGCACTGTAGTTGTTATTATTATACATGTAAGTCAATTTATTCTGCATTAATTCATTGTCTTAACTTAATATAGTCAGTATAACTATTATTTATGGTGTATAAAACAAACTGTATGACATCACTGGCATACAAATCAGGTTATGATATACTGATAGTGGTTGTTAAAGTTGATGTTGTTTTTCAGTTCACTTTTTAACTAGAAATGTGTCCACTTTAATATTATCATTCTGGTCATGGTATACTATGTGTGAAACAAGATTTTCATGTAAGTGATACTAAAATACAAATTTAAGGGCAGATAACTCCAGAGTCATCAGTCTATGACACGGTTAAACCCCTTTATGCATAACTTTGTATGCTGATAAACTTTCCTGAGTAATTTTTATAACTCTGCACCAAGTGCTTCTTGAAATATGAGTGATACAAGATATTTGGACAGAAGGACGGACATGAGTAAATGTGTATGTCCCCCCCATCTTTCAGAGCAGGGGCACAAAAATACATACACTTTATGAAACATGTGACATCATTTTACTGTAAGACTTTTTAAAATTGAAACAATGTCCTGAATTGGTTTCATGACCATTTATTACTGTACAATTCAGGAGATGACTATACCATGGTGCATGAAGAGAGCAGAGCTTGTATTTAAATGTGTTAAAGGGTTTATGATGGAGATGGCTACATATGGTGGCACAGAGTCGCTCACTGTACAGTTTCTTGTCCCATTAGTAAGTTACTCTTCTCTACTATTTCCTTTTCAGTTGAACTTACAGAATTTGTTCCACAATTTTTAACAGTCAAACATTAACTAAGGGGAGTTACTGAAGTATGTAAGAAATGTGGAATCCATTATAAGATTGCTTATGTTTGGAACTTTCTAAGACAAAAGTAGAACAGAGTTTTGCTGTAAATGAGGTGACTGTTTGACCCAAATATTATGTATGCCTATCTACTGTATGAATTCGTTCAATAAGCGTCTAGTCCTATTTACATTGCCATATTGTAGTCTGTATTAAGTACTGGGAGATACAATATGATGATGTATGGTACATTAATGCAGCACTTACACAAATCTATAATTCAGCACAATTTTCTGCATATTTTGTCTACAAGTCTGATAAAAGTGAAGTAGGTCTGGCAGGAAATGATGATAAATGATGGAAGGGAGACAACTCTATATAGTGATAAATCATTCTGTCATTATATGACAGACAGACAAATTAAGACGTATAACTGAAACTTGAAGCAAAATGATGTGTGGGTTCTGTTAGTCTTTTGTACTCTCAAGTTTATGTCTGTTTGTAATTCCTGCGAGGATATTGGAGGTTTTTAGTAAATCTATATCATACAAGATTGAACTACATGTATACTGCATTAACTAGAACAGAACTGTAAACTGATGTAACATATTGTTAAGTTCATTAGTAACAAAGATTATGATGAAGTTTTTTACAACATTGTAAGTCATGGTGTAAGTCTTGAGTGTGTTATATTGTTATGATTGTAGAAACCACTTGCATTGTTATCATATTTGTTAAACTCATTCCGTGTTGTATGTGATATTTTCAGGGTATTTCTGAGGAATTGTTTGCAGGGATCAGTAACATGTTACCTACAATATTCAGACTGTCTAATCCTGTGTACATGGCTGTATCTTCAACTAAATCCAACAGTCCTTAGTTAACAGAATACAACTTTGACACTTATCTCTCTCTGTTTTACAGTTGGTATAGAAAAATACCTGCTGAGAATAATTTTCATAAAATTTCATTAAATCATTTTGTATGTTAATAATTATTATCCTATTGTTTTAGTGATATATTTTCTTTTCGAATTAATATGAATTACTGAAACTGTGATTTGTTAACAATGTTTTATATTTAGTGTACTGGTATATCAGAATACTAGGTGATGTTAATATGTGCAATATCCATGATAAAATAAATCATGTCTGATAATCAAATGTTGTTTGTACTGTTTGAAGTCAATGTATGAGACTGGCTGTCTTGCTTAAATGACAAAAAATAATTAAAAACTAGAGCTGTCACAAGGTGGCAAATACCCCAACATACTGCATAGACCTTGGAGCTACAACCATGGGAGTTGTGTGCGACATATCGTCTAGTGGTGGTTAACATTTGTGGTAACTTCAGTTATAACAAAATCCTCCAATGAATGACAAAGTTACAGAGCGGACACGATTCGGGACAGGCAGACAAAAGTGACTCGTATATAAAAATATTTGTACAAATTGATTTCATTTTATGAAATTTTGAAATGTCTACAAAAAATGTATTCATAACATTAAAATATATGAACATTTAAGAATGCGAATACAGAATTGTGTATGATCCTTACTTCACTTTTAATACTTTATCATTGAACATGAGAAAGCAGCTTTCATCACACATCATAAGAACAATAACAACATCTTAGTTTATCCATAAAAATCTATTCTTTTATCACAGTCAATCAACAAATAATTGCATAGAATTTCACAAGTAAGGAAATAGTTACATGTAATAAATGTTTTCAACAATTTCAAAACTGCTAACAAATAATAAATCCTTTACAGTCAATAAATGTTTGTATCTTAACATCTGATGTGTAAGGTACCCTCATGCCAGTAATTGACAAAAGTAGAATTAATAATGAGTAACCGACTCCAATTTCCTGACTATGATAAGTATTAAGTTATAAACTTAGATGTACAATCACACACCAGGAAATTTAGGCAGATCTTCATCACTGCTATCTACATCAGAATGATCCAATACTGGTTTTAACCTATCAGCAATTCTCTTTCGTTTCCCAGTTTTTGTCCCATCATTTTGTAAAACCCTTTTTTTGTCTTTTTCTGAAATGGTTAAACAGATTTACTATGTGTATCAAGTATAGACATACAGATTCACCACTAGTTACAGGATTATTACCCATAATCTATGTAAACACATTATTAGTATTTGGGTTTCCCTGATTATCATTCAGGTACATGTATGTGTGACAGTTTGTGGATCTAGACAATCAGTAATTACCTATTCCTCCACACACTGCCATCAACTAAGTGTTTGACTGCTGCTGACGTAACCTCATTTAGCTTAGATCCGAGATATAGGATGAACAATCTTCAGACAAATTGATACAGAGAAACATACGTCAGGATTTTAGTCTCTTGACAAACAGAATCATTTCATCCAATTCAGCTGACTTTCCAGATTAAGATCAGACACTGGTCACACTGAATACATAAACCAATCAGCATTAAATTGATACTTTATCCTTCATGTTAATAAGCTCTTTACTAGATTTGACAATTACTTTGTAGAAAATAGTTACTGTATTTTCATTTATTTTCGCTGGGCTCAATTTTCGTGGTTTTTACTAAAATGGCTATTTCGTGGGGACATAAATTTGTGGATTTTGATTTTTGACAAGAAATGCCTTACCTCTGCATTGAAATTTGTGGGGATTTGATTTCGTGGATGAGCCGCCCCATGGAATCCACAAAATTAAATCCCCAACGAAAATGAACGATTCCACAGTAATCAAACCTTGAAACAGGTAGTTCGTTGAAGATTAATACAAAAACAAGGCACATAGAAATTTACATTTTGTTGTTCCCAAAGAACAATCATATCAAGTACCTGACATAAAATCTGCAGTCACTGACTCCAGCGAATCTTTGCTGAATTCAGAAAACTCAAAATCATCATCCATAACTTCACAGAGCTCAGCAGTATCGATAACTTCTCCAGTAATATCTTTGGTTGAAGCATTACTGCTGATTATAGAAGCAATCCTACAATTTTCCTTATCTATTTTACCCACATCTGACTGAAGCCTACGTTTCCTTCCGCCCTTCTTTTTGCTGAAATCAACAACAAAATTATAAAAAATATCAAAAAAATTAGGCCATAAATTAGTAAAGCAATTCGATTTGTACACTATACTTATAACCATCTTTCTAACAAATGATCTTCATCTTTCCTGTTTAATTTGCTAAACATAACTATAATTTTACTTTCTAATACCAAGGAGGAATCTATGCATTAACTAGAATATAGTTTCAGCTGAGAAAAAACCAACAGACCTATGAAGTACGGTGCCGACAATAGAGGGATACAGTACTATCAACTGCATGGGTAAAAGCTGGAAATAAAAAAAAACCCTGAAAATTGCAATAACAAATTTACTGACATTGTCAGCATTATGTCAATCTAATCAGACAATAGGTATCCCCCCCCCCCCTCAAATTTCTTACCAGATTTAGGTGATTTAGAAAAATGACCTTCCAAGACCTTAAAAAAAAACTGAATTTCAGGCAAACCTGAAGACTTTAACCCCTGTAAGTACAATAAGACCCTTACACTGGTTTAATGCTCTCAGTCAGTGAAGTTGACACACCAGAAGAGTTTTCCTCACTTCTCTGACTAATGTTTGAATCCATGTCATACTGTAAATAATCCTGCAAATGTCTGCGAGACATTTCTTCAGTCTGTATACCATCAACATAAGCTGCAACGTAGCAACATCATTTATTTTAAAGCTGGCAAACCTATCAACAGTATCCACCAAATGTGGAAAATAAATAAAGTAGCAGACACGACAGTCAGGTTAAAGAGAGCAATCCAGGGAAGGTTACATGATCAAGAAGTCAAAAGGTCTTCCAGTGGAACTATAGACATATAAATCAACAGAGTTCTGACATCTACAAGTAATAATTATATTCTGCACTGGCATTATGACAAGATACATATCTTTTACATTAGAATGTAGCCAAATGAATACTAGACCAATAAATTCTCTCAATATTTCATAAGAATTATCTTTACACTTGTTGTCCCAGACTTGGTACTATCTTTTAATTAAAACAATGACAAATGTCAAGAAAAAGGAACACAACAGACACAATATATATATATATTTAATCATTAACTGTGAAGTGCTAAATAAGGTCCTTTTAATTAACCAAAGAAAAAACTAGAACTTTGTAACAAAAGTGACTAATACCCCCACTGCCGCTTTGTCACTAAGAATGCCATTGTACACTATATGTCTAAGTTCAAGGGCAATAACTCTGGGATGTGTGGATCAATGGGCATGACAATAGCATATTTCAAATTTTATTGCAATCACTTAAGGAATGAGGAAGTGGTTCGCTCTACAAACTTGTGAAATAGTATACGGACAGACTGCCTGCCCTACCAATGAACGACCAGCAGAATGACTAATAAACCCCCTCTCAAACTTTGTTTGAGGGGGTATAACTTCAAAAATATTTTGTGGAAGAGTTGTCATTCAATGATCAAATGAATATACTCAACTTACATTTACAATGTTGTAGAACTTTACTCCATAGTAAATTTCTAGACAGGTTGATCACATTTCCAACAATAAGTAAATGATGTTTAGCTCTGGATAGGGCAACGTTCATTCTTCTATAAATAAATAAACATCTTGGGTCATAAAATAGCACATTAAACATTTCATAATTCTGCTAATCTTTTCACAACGGTGTCCGCTCTCCAATTCAAACAGTTTTATTCTGATCCTCACCAAACTTGATGGAAATGTTTATGGTCATGGGATCTCGGTCAAATTCGATAACCAGCCCAATTGGCCCTGGCACTTCTGAGTTATGGCCCTTAACGGGTGTATTTTGTGACCTGACACTCTTGTCCAGTATTTGACTGATCGGTGTTTGATTGTTTCAATGTTTATTCAATCTTCAAAAGATCAATGTTTAAGTGTATACTGTTCAATAAGAACAAATAGAATAAATGTGAATGATAAAGCCCATACTTATCATTATCTATAAATCCACAAGCATCAGTTCTTACTGTAGATAGTATAATAATGTCACGTTCTCCACCTTGGAAGGCATCAACAGTAGACACCTGTACACCCTTCATGTCTACACAATCACTGTGTCTGTATATAAACATACATTGTAAACTTTCAAACATGTCGGATATTGAAACACACCAATCTCTCAACTTGTATCATATATTTTAATGGATATATTAAGTATATAATGCACCACATAAAATTTTAATGAACATATCATGTCTTTATTTTATTTTTTTATGGCTAAATTGTTCCATGTACAAATATAACATGTGTGATTCTGATCTGATTTTGACCTTAAGTCTTGATCAGTAATTAGAATACAATCAAATAAGGGCTGGGTCTTATTTAACTATTCAGTTACCAAAAAATGTAAACTTTCTAAATGTCACTTTACAGCTAATTCAGTCACATCAAGAGAAATCAACCATTTCTTACAAACAACTACAGTTTAACTTCTCCTGAGCAGCCTTCTCTTGAGCAACAACCTCCCTTCAACAACAGCATGATTATTTCCTACTGCATGAGTTAACAAATTGATTAAACCGCATTAAAGCAAAAACCTCATAACAACAACACACTTCTGCTACTCCAAGAGGGTGTTGCTTTGGAGAGGTTGCAATGACAATGACAATTCTTTATTTGATATTGGCCACCAGCCCATAACAATAATATAAACATTTATATTATTGTTATGGGCTGGTGGCCAATATCAAATAAAGAATTGTCATTGAGAGGTTGCAATGTATTAAGTATTAGATTGGTTGAAACCTACCCAGTAAGTAAGTCAGAGATTCTAGCCATCTGTGATTTATACAGAGTGATCACACCAACCCCGGTAGGTTCAACACCTACAGTAAGCAGTACTTTCAGCAAGAATACAACAAACTGAGCTTCACGTTCATTGTAATAACTACCAAAACTTTCACAACATTCCTGACCACTCTTAACATCGTAACAACATACTGTAGGGATAAAATCCTGAAAAATAGAAGTTATAGACTGGTATCTATTCATTCTGTCACTTGTCAACTCCATTCTTACATTCTATGAATCTATTACAAAAATTACAATATTTACCAGACAAATTGATTGCTATGGAAACAATTTTGCATTAATAAATGGTAAAGATTTCAAATGAATTTCCTAAGTGAGAATGATTGACATATGGAATCAGTTCAGGAGAATGTAAGCCAACAACTTCAGTCATCAAAATCTGAATAATCAAAACTCGGTCATTTATTCTCCAGTACATCACTGTGGTAGCTCTCAGTGACTGACTGAAAAAGACTCGAGTAAAACTATGTTCAGAACAAAAAAATGATACAAGATGACATTTAAAATGGTTTAAAAAGGTAAGAAAAATGATTTTTGCATTTTACCAGTAAAGATGTTTATACAGGCAGGTAAAATGCTGGATGTATTTTACCAGTGAAGATGTTTATACAGGCAGGTAAAATGCTGGATGTATTTTACCAGTGAAGATGTTTATACAGGCAGGTAAAATGCTGGATGTATTTTACCAGTAAAGATGTTTATACAGGCAGGTAAAATGCTGGATGTATTTTACCAGTGAAGATGTTTATACAGGTAAATAAAATGTTGGATGTATTTTACCAGTAAAGATGTTTATACAGGTCAGTAAAATGCTGGATGTATTTTACCAGTTAAGATTTTTATACAGGTAAGTAAAATGCTGGATGTATTTTACCAGTAAAGATGTTTATACAGGTCAGTAAAATGCTGGATGTATTTTACCAGTAAAAATGTTTATACTGGTAAGTAAAATGCTGGATGTATTTTACCAGTAAAGATGTTTATACAGGTAAGTAAAATGATGATTATATTTTACCAGTAAAGGTTTTCTCTGTACTGTACTAACACCATCTACTAACATACCACCATAGAAGAGATTGTTAGATATAGCACTGATATTAGGATGACATCTATACTGTGTTCTAAGTAATGTTGGCATACAACCCTGAGAAAATCAAGGAACACAACTTACACAAGGTCATTATACAAACAACATCTCTAATTTTATCAATGCAGGTCTTAAAATAAGTAAAATCATACACATGTATGTATGTTACAAATCATATTTAAAACACATATGGGATTATAGCAAATAAATAATATTATACAAAACAGACATAAATTTAGGGTGTTTTCTTTCTTACACATAAAACTTCTTGATATACCAAATGTATGATAACTAAACATACCATCTTGATAAGTCTATCAAACATTGTTTGTTCTAATCCACATTGATGAGCAGCTTCACAACCTTGTATAGTAGGATCAAGTTGCTGGAAAAGGCAAATTATTACAGACAATTCTTTGTTAAATAAACTCATATGTCCACGTCGGCATGCTTGACAATAGACTTGGAATCTAAATGACAACAATGTGTAAAAGTAGAAGCAGTGTTTCCAATGTACATAATTACCCTATAAATTCCATTAAGGAAAAATGGCGAAGTCCTGTATTTTATCATCTGTTGTTTAATGACCCATTAGACAGCTATGGTCATTTCAGAGCAGCCCCAGAGAGGGCAGATAAGTAGTTGGGATGTGAACACTGAAAAAATGTCCCTCAGAAATCGAATTACAGAGCCGAATCGAACCTATGACCTTTCCTTCAGTGGACCAGCGCATTACCACTAGACCATTAAGCTTCCAATCAAAGTCCCATAACTGCATCAAAAATATTAACAACCAAAATTGATACAGTTAAACGAACAGATAGAAGAACAAGACAATCACTATATACCCCAGCATCAATTGACGCCAGGGCAAAAAAAAGTTTATGTTCAGCATATTAGTCAACAGACATAAAATATATTTTCATGACAGTTTTACATAAACAGGTGCTGTTCTATGTTTTATTTCTTATCTTACAAAAGTAATAAAGTTTTTCTCACTAATCTGATCACATGTTAATACAATTGTCTTGTTCATGACTTAAAGTAAACTGATAAGGCATTATTCAACAACAACATTTTAACGATAATGAATTCTGGTAATATATTTCAATACCTTAGGATCTCCAACCAGTAGTAATTTCTGACATCCAAATTTAGCAACAGGAAGTAATGAAGCTGGTTCCGTCATCTGACTACATTCGTCTAACAATACAAGCTGTAATAACACGTAATAATCTTATTATATTCTCCCACATATATATATTTGATTTATCAATGATCTATAGTTAAAACATTGTGCAGCAAGATATGAAGACATAAAACAGACTGTAGTTAACACATACTGCACAAATTCTTTAAGCTTCAAGTAAATTGATCCATTAAAGAGGGTTTTTGGAGACAAATTCATACCGAAAATCTTCAATCAATCATCACATATAAGCAACAAATACAATCAAACTTTGTGAATAAAGGCCATTCTTTGAAAAACCAACACTGATTATTTAGAACAAAATGACCTCCAAAAATAAAGGCCACCTGTCAATAAAGGCCACCTTTTGTATTTCCCAGGGTTGGCCTTTATTCACAGGTTAGACTGTAATTTATTTATTTATATAACTGAAAACAATGAACTGATCCATACTCTTGAGTTCAGACATACACACTAGTCTGTGAATATGTAATTAAGTGAGCGATGTCAGCTGCTAACATATCATTGATTTGTAAAGAGCATCACATGAAGGTAATCAGTGAAAAATACTGTCAGTACATATTTAAAATGTAAGTAAACCTGGAAGTACTAAGATAAGATCATATGTATTGACACAAATTTGCTTATTTCAGAATGATACATAACTAGGTTCATTTCAAATTATTTTACATACAAACAAAAATAAAAGACTTTCACTCACTGGGAACTCCATCTGATTGAGACAAGTCAGTGAACATGCTGCACAAGTTGCTCCAACAACTTTCACACGTCCAAGTTTCTGTAATATCAACAACATCTCATGTAATAATCAAGACCAGCGTTTAAAAAAATATTTATCAGTGCTAGATTCTGAATTTATTTATATATTACGTATGTAATTTCAGTCACCTAACTAATCATATTATCTAATACAATTAAGTGTATGATACCATCAATGTCTGAATACTGATCTGAGAGTTTATTTAGATATTCAGTTTGAAGTATCATCCCTAGATCTGTGAATTTAAATTAACAGAAATGAACAGTGTAAATAAACCATGAGCTAATACAGAAAGTGTGTACTATGACATCATACATAATTACCTTCTTATTCTCTCCACGTCTATGTTTCTCAATACTCTGTCTTACATTACTGTAAACATAAAATTACTGTACACATAAGAATATTGTTCACATAAGATTACAGTCAACATTACTGTGCACATTAATGTACACATAAGATAACTGAAAACATAAGATAACTGTAAAAATGAAAAACAAAATATATTTACACAATTGCATCAACCTTTTACAGTATCACCAGCAAAACCGGTATATGTAATTTAGATTCTAGAACATTGAAAATAGAACATACATTACAAAGCATAATGATTACAACTAAGAAGAAAGCCATACAGGTTGACAACGTTTATTAACAAAAAACAGTTGAAAATTTGTAAAGTTTGATATGTTAACAAAACATTACAGACAATCTTATGTGCCAAGTTATCTTAATTCTAAACCTTTTTTCAGTATTGGTCAATTCTCCACTCCTCAACATTTCCTGCAAATCTTTCAATTCTTGATTATCTGTGCCAGAGGCATGTACACTGAAATATAACATTACATTTAAATTGTGTTAGTTTCAATACATGCATCATGTTTTCAAATAAATCTTTGTTGAAAAGTAAACAAATCAGTTCAGTATATAATAAATAAGCAGCTGTAAATAATTAATGTAAATACTCATCAAGCCAGTACCAACATAGTAATACAAGGTATTTGTTCTAACAGCCTAGTTTTTGTGTCTTATCAACTCATTAAATTTCTCCCAACAATTTACAGGAAAGGTTAAAACTAGGTACAACTGACCTAAGGAGAAATAAAACACTTAAGAGTTTACCTGTAAGGAAGAACAGGTTTGGCAATCTTCTTAACACTACCAACTCTGACAAAATCTTCAAATCCTAGCTCCAGTAATCTGTATAATAAAGCAATAGAAGTATTCGAGTAATTTTGCGATAAAAAATATGATTTTGAATATTTACTATCAAGCAACAAGTTTTAAATGAAATAATAATTCATTTACTTTTTTCATCCGTTGTTTAACGGCCCATTTGACAATTATGGTCATTTCAGAGTCACAACAGATGGAGATTAGATATAGGAGAATGGGTATTTATATTCCTACTCTTTTTTAAAAAAAAAATCCTGATTCTTTATTGTGCCCAGTGTAAAGCACAGATACACGCCTCACCTTTTTCCTGTGAATTTCTTAACACAGAACTTGGCTCAGTAGTTAGGATGGGAACACAGAAAAAACATCCCAGAGGAATTGGAAGGTGGAGCCAAGAATCAAACCTCGACCTTTCATTTAGTAGTCCAGCTTGTCACCATTAGACCACTGATCAATAAAATAATGAACATTACCCATTCAATATTCTATCCACGGCCACATTGGTAGTTGAGGATATCAACAGTTTCCAAGGATACGGTTGCCCTGAAGATGCGGCATCATTCAAAGAGAACACCTCCACAAGAAACAGAACCATTACTGATAACAGGAAACTTTTCCCAGCACCAAACACACCTAAAACAAAGACAGGTAAACAATTTAACATGAATTTAAATATAATAGTACAATTCTATTTAGTAAAACATAGGGTATTCTTAGTGTATCCCTGCTGAGCAGTGAATGAGGTATAACAGTTTTGGACAAAATATAAAAAAAAATTTACACATCAGATTTCTCATCTTGCAATCTCATCATTTAACAGAAAACCATACAGACAAATAAATGACTGTTTCTTTAATTTCAACGATAAAACTGTCTAAATGTTGATGTCCTAGAAAAGGGTTACTTACCATGTATCAATAAAACATTGTCAACATTTGGTGATTTTTCTACAGAGAACATATTGGCCACCCTTCTTACAGCTTCAGCTTGGTCAGCATTCAATCTGTACTGGTTAATATATTGTTGAGATAATTCATCCTGGGGAAGGTAATAAAATAAACATGTAATCATCAGGGGTGTCAATAGAGCCAAATTAAAAATCCAGAAAATCATATGCGGCCAACCATTTTTGCCAAACAATACTTTACAAGAGGCATTCTACCACATATTTCCATATTTAACTCAGTTTGTGTTAACTTTGCCATTTCTTGAAATATAATATTTCAGTAAATAACTTTCATATTTATCAGAAATCATAGCTCTTTCTTTGGATATATCAGGAATACTGACACCCTTGTAATCATACAATCATTAACCTAACAATCAACACATAATTACAGCAAGTTAACACATTGGTTCATAAAATAGTCAAACCTGTGAATAAAAGCATCTCTTAGGAAAAACATAATATGACCTTTACTGACAGGTGACCTTTATTTGGAGGTCACTTTGATCTTAATCATCAATGACAGTTTTAGTTCACAGGGTGGCCTTTATTTGGAGGTATTTAATGTTTTCATGTGACAACCAACTGACACTTTCTTAAAACTGATTGTTCCAAGAAAGATACATTATCAGTAAAATGGAATATTATCATGATAAGAGGTTAGTTACAGTATATGCGCTACCTAAGTGTTAAATAGTATCAAGATATATATATATAATACTAACCAATTGTTCACAATGTAAATGAATGTTTCTGGCAGCCCCTAATCCTGACACAGATCTTGGAGCCTGAAATCCTTTACTTGATGTCTGCATTAAACCATTGTTGTCATCTTTCCTAAGAAGGGATAAAAAATGAAATAATGGGCAAACTTAAAGGGATAAAATACAAACAAATAAATAAAAGTAAAGTTTTATGCCAGTTAGCCATTTTATATGTAGAGAATATTAGTAAAGTACAACCACTCCAGAGTGGCCCCATCTCTTTAGAAACAACCCCTTCAGAGTGGCCCCTCTCTGTAGAAACAACCCCTCCAGAGTGGCCCCTCTCTTAAGAAACAACCTCTCTTCAACTAAGGCATGATATTAACCTCTCAACAACAACATAATTTTGCTACTTCCAAAGGGGCGTTGCTTTGGAGAGATTGCACTGTATATTGCAACAATCATTATTATATAAGACCCTATTTATTTATGTGTTGATACAACATACAAGTATTAACAGTAGATATACTTTAAAATCAAATAAGCATATGAGTAACTTTATAACATTTTTATCATACAACTAGTATGACACATTATTAAGAAAACAAGTAATATAATATATTATAATGTAGATGGTACCTATTTAACAGATGTGATAATACTGGTGGTGACTGGGCCTGTATATGTTCACGTATATTGTCTAAACAGCTCAATTCTTTGCCAGCATTGGTTGCTAAGATTGCATGGCACAAACCTGAAAAGGAAGAACAATATTTTATAATCATATTTCTACATGAGTACCACAATATTTATTCAACATGTACTGCAATTAAATGCAATTATCGGCTTAAATTTCAAATATCTGTAAACTGTAAACATTTTTATAGCTAAATCTGTATAAATACAAGAGCGACACAAGCAGTACCAACACTCGTCTGCTCACTGCCTCAGTTAGATATCCACCAATGAAGTCTCATGTTGCTACCTCTAATTGTTTCTGAGTTACAAACTACATCAAAGTTTTGCATGACGCCTCCATGGTGATGACAACAGCTTGACTCTTTCTTCAAAGCAGACAAGCTAAAAATTACAGAACACTGAATACTAGGAATGGAATATAATCATGTCCATGTCTTAATTCAAGTTCAAAACTAAATAATTCTTCATCAAACCAAATCCATGATATCTAGATGGTCCACTTTTCAACATATCACAATGAACCCACTGATGATTAATTCACCTCCATTCTGCCAATTAGAAGGACAATATCCACTTATAGGTTCTATCTCCACTTCTAGAGAAGATGATGGACCATAATATGTACTCTTAGCAATAAATGTCTGTGTAGGGTTAAAATCTAACTGGTGGGATATCACCCATACATCATCTGAAAAATTATACAACAATGAAAATGCATGTAAAATATAAGAATCAATCAATAATCTTCAATCTAGTCTTGGTTTCAGCATTATAAACTAGAAATGTGTCCAGAGGACATGAATGCCCTCACCAAGAGCTAAATCAAAAAGGGGGCATAACTCCTGTGATAATGTTTGGACTTAAATAGAAAACAAACTTGACCTGTATTTTATAATTATACAAGTTCATGTAAAATATGAAACCAATCCATGAAACATTATTGCTTGGAAACCAAAATTTAAACGGACAGGGGTAAAACTATGCACTTCCACCATTTCAAATCGCAGGGCATAACAATAGATTAAGTCTGTTAACAAAGAATGCCGTAAAAACTTGTCATTTAGAGAAATATTTTCCATTTTGAATTTCTGTCTCCATTCATGCAGGTTTCATGAAATATCAGGTTAAACTGACAACTTAAAATTTTAAAACTATATTTATCAAATGGTAATTTACATTTTTCATTTGTGATATATAGATATTCAACACTGACCTTTGGCATACATGGATGACTTTCCCTTGTAAGGTAATTTTAACAATGTCTGCTTTTTCTGAGGTAAGTCATTATCTCCCTTGTTTCTCATCCACTTCTGTCAGTAAAATCAATGACAGAATGTCATAAAGTATTAACTGTACATAATCAGGTGGATATCAGGTTATAATATTTTATTAAACAAAATATCTAAACAAGAGTGCCACAAGTGGTGCCAACATTCGTCTGTTCACTGCCTCATTGAGATCTATCTACCTATGAAGTTTCATGTTGCTAATTCTTAC